>JAHFWJ010000338.1:0-385378 GCA_028555115.1 Himalopsyche japonica
GTCCCGGGACTAACTAAGAAAAACACGTTTTTTTGGCAAAATTCGACTTTATTCATCAACATAGTCTCCTTCAAGAGCAACACAATCAGTCCAGCGCTTCTCTAACATTTCAATACCTTTCTTGTAGAACGATTTATCTTTGGCCTCGAAATAAGCGTTCGTTTCGGCGATGACTTCCTCGTTGGAGTAGAATCTCTTTCCTTGGAGCATTTTTTTGAGGTCTGCAAACAGGTAGTAGTCGCTGGGGGCCAGATTCGGTGAATATGGTGGGTGTGGAAGCAATTCGAAGCCCAATTCATGCAATTTCGCCATTGTAGCGAGCGACTTGTGACACGGCGCATTGTCTTGGTGAAAGAGCACTTTCTTCTTTTTCATTTGGAGCCGTTTCTCACCGATTTCGTTCTTCAAACGCATCAATTGGACAATGTAACGTTCGCTATTGATGGTCTTACCTTTTTCACGGTAGTCGATGAACAAAACTCCATGAGCATCCCAAAATACTGAGGCCATAATCTTACCGGTCCACATTTGCGTTTTTGGCCGCTTTGGACGCTTCTCACCGACTGCAGTCCACTCGGCTGACGACCGCTTTGACTCTGGAGTGTAGTGAAGGATCCAGGTTTCGTCCATTGTCACACACCGACGCAAAAAATCCGGTTTGTTTCGGCGAAACAGCTTCAAACAGCGCTCAGAATCAACGTCACGTTGTTGTTTTTGATCCACTGTGAGCAAACGCGGCACCCACTTTGACAACAGCTTCCTCATAGACAAATGTTCATGAAAAATAGTGTACGCACTGCCGTATGATATCTTTAAGGTGTCAGCTATCTCACGCAATTTTAATTTACGGTTTTCGAAAACGATTTGGTGGACTTTTTTGATGATTTCAGCATCTTCAGTGTCTGTACGACCACGTTTAAACTCAGCATACCACCGACAAATGGTTGTTTTTGATGGAGCAGATTCCCTGTAGCACTTTTCAAGCCATTGCTGAGCTTGCACTGTGTTTTTTTCATCAAAAAACAATGATAAATCAACACACGAAATTGTTTCGAATCCATTATTCTGAGAATATCAAGACGAGCGTCACTTAAATCACTGTAACTCATGGACCAAACATCAGAATGTCATGAAATTTTGACAGGTATCTTTTGAAGGTTGGTACTTATGAAAAATCATACGGAACTTTTGTTGACAACGCCATCTATGTGTCAGTCCCGGGACTTATTGATCCACGTGTTAGTTGATTATTATTTATTGTAAACTCCTATCAAGAATGACTCAAAAACAGGATTAATCATGAACGAAAATTATAACAGGCCATTGTGTTAATTATTATTAGATTAATATTATGAAATTTATTAAAGCTGCCATTTACGTAGCTTGCCTTGAGATTTGTGCTTTCCTGTAATTAATAACTTTAGTTATAATAACCAACTGTTTATTGTACCTCAGTTCTGTTGCATCCGTGCGAAAGAATGCCTGAATATGCCGAAAAGCGAAACCCAGGTCGTTAGGGACAAAATATGTGGAATCTTATAAAGTTTTAACAATTTGAATTTAATTCAAAATTGACAATATTTTTGATACACTTTTTTCCCGTCGATATTCATGCATTGCATTGAAAAGAGGCATTTCCCTTTTTCTTTATTCTTTCATACAGCAATACCATTTGTGCAGTCTCAGACGATTGGTGATTGTTCTCACATACGATGCCAGGGGCTGCTCCGACGCAAAGGACGATAAAAAACTTTTGTTATTTCTTTTATATATATGGTAAGTTCGAACAGCCACAATAACATCGTTGGCCCTACTATTATCAAGTAATTTTATGTTCCAACTTGAAACGGTGGTATTCCACTTTTTTTACTGTTTCTGAAAAGACTCATAATATGTCTTCGAGCCTCGAGTAAGACTGAAAGTAACATTTCATCTTTCGAGTCACTTTATTTTACTGTCATATTGTGTAATTAAAGTTTGACTTTGTTGAGCGTAAATAACGCTGTTTTTTTACGCGATTTACTCAATTTTTTCTCAGAAGAAATAATGACTTAGATAAATTACAAAATTAAATTATTGACTTTTGAACAAGAATCTATTTAAAACAGCAATTTACCAAATGAATTCGAGTAATTCAATGTTCTTTCAAAAAATCGCGATCAATTATATTTGCAAACTGACTATGGCAGCAGCAAATAACTCCTATAAGTTAATACAATTGTAAATGTACACATATCTATCTGTTTCTCATTGTATTTATATAAGCAATAAGAAAATTTAATTTTATAAATAATTCAAATTAATTAATTAAAAATAACTTTTTTTAACGTACATAACTTTTGATTTTTAAATTGTGCACATCTGCCGTTTGACGTTTGCTGTTTTCCATTCTCCGATTTTCCATGGTACAATACACGCATTACATACTGTCAGTTGATTGTACTATATCTTCACGCAATTGCAAGCAATATGTTAACAAAATGAAGTAATTGCAGCGCATAAAATATGAACGAACACTATTTTTTTATACATAAAAGACCTGCTGTAGGTTGATCGTTTTATTTTCATAACTTTCAAGCAATTGAAAGCAATAAATTTACAAAGTTTTGTCGCAATCGGATGAACGGTATTGCAACGCATAAAATACGAACAAAAATTGTTTTTTATATATTAGATTATCATCTGACAGTAAACAAGTTAAAGTTATTGTTTCATGTAAAGTAAGTGTTTTCAATAATGTTAAATAATTAAATTGGCATTAATTATAAAACCTCTTTTTAAATACTTACAATCGATTTAAAACAAAATAAAGTAAGAAGAAACGTTTCCATACTAAAACTTTTTTTCTCTTGTCGAATCTGTCGCTTTTTCGCCGTTGAAAGTTTAGCGCTAAATTTTCGGTTCAGAGCTTAATTATATTCATTCAATTATGTACCTTTGTTATAGGGTTTTCCGTTTAAATTCGTTACGGACTTTGCAAATTGTTCGCGATTTTTTTTCTCCTCTCTAGCTCGGCTGAAACATCATTACAAAATTAAATTATGTTGTAATAAATTTAAACATTGAATCTATTGCAGTGTTTTGTTTTTTTTGCGTTAATTAGTTCAATACAAAATGATTTAGCTAAAAAACTAACGTTATACATAAATAAACGCGTCTTTGAAGGATCAATAATATTTTGAATTCGGGACACATTGATTAAAAAAAGAGTTCATTTTGAAGTGACAAAATGAATTGGGTCAGTATTACAATCTACAACAGTTTAAAACAGGGCCAAATGCAATTTTTTACACAGAAAAAGTATTTAACTCCACAAAATTACTTTTAATGTGTTAACTGTACCTTGTTGGTGGAAATGTAATGTATTTCAAATATCAAAAACACAATTTATGTACGATGTCCTTAAAAAATTTAATGATTAGGGTTGTTTCGTTTTTCGTGATCATTAACAACAGATAGAATAAATTTTAAAGGATGGCTATTCGAAATAATGTTACATAAATAATAAACATGTGTAGAATACTCAAAAGGCTTAACAACTGAGAAAATAGTGTTCACAATAATTAATTAACTATATATCAATTTGTAAAATAGTTCAATAATAAAACCCTTAGAACACTAAATTAAAGTTACCTGTAAATTATTTTCTACGTTCTTTAACACTTGGATTTGTATACCTGGTAAATATTTACTCAATTTTTTTTATAAATATCCTAGTGTATATTTTGTATTATATGTTATATGTCGATAAAACTCGTGATAAGCGAAATCTTTCCTGATCATTATTGCATTGTGAAAATTGTTTTTATTATTTGAAATACAATATGTTTCCACCAACAAGGGACAGTCAACACAAAAAAGTAATTTTGTTGTGTCAAATACTTGAGCATTTTTACTACGATTGAATATCAGCTATATTGCGTCCGTGTTTTAGAATGCCTGAAGATGCCGAAAGACAAATCCTAGACCACGATTGACATAATAAGTGGAAATATTTTTACTTTTAACAATTCAAATTCAGTTAAAATTTGAAATACTTTTCAAGATATAAAAAACGATATCGACGGAGGGTGCTTGATGGAGTTTAAAGCGATGCCAACTTTTGTACATCAGGTATATTATATTCGTCTGGTAAAATTCCTGAAGATGGCGAAAGTTGAATTCCAGATTTAGAGTGACCAAGCATGTAGAGCTGTCGCTTTCTAAAATTCAAATTTGGTATTAGTTTCAAATAATTAGAAAATATGTGTGTGACTATATCGACTAAGTGAAATTAATGGTATTTTAAGCGATGAAAATTGTTTGACTGTCTGTCAGTTATATTGCAACGGTGTTATAGGTTATCTGTAAATGCAGAAAGGTGAAACTCAGGTAGCTTATTAACAAAATACGTTAAAATATACACAGTTTCAATAAAAAAAATTATATTACTTTTAAATAATTATATGTTAATCAATATTTACTGAGGCTGTTTAATAGAATTACAAGCAGTAAAAACTTTTTATCTTTGTTAAATATATTGCGTTGGCGTAATAGATTGCATGAAGATACAAAACGACACATGTAAAATTTTATACAGTTTCTACAATATAAGCTTAAAAGATGCTTTTCAAATGCAGCAAAATGGTGAAAATAATTATATGATAAAATTCTTGACCGAGGGGAAAAAACAGCCATTTCGTAAGCGACACTGCAACTCAAAGAAATATTTCTTCCGTTACGATAACTATTTTCAAATTTCTACGTTCAGCTAGAGAAACCCTCTGCCAAAAGTCCCATGTGTTCGATAAATATTGCATTAAAGTCAGCTCGGCTCGAGATTGCATCTCATCGACTAGCTCTGATTTAAGGCCACGTATAGCTTTTTGCATTTTACATACTAAATGCGGTAATAAAAATGCGGGAGTCGTAGCATATTACAAATCGCTACCGCGCAGTTTCATATAAATTGTACATAAGAAGGTTTAATGGAATGGATAGTTTTCCTTTACATTTGAGAATGGACCAAAAGCTCTCTGCGTAAGTCAATGACCGAGAGGTCGATTTTGTGAGCTTTGTTTGTGTTACTCTTATTTAACACCAACGCGACAAACTTTATCGATTGATCGATTAAAATCATCACAGGAGCATTTTTTCCAACCTTACTCTTTATTGTAAAAGAAATTTATGGCCACTAAGCAAAAACCGTTCGCAAAAGTTTGTTAGCTCAATGCATTGTTTTCTCAGTAATTTTTAACAGCAAGGTATTTTCAAGGTGTATTTAAAGTTATTTCATACACATACTGTTCTTAACCTGTAGAATTTGTATATGTTATTCCTCTTGTGTATTACTAAAGTAAGCTTTTTCTGTTAATTAATAATGTTTCATCCGTGTGATAGAATGTCTGAATATTCCGAAAGACGAAACCGGGTCTTGAGTGATGAAACACTTGGAAATCTTCATAGTTTCAACAATTTTAATAAAATAATATTTTATAATTATTATCAACTGAGTGATAAATAGAGTTTTAATATCAAATTATAATTTTTGGAATTTTCAATAATTACCTACTAATTTATAATTTGAAGGTGTCTCACTACATTTCAAAGGTAGATTGTAAAAACCCTTCATCAAGAAATTTGAAGGCTACACTGCTTAAAACATTTTCATTTATAAGTTTGATTTTGTTTTAATAAATTCAGTAGATAATAAAATTATTTGGCATATATTAAGCGTTTACTTTAGGATCTATGAAATAGTGTTAACTTTTTCTTATATATATTATAAGTGATGCAAACCATTTACTTTAAACTGTCAGGAATATTTTTGTATCACAAAATACATGAAAATACCGAAAGCTCAGCAAAAGTATTAAGCGACAAAATTGTACAAAGTGTCAACCATTTAAACATACTATGTATTTAATTTTTAAAATTCCCCTCTTTTTTGTTTGTAAAAAGTAGCTTATATTTATTTTTGATTCCTTTTTGGATTTAAATTAACATAATTTTTTTGATTTCAAAATAATGCTGAGAAGATGTTAACATTTTATTTGTCAACTGTTTTAATTCATTATAATATACATATATCGTTTCGCTTACCTGGTAATTTTTGGTTCAAAATTGTGTATAAATTGCATTATATTAAAATTTTTTAGTGTTTTAATCATATAAAATTGTAGAAATAATACTTAATATTGTGTTTTTATTATACACAGCTAACACCTTATGAGTGTTAATATATACACAAGTTTTCGGCATAGGACGTCAAATTGTCTGTGAATAATTAATTTATAAGCCTTTCAAAGATATAATTTAAGCACCAAATATAGTTGCTTAAATGCTATCTTAATATCACACCTTTTGACTTATAAGCGCTAAGTAAATATTTAAAAGTAAACCAAAATTTTCTAATCATTTCAATTTACTTTAAGTACAGACTCAAACAAGTTTAGCATATAAAACAAAATAATTCACTCAGAAAATTATTATTTAGATGGAGTTTGTTCATTTCGAAAAAGAGATGAATGAATGCAAATTAGGGGATGAAAGTGGGTGCTTCTGGCAGTCACTTAAGGTAATCTGTTAAATAACAAATTTGCACTTAGCACCTTTAAATCTCTAAAGCCATGTTTTGGTGTTACGGCATTTAAAGTGTTTTTAAGACTACCTAAAGCTTACTGCATAAACTTTTGTACAAAATTTTTGCACGATTTCGCTACATCCCGACATCTAAGCGCATTTAAATGATATTTAATTTACAATATAATCCTTAATATAACCGAATGAATTGTTAAAAACCATTTCAGTCAATCGTCATTGTGTTGCAAACAGTTTTTTTTATTAATATCCTTCAATATCAATATGAGTAATCATTAAAATTATTTTTCACTATTGTAGCTACTTTTCATGTACACTAGATGGCGTTATACACAATTTTAATTTATGCATGCATAATGAAATTGGAAAAGATTTAAAACCTCGTCAAAGACCATTTCATTTTTTCGACACTAGATGTCGTAATATTATATATAAATAATGCCCTTAATAATAATAATAATATATTATATATAAATAACGTCCTTCTTTGGACGCCACCATTTTTAACTTTAGACTTTTTGATGAATCATTTTATGCACGTTTTTTATTGGTTTTAATCTAAAACTTAAAAATTAATAACAAAATAATGTAAATTCATGTTCTCAAAGCTGCAAAGCAAAAATTTTAAATATGTAATTTGTATCTGAAAAAAATAGTATTATTCGTGAATTTCGACATTTTTATGAAAGCATTGTACAACAGTTGAAGCTATAATATAAAATTGTTTAAATTTAAAAAATATATTAGCACACCTGTGACAGCTGTTCCATTCGAATGTGAACTACGTGAGAATAGTTAAAAACTAGAATGTCCTAGAAATCATAAAACATTAAATATATGACTCTGATTTCTTTTAAATCCGCATGTATTACTTAATGTTCTTGTTGTGGTGTTTGTGTGCCTCGGCGTCTAAATGGTTAAAATACAAGTGTAATGGTTCTTAACTTAGTAGAGTTCAATTATTACTTATATCATAAAAAATTAAATCAATTTACAAGATATGGATATTTTTTCATGATAAAGATTCTTTTGTGAAAGGACGCGTAGTTACTCAACAAGTGGAATATAAAAGCTCAATTTATTGAAACCATTAAAATGAATAACAACAATAAATATTTCCATTTGGTTCACAGAGAGAAATGGAAAAATCCAACGCCTCTCGAACTGTTATTACTAGCCAATCCATTTCTTAAATTGCGCCCTTCAAGAGTTTGGGCCATTCCAGAAATTGATATTCAAACATAGGATTAAATGATGCGGAAGCACTAAATGTCACAGCGGGGATGATATGAAGCGGGCTTTGTAAGGGGAAGAATTTATACCAGCCTCCTCGGCGTATATCACATTACTATTATAATGCTGCTTTCGTAACTGAGAAGTTTGAGAAGGGCTATAATGGTCGGAAAAAACAATTTTCGTTTTTAACATATTGAATCAATGGTAACATAAGTATATTTAAAAATATTTTATTCAGTACAACCCTTTATAGAAAATGTACATCAAATAACACAAAAATTCATCAATTTGATAATAATCAATTTCGAATAATCAGTTTCGCCTTTCGGCATCTTCAGGTATACCCGGGTAGTTATTGACAAACTTGAAACTTGAAATTGAAATTCCATCAAGCGCCTTCGGTCGATATCATAAATTAGAATACAAAAATGTTGAAATATATATATATATTTATACATATATATATACTGGTTCGCATATCAATCAAATTTTCAGTGGTAATTATTATAAAGTTTTATGACAGTACGTTGAATTATGTTACCATAATTTTTCTGAAGGTCTATATATATTATTGAATATTTTCGAGTTGTTTTATGATATTTCCGAACTGGAAAAAAATACTCAATAAGAAACTAGCATAATCGTGATCACAATATTAACACGGTGGAAAAATACCAATGTATTTTAGTTCTACAAAATTTTTGTAAGATCATTCAATAGTAAAGAAACAGATTCACAATTTGCAAATCACTAATACCACAATACATTTAAGCACAGCGCCTACGTGTTTACTTTTTTGTAATAAAGGTCACAAGATGACAGCTTTGGAACAGCTGGAAAGCAATAGATATCAATTGTTACACGAAATTTTAAATGAAAAAAACAAATATAAGTCGGTCGCCGCTCCTCAGACCATTTTGGGGGGCTATAACCATGCTTTAATAAACCATAATAAACCATCTCCGTCCAATATTTAATCTGATTGAAATCGCCGGCTGTTTAGTTTCATTTACATTTTCATTTTTTTTTAGTTTTATTGCTAACAGAAAATAAGCTAGGTCGTTAAAACAGAAGAAAAGATGTATTGTTTACCTTTTCTATACAGCTATATATATATAAGCAAATGTAAATTTCAACACAGTTCTGAAGATGGCGTGAGCCGAAATAGCTATCAACTATATCTTATAAAAAAAATTTTACAACTAAAGTACATTGCTATTTTTCACCATGTTATAGTACAGTTCTACCAAGTGAATGCCAATTCAGTCAATGACAACATTTATTTGATTTTAAAATATGCGTATTTTGAAAACAAGAGGGAACTAATTTTTTATAATTTCAAATACGATCTTGATCTTAACGAATTGTGAGAAACCGAACGAGATTTAATCTTTGAAGGCTTAAATAAGACTGATCTTCTGGTAAGGTTGAAATCTGCTTTTGATTAGGTACCAAGTATTTTTAAAAATGTTCTTTCCGACAGTTTTGGAGGCATTTTAGAAAATATCTTGTTACTTCACAATCTTTTCCTGAAACGAGACGCATAAAAATACTTCAGAAATACAAATGACAGTCCCGTTATTCAAGACCTGTTTACACCCTTTGACAGGTAGCAAAATATAAATATGATACATCGGTTCGTCCGAAACATATTTTAAATTATTTTTATTTATACGGTACAAAATTTACAAATTACACATTCTATAATTCTAAAAAAATAAACATATTTGAACATTAAGTGTTTGAAACTTAACAAATACACAGCAAAACAATCAACAAGGATTTAAAAAAAACCAAGTAAGCTCATCATGTACTATAACTGAAAAAATAGCATTCGCCTGAGCTCACTTTCGTCAACATTGAATATGTCAACATCCGAAGTAATACTGTCGATCATTGTTAATGCTCTTACCATTGGCATCCCCATTGGAAAATTGGTTCTACACATTGGAAGTACACACAAGTTATGTCCACGATTTCTTAAAAAATATCCGGAACATACAAATTAATATTATTAAGGATAGCGGAATTCTCATTTTGGCCTCGAATTAATCGAAAGAAACATGTGGCCAGATAAATTTCTCTCCGATTTTTCAAACTATTAAAAGTGAGCGTACCTAAAAGAAGGTCAGTTGGATAAAGCCACGGATAGTATCCATTTGCTCTCAAACAAAAAGTCTCAAAAAAATTTTCTGGACCTTTTCACCATAAGGGTATATGTCAAATCTCCTGAAATCTCTTTAATTCCGGTCCGTTGAAAAAAGACAAATAAGGGACAATAAACAACGTATTTTACAAGCAATTTTAATATTTTATTATTATCAAGACTCAAACCATTTCAAAATAGTCATTCAATTAGTTTTATCGCCCATGTGAGTATTGGTTTACACAATCTAAAAACACAATCGTTTCGCGTGCAATACACGACACCAACACTCTAACAACAAACTCCCAAACATTGAGGAAATACGCCATTTTTAAATATGATTTGTGAAAAATTTGTACGATTTCGCATATTTTGTCACTAACGGCCCTTGTTTCGCTTTTTGGCATCATCAGGAATTCTATCACACGCATGCAACAAAACTGACGAAAAAAAAACAGTTAACATCGTATGTATACTAACGTTATTAATTATAGGAAAACACTGACCCCAAAGCAAGCAGTAAATTACAGCTAAAACAAATTTAACAATATTAATCTAATAATAATTAACACAATTGCCTGTGAAAATTTTCATTTACGTTCTTGTTAATGAGTAATTCTTGAAAGGATTTTTCAACCAATATCAATCAACTAACATTAAAATATAAATGGGTTTTTTTGCATCCATGTGATAGAATGCCCGAAGATGCCGAAAGGCGAAACCCAAGTCGTTAGTGTCAAAACATGTGGAATCGTAAAGTTGTAACAATTCAAATTTGACATTGAAATTCCATCAAGCACATTCGGTCGATCTCATAAATTAATACCCCATTTGTTCAAAAATAGGCCGGGCGTAGGGGCTAGGTTTGCCAAATTTTGGTCGGAGCTGATAGTGTTAATAAAACACATCTATCATCAAACTATTTTCAAACATTTTATAGCGTTGTAAATTTAATGACGTATGGTTACAAATTGATTTGGATTTTAAAAATTTACAAATACATTGCGAGAAATAGAAACGTAAAAGTGGATACTAAACGTACTTGAGTAAAAAAGAATTGTATAAATTGAATGCAAATATAAGTATTATTTTAATTCCAGTCACGTAAATCAGGGTTTTTTCGTATTATATTTAGAGATCTGTCTAAAGGAAAAATATTTTTCATCACCTGTTTATTGGATTGTA
The DNA here is from genome assembly GCA_028555115.1 of Himalopsyche japonica. Classification (NCBI taxonomy): domain Eukaryota; kingdom Metazoa; phylum Arthropoda; class Insecta; order Trichoptera; family Rhyacophilidae; genus Himalopsyche; species Himalopsyche japonica. Next base: position 11,147 of record JAHFWJ010000338.1, read on the forward strand.
TCTTTTGTTATTATCAAAGACGCTGTAAGTTATACGAAAAGTAGAGTTTTTTCTTCAATTCTAGATTGGACGAGCTCTCTTATGTTTTCAGTCAACTTTCTAACAAATTCTTCGTGTTGAAACAAAAACGGTAGAGACACAGCTACTAATGTTGGCTATCATGAAAAAACCAATCTGAAGTTTTTTTGTCGACAATAATCTTTGTGACTTAATATAATGAATGATTTTAAAGAAAAGTTAAATCTACTTTCTTCGTAAATTTAAATTTTCCAATGCAAAAAACTAAACACAGTTTTGTTCAAAAAGTAAAATTGGGTTGACACTAAGGTTTTTTTGTTTCTACACGCGCGGTATTATATTTTCTTTCAAAAATACAATTTGAAATAACGACGGTAAAAATTAGAGTATATTACAATATAATAGCTTTTAAGGTACTAAATGTCACTTCTTAGTGGTAAGGCATGATATTTTAAATAATAAAAACACCTTTTTAGTTCACGGTGAAAAAATAGCAATGTATTTTAGTTCTACAAAATTATTATTAACAAATATAGTTGATAGCTATTTCAGCTCACGTCATCGTCAGAACTATATAGTTCTGACGATGGCGTGAGCCGAAATAGCTATCAACTATATTTGTTAAAAATGATTTTGTAGAACTAAAATACATTGCTATTTTTTCACTGTGTTATAATGGAGTTCTACCAAGTGAATGCCAATTCAATCAATACCTTTTTAGTTCTTATTTCCACAATATATTTTCTATTGCTAGCGACATAAACTATTAACTGTGTGTCAGTCAACAGAACTTATCGAGATTATTAGAAAAATCAAGCTATCATATATCAGCTCATAATATTGCTCTTACGCAAAAGTTTCGACTCAGTTAACCACCAACCTACTGTTATGAATCGTTTCAACGGTTGAGACGATATTAATCAGAGGGTTGAAAGTATTAAAAAAATACAAAAAAAAATATTTCACCAATTCGGTTTTTTTTATATAAATTTAGAATCATAAAAATATTTGTAGTTTTTTTTAGTATTTTTGAGTTAGCATGCATTTGATTGTGTGCACACATATGCTTGTGTGGGTATGGTATTTGGGGGGGATAAATGTAAATATATTCATGTGGTGTCTACGGTGTCCACCAGATTCACTGTAGATTACTCAGCGACCTTAGTTTGTCAGCAACAACACAACAAATATACAAAAAAATCTATGTATAAGAAATGAATGACACCTGAAGAGTTCTGATGATAACGCGTCATAAATCTTAACCAGATCTCAGCCAGAGACGTATAAATGCGGTCTATAATTCCGTGAGCGCAGTGCAGGCAATACAAAATTCGCGTATTTATACGGCCCACTTAAGACATACTAAAACTCAGCAAGGTCGACAATTTTAATAATTTGAATATTTCAACCACACAGCGACATCTCTTAGAATCATAGTGTTATACTTACAGTTGACATATTTTGTATTATAATCACTGGACTATCGATTTTAAAAAGAACTTCCATGTATATTTAAAATCGCGGCCCTCCGTATCTGTCCATAATAAATCTTCAGGCATAGAAAGGGTTAACACTCCATCAATTTGATATCCGAAAAAAATGTTTAGATTAGAGTTTTTTCTTTTGTAGTTTATTTGTCTACTATGTAACCGATGATCCGTGTGGTAGAAAGGTTGAAGATGCCAAAAAATGAAACCCGGAAACATGTGGAATCGTACAAAGTTTCAGCAAATAAAAATTGAATTTATTTAAAATTAAGTGACCAAAAGGTTAACGAGGCGAAAAAAGTTGTAAAATAACCATAAGATACGACCGTACCGCGGCTCGTCTTAAAAAATCAATCTTTTTTTAATGTCGTCGTCCAATAGATCCTTCTTCGGCCGATCGCTCGACATTGATCTGACAGATGACTCACTATCTATCTGACACAATTCCCACAAACTGCAAATTTATTCAAAGCTTTTGCATCGCTGGGAGGTGGGCGCCACGGCCACGCCACGGACGCGTGGCGTGGTGAGAAAGGGGATTGCCACCACCTCCTCTAGACGTGTTGGAAAATTTATGCTCTTTTCAATCTTACACCAGAAAATGGAAAACGAAATAACCGTCTGGGATATTTTCGGCTCTCGTAACGTCTGATCGTGAGGATTTATAACGCGGCTCTCGCATTTTTACACGGTTCGTCTGAAAATTTTATGCAATGATTGAAAAAATAAAAACGCTTAGAAACACACCCCGCACTGCAGTCAACGTTCATCGTATTTCTTAAAGATTGATACAGGTTTGAATGCATTTAAATCTAATTATAGCTACGATGGCTAAAAAAACTTACCAGAGCTTTTTTAATCTATTGATTGAGTTAGCATTTAAATTTGAATTGTTAAAACGCCTTTCGGCATCTTCAGGCATTCTATCACACGGACGCAACAGAACTGACAAGTTCAAGACAAGTCAGTTCTGTTGGATCCGTGTGATAGAATGCCTGAAGATACCGAAAGGCGAAACCCGGGTCGTTAGTGACAAAACATGGCATTTACTTGTGAGAACTTCATAATAACACGGTAAAAAGAATTAGCAATATATTTTAATTCAACAATTTTTTTCAAAAGATATGTTGATAGCTATTTTGGTTCACGCCATCGTCAGAACTATAGTTCAACCCAAAATAGCTATCAACTATATCTTTTAATTTTTTTTGTAGAACTAAAATATATTGCTTTCTCTTTTTCATCCTTTTTCGCTCGCTCTTAATCGAGGTATACTTGCATTAGGTTAAACTGAAATTTGTCATAACCGCAGTATATTAAGTATTAATTTTAAATAATAAAAATACATTTTTTTGGACTTATTTCCACAATATATTTTATGATCAACACCAGCTTCGCTCATCATTGATAATCCTCGCGATGAGCGAAACCAGTCTTGATAAAAAAAACATTTTTTCATTTCAAAATATATTGTATGATTCCTTTTCACTATTGGTTTTGTATACCTGTTAATTATTAACTAAAACTTTTGTATTAATAACCTTGTTTGTAATTCGTATTGTATCAGTTCATAATGCTACACGTAGTCTTAATCATTAAATATTTTGTTAAAATAAAACTAAAAAGGTGTTTTTATTATATAAAATATACTACATTTTCATCAAAAATTGATAGTAAGCACATTAAAAATTTTAATCTTTCATTTTAATTCATTCTTTATCTATCAGAAAAATAGTTTTTCTGCTGAGTAAGTATAAATTTTAATACTAGTTTTACAGGAATGGGAAAACAGATTATCCATAAAACTGTATTAAAACGTAAAAGAAATTTTTATCTCGATTAATTTATATCCGCGCTTAATATTAGAAGCTTTTGAAAATTCGTATAATCCTCCCTATGGCAAACTCCTTAATTAAGAAAAAAATGAATGTCACAAAACAAAATTGATTGTAATTAATTTTTGGTTACCAAAACATTTTTTTTTACAAATTTTTACTTTTTAATATATATATATATATGCGTAATTTTGTGTATTATTTTTTTGTTTAACCAGTTACGTGCCGTAAATCGTCTGTATTTAATGTCAAACTTTGTGTCATAATGATTCACAGCTTGCCAACACTCGACATTATATTCTTTATAACTTCAAAAACTCATAATTTTCAAATAACTTATATTCAAATAGATACAACTCCACTGAATATTATAAATCAATCCATACATTGGCTCACAGCCATAAAAATGTAGGAAGAAAAATATTTAAATATATTTCATATATGCTGAACCTAATTTTTTTTTCTGAATTTTGAGCAGCGATAAATGAAAATTATTGAAACATTTAATCAATATTACTTGCGGAGAACGGAAACAGTGGAGTAGGTAGAAATTTTAGGTCTTTATCCAAACATCACACAAAAAGTTACATGATATGAAACGATATAAGATAAATTAATTTTAACAAATTTTTCGGACTTTTCCCCAAATTCTAAGGAAAGATAAATAAAGATTATTGGATTTGAATTGTTACAAATTTGTTCGGTTTCACATGTTTTGTCACTAACGACCCGGTTTACGCCTTTCGGCACCTTCAGGCATTCTATCACACGGATGCAACAGAACTGACGTACAATAAACAGTAAGCATCGTCTATATACCCAAAGTATTATTTACAGGAAATAAAAAACCCCATGGCAAACAGCAAATGGCAGCTAAAATAAATTAAATAATAATTAACACAAAGCCTGTGATAATTTTCATTAAAAATTAATCTTGTGAATGAGTCATTTTTGAAAGGGTTTTACAATAAATAATAATCACATTTAATTTTTAAACTAATTTTCAATATTTGTCCTAACTTTGTATAATTTCCTGTAAATTGCTCCTTAGTTCTTCAACCCATGGTTTTGTATACCTGCTACCTTTCACTCAAATATTTTGTGTAAATGGACTATTTTTTAAATTGCATTTAATCACACGGTGAAAAATAGCAATGTATCTTAGTTCTATAAAAAATTTCTAAGATATATTTGATAGCTATTTCTGCTCACGCCATCGTCAGAACTATGTTTAATCGTAGGTTTGCTTATCTATATATAGCTGTGTAGACAAGATACGCAATACATCTTCTCTTCTGTTTTAACAATCTAGCTTATATCATGATACCAAAAATAGTTAACTTAATTAAAATTAAAAATTGGCAAACAGGCGGCACTTACAATAAGCTGAACAACTACCCCGGAGATGATTTATTAACGAAACGCTTTAGCCCCTCGCAATGGTCTTAGGAGCGGCGAAAGACTTGTATTGGTTTGTTCGGTTAAAATTTCGTTAATTCTTGCGATGAGAGAAACCGGTCCTGATCAAAAAATATATTGATTAAATTAGTACTAAAAAGTGTGTTCTTATAATTACTTTAAATATCATGCCTTTCATCAAGAATATACAGAAAGCGCTGTAAAAGTGATTTGTAATTCGTTATTAATTTTATTACAAAATATAGCTTAAATGAGTAAATACTTAATTATACATCAAAACTGCCTTCATCTAAATCTATTTTTTGGTATACTATAGTTCTGAAACAGGAGTATTTAGAACTGTAAGGAACTGAAGTGGAGCGAGTGTCGCGTAGAAGCCTCCTTTCTAAGGGAGCGACGCTAGATTTCCCGCGAGGCTGTATCACGATATAATGGCTATAACCACTACACAGACAAAGCGGATACCCGGGGATCTCGCTTCACTCCACGAAAGACAAACAAAGTCGTCGCTACAATTATTATTGGCCGAAACACTACATGTTATGGGAAGGTAATTGTAAAATATTAATATTAGTGTAATGGTAAGAAAGTTTATTCGTTTCTGTTATCACAGTATGTGTTCGACTAATCAACATACAATTTTCTTGCTATGTTTGTTTTTATTAATAAATTTATCGTAACGTATTGTCTTCGTCGAACAATAAGTTGTTTATTGATTGAATTGGCATTCACTTGGTAGAACTCCATTATTACACGGTGAAAAACTAGCAATGTATTTTAGTTCTACAAAATTATTTTTAACAAATATAGTTGATAGCTATTTCGGCCCACGCCATCGTCAGAACTATGCTTAAACGAACATTCGCTTATCTATATATAGCTATTTCAAAATTATAAATGAAACAATAGTTGTCTATGACAATAAGATTATATGTGGGACGGAAGTGGTCCTTATGGAATCAAATTAGACCACCTCTTTGTACAACGGCTGGACAAGTGGCGATACTATTATGTTAGTTTGTTCGTTAAGAATCTTTTGTGATAATTGGTGTCTATTGATTTCCAGCTGTTCCAAAGCCGTCATTCCCTTCCGACCCTTACTACAAAGATGCAAACATTTAGGGGCTGAGTTTGAATTTATATTATGTGATTCATTAATAACGTGATTAGCGAATTGTGAATCTGTTTTTTTACAATTGAATGATCTAACATGTTTATTAAACACTTATTTAAGTTTATTTGAATTGTTATAACTTATGTTTTTTCTTCATGAACGAAACTCGAAAGCTCACAATAGAGTTGACTTGGGAACTGGGTTTGCCTTTTTCAACAGTGAACGTTTTGGGTTGGAAAAATTGGGTAAAAGACCTGATTATATCTGTGGACATAAATGTCAAAAAGCTGATCAATTATGGTACTGCCTCGCGCTGAAGTCTAAGCAAGTAAAGTTGTTTATTGTGGTTCGTCCTCATACCTGCATAGGCCACGCTGACTTGATCCTTACCAAAGTCAACTAGAGGCGTTTTATAAATTTACAATTTACGTTCTCGATTCCTTTTTTCAGTACAAATACACAGAAAACTTTATATCACTTAATCTAAGTGACTAAGCAGGGCAAGTATTCTTTTTTCTCCGTATTTCACTATTTGTGAGAATAGTACATATAGTCTGTGTTTTCCTGTAATTAATACCTTTGGTATGTAGACGATGCTAACTGTTAATTGTGCGTCAGTTCTGTTGCATCGGTGTTATGGAATGCCTGAGCGAAAACTGAGTCGTTAGCGAAAAAAAATGTGGAATCCTACAAAGTTTTAACAATTAAAATTTGATAGTAAAATTTCACCAAACACCTTCAGTCGATGTCATGAATTGTATAAAAAATATTTTTTTATCGCGAATTTCTAACGTTATTCGGTCTCAAAGTTTTGTTGAGTTTACTTTTTCCAAATGTTTGATATATCGCGCTTGACCAAAATGTACTTATGAGACAAAAACGACAATGCAGGAGCGGAAAATCCAGGGAAAGCGCAGAGTCGTTGTGACGTGCAAGCTGCAACGCGGAAAATGGTTTTCCCGGATGAAACTTTTCCACTCGTTGCAGACTGTTGTGTTGTGAGATTAAGCAGGCGGTGCTTTGCTCGTGTTGTCTTTTAATTTTTCAGCGGAACACTTTTGGATCTACGTGAATGTTTTAGGACGTGAACGTCAACTATAATATTAATTTACCTCTGAATAGCTTTATGAATATTTTTAGTATAATTTCAAGCTACAATCAAAAATAATATATTTTTACAAAATATTTATGATATCTGCTGAAGGTGTTTGATGGAATTTCAATATATAATTTGAATATAAATTCTATGTGTTTTGTCATTAACTAACTGGGATGTGCCTATCGGCATCTTCGAGCATTCATCGTACGAATGCAACAGAACTGACACTCACCCAGTCCTTTTTTATGCGATTTTTTTTTACGCGAATTCGGTTATACGCGATTTTTTTGGACGGCACCGTTACCTTTTTTACGCGCTTCTCTCGTTTTTACGCGATTTTTTCCCCAAATTTGTTTTAAAGAAGAAATTTATATATGATGCTAAGCATGTACGTTTCATTATTATTTTAAATAAAAAAAACGTATGTATTTTTAAAAACTTAATTTTGTAAAGCATTCCATTTTTTTAAATACACATACAATTACCAAATGTTGACAAGTGTATCAAATATTATCGTAATTTATGTTTTAGGGTGTGGAAAGAAATATAATGCAATTGCATAAAATCATGAAATATGTGTTCGCTCTTAAACTTGTTTAAACACAATGCATTTATTAAATTCGTTGAATAACACTTTTCTCGGCCATAAATTTTACCACTTTAAATTATTTTGTCAAATAAATGCCCTCCAATGACGTCCAAATATTTTAAATGTTAAATAATAAATGCGAAAAAATCGCAAACGATTACATTTCGCAACCGAAAGTGACAGCAGCGAATAGTTCATATATGTTAAGTGAAAAAAAAATATTTTTATAGTCTCATTATATTTTTATAAGCAATAAAGACATGAATTTGATGAAGATGATGAAGATCAAATTTTGATTATTAAACATTAACGTGCTTTCATATATTTTGTCACGTATTTTCGGGTATTATATCGCACGGATGCAATATAACTAACACAAAAAAAACAGTTTGCATTATTTATACACAAAAAAAATTATTACAACGAAAAAACACAGATTTTAAGGCGAGGATCCAAATATATGTCTAAAATTAATAACAAGCTTTTGCCTTTGTAATCAATTCCTCCTATATATAATATAACACATGCAAACGATTTTGTGTGTCAATTCTGTTGCATCTGAAGATTCTGAAATAAAAAATCCATGTTTGTAATGGCACAACATATAGAATCGTACAAAGCTTCAACAATACAAAAAGTCTTAAATCTCGTTCTTATACTTAGTTTATTTTTTGATTTACATAAAATATTATTAAGGGTTTTTTCTCGCTTGGTCTACTACCCTTGCGCCCTATTGATTTCTCACCCGATACTAAGCTTCGCATCCCCCTTATGTATAAATAAATCGTTGGACTTAGATTCATTTAAAAAATTCTATAAAGAGGTTCTATTCCACTTCGGATGTCAAACCTATGTCTCTCAATGGCAGAATAAGTAGATCGAACGCATTGAACCGGAGAGAAGTGGGTTCAGTGTTAGGGTAACAGAAGATTATTTAATTTATTGCCAAAAAAATATTGCATTTTTGTAACATTTTTGTACATCTTGTATCATTGAATTGAATGATATAAAAAATATTTTTTATTTGAATTGTTACAATGTTGTACGATTCCACATTTGCTAATTATTATTAGATTAATATTATTATATTCGTTTTAGTTGTAATTTAGAAGTATATCTACTCGAGCTAAGGAACATGTAAGATCATTCAACAGTAAAAAAACAGATTCACAATTCGCTAATCACGTTATTAAGGAATCACATAATATAAATTCAAACTCAGCGCCTACATGTTTGCATCTTTATATAATAGTAAGGGTCGGAGAATGACGGCGTTGGACCAGCTGGCAATCAATAGACATCAATTATCACAAAGGATTATTAACGAACAAACTAATATAATAGTATCCCCACTAGTCCAACCCTATTACAAGGAGGTGGTCTGATTTGCTTCCGTAATGACCACTTCCGTCCCACATGTAAACTTATTGTCATAGCCACCTTCCATTTAGAATTTTTGAAAATTTAGTTCTATTGTGTGAAAGTAACAAACTAGGCCGTTAAAACAGGAGAGAGGATGTATTGTGTGCCTTTTCTGCACAGCTATATATAGATAAGCGAATGTTAGTTTAAGCATAGTTCTGACGATGGATGAGTCGAAATAGCTATATAAATCAACTATATTTTTTTAAATAATTTTGTAGAACTAAAATACATTGCTATTTTTTTCACCGTGTTGTAATTTACTGCTTGCCTTTGCCTTTACTTTTCCTGTAATTAATAACTTTGCTATATAAAACGATGCTAACTGTTTATTGTACGTCAGTTCTGTTGCATCCGTGTGATGGAATGCCTGAAGATGCCGAAGTGCGAAACCCGGGTCGTTGGTGACAAAACATGTGAAATCGTACAAAATTGTAACAATTCAAATTTGATATTGAAATTCCATCAAGCTCCTTCAGTCGATATCATAAATTAAATTTCATTATTTAAAACAATATATTTCCTGTTGCGCATTAGCATTGCGGTCCACAGATTAACGTCGGTTTTTTCCATGACTGTTCTTACTGGTTTAATTCCCAACTTCCCACCAACAAATTGGTGTTTTCAACCAATTTATTAATTCCATGCAAGTCTTTGATCGAAGTCAAAGTTTGTGATCTGAAAATAATCTCCCACCTATCTGGTCCAAGAAAACAAGATGCAAATATTTTAAATGAAAAAAACACATTTTTCAGTACTTATTTCCACAATATTTTTTTTTATTTATCATTATTAACTGATAAAATACAATTTACAATCAAGTCTATTTATACAAAATGTTTGAGTTAAAGTGGCAGGTATACAAAACCACGGGTTCAAGAACTTGGAAACAATTTACAGGAAATCACAATATGCAAAATGTTGAAAGGTAAAACCCGAAACAAAACAAGAAACAATTTTGAAATTAACTGGACAGAATTCTATTAAAGAAACATATTTCGGCTTACGCCCACATTACAACTATTAGATATATGAAGAGTTCTGATGATAATGTAAGCCAAAATAGCTTCCAACTATATATCTTTAAAAAATTGCTATTTTTTCACCGTGTTAAAACATGAAATCTATAAAATTTCATCAAGCACCATCATTATTAATATCCAACGTTATCGTTAGGAAGAATAACGAGTAACTGTCAAAAATAACAATCTGGCGACAAATCATACATGCGATGAAAATCCTCGCGATCAATTGTTAACGGCATTATTTTTGTCCAAAAAGTATGTTTCGGTTCATATTTTATCTCTTCAACAATTTTACTGAATAAAATTACTAAAGCATTTTATCGTTTAAAAAGATAAAATTATTGACAGCTATATCTCAAATTTTAATTAAGGTCAATTGATTGGCTGGTATTTTTTTTTTTGATATTCCAATTTGGACGTATTTAATAAAAAAATGCCATCGATAAAAGATCAATAGATTTAATTACTACGTAATTTTAAAGCTGTGCTGTATATTTTCGCTATCAACGACTTTTACCGGGAAAAGTTTTAATGATGTTAAGTATATTATAAAGGAATCGTGCATTAAAGAGGATTTTACGTATACAATTTTAAATGCAAAGCTTTTATGATAAACTGGTTGGTAAAGAAAAAAACAGCTTTTCAGTTCTATAATAAAAATAAAACAAATCTCATAAGAGTTTTTGTATGTTTATGGAATAAGCCGAATGAAGTGGATTTATTAATTTAAAATTAAAAAAAAATCAAGTTATTGAGGAATAAAAGCTATAGATATTTATATGAATATTGGAATATTTTGTATGAAATTGATTGAATTCAGAGAATGAGTTTTATTTTACGTTTAACTGACATACCTTGCCCAAATTTGCAGCATTTTACGAATCTTTGTGAAGTTTGTATTAAGTTATATTTTTTGGAGAGAATTGCTCGTTCATATTTAATACAATGGAACCCCCAATTACACTCCTCCGAATTACGCGCTGGCTTGAAATATTCGCCGAAAATCGCTTAATTGCATGATCGCTGGCTGCACCACACAGCCAGTCGTTCGTCTGTACGGTGAATACAGTCAAATTTTGGCTAGCGTCTGTGTATTCAACACGTGCCAAGCTATACACGCACGGCCAGGCGATTGTATGTGTACTGGATTTTGCGTTGCAAAACTAAGAATAATCTCAGTTTTGCATTTTTCGAGGAAAATAACAAAATCTCTAATGTGTCCTGAGATTAAATCCCCCAATTACACTACTCCAATTTACACGGTCCCGAATTAAGTGTAAATGGGGGGTTTTCTGTATATTTATTTTATACATACACGTTACAAAAGTAAAGTTGGTGATCAATTAACGAACAGTTCGGATTGCGAGCAAATCGGACAACGAACACATATTCGGATAACGAACTAAAACGATCTTTTTAATCCACATATTTTATCTATAAAACTTATTGACGTGATCGATGTTCAGTTAACGAACAATTCGGATAACGAACATAGTCTTAGAACAGGTAATGTTAGTTTATCAAACACCCACTCTATTGATTGATTTAGCAACGTATAATAATGAAATTAACCGAGACAGCTCAGAAAAAAAACATAATATAATATAATACATCAACGTTTTTGTCTGAACTCACTCTCGTCCACAATGAATATTTCAAAATCCGAAGCAATACAGTTAAGCATTATAAAAGCTCATTATAGTGTTATCCCTAATTGGCTCAATTGGATTTATACTTATGGTAATACTATAAAAAACATGTGCACGGCTATCTAAAAAAATATCATAAATCTAGAAATTCTCATTTTGGCCTTTTATACGTCAAAAAATATATGACAAAATGTATTATCATTTTTAATAAACAAAACCGATACGTATTTGATTCACTGAAAAATTATTTCTTAATAATTTATATGTATGCCGCATCAATCTATTCATGTTTGCTTTGTTGGATGAATTCAGCCGTACCCAGTTAGCCGCATGCCATAATTCACACCTTACGCAATGTCATTAGTTCACAACCTTTGACTCGTGAGCCCACCATGACAGGCTAGTTATAAATAACCATATATCAAACAATGATAAACAGTTTGTTTACACATCATAGAATCAATTATTATTATACACTGATATTTTTTGAAAACAATCTCTGTACGCATATTACGAATCAAAAGTGTACACATCTGGGCCTTGTATAACACGGTTATATGGTTCCACAAAAACCTCGTGTAATACAAATCCGTGTTATACAAGGTTTGAAGTTTATACAACATTAAATTTTACATTCCAAAAAAAAATTCGAAAATAGATTACATAAACAAATAAACAGATATACATTTACATACCATTCATTCATCATTTTTATCACTTAGAATTCTATATTTTTTACTCTTTTTCGAGATTGGTTGTGAGTTTTCATCATCCGAGAACTCTGAATTATTTGTGGTTGTACCTTTAAAAAAATCGTTAATAAGCGACTGTCCGCTTTTAGCGTATAAATTTTCACGTATTTCTTATTAAGGTTCCAAAATATTTTGTAATTTTCTCTTGAATTTCAAATTTCTTATTATGATAATCAACATTAAAGAATCATTGTCAATAAAAAAATCTAATTTAGTAGACAATTCCATGCCGTCATTTATTGTTTTCAATGTGAAACATATGGGCACTTCGCTGCAACTGCTTTCGAGTCATTAATTTAGTAGGTTCATTCAAAATTTCATTTGTAATTCAAAATTTAATTTTTTTCCCTTAAACCGTGTTATATAAAGTGTGTTGTATAAAAATAGTTCACAATTTATACATTCGTGCTCTAAAAAACAGTGTTATATGAGGCCCAGAAGTATTTATATCAATCGTAATTTTTTTTTATTTTGTTTATTGATGTTGTGTTAATTTATTAGCTGAAGTAAATTCAATTTTTTTATCAAGCTTAAATGAATTCTTCGAATGTAGTTAGTTCAATAAAGTATTATAATTGCATTAAAATGATTGTAATTCATGCGGCATCGAGGCGTTTGCTTTATTGAAGCGAATTAAAATGATTCGCGTAGCATTATTGCACTATTTTTTGTTTAACTATTTGCTTGATAGATTACACTTGGGTCGACCTTGCATGTCAATGTTTCTGTCATTTGAAGGTTTAACGGCTATTTCAACGTTAAATGCTTCGTTCGTCATCTATTAAGCAATGTGGCCGCTATCGCTACTGGCTGAAACTATTGCTATGCCCTTTTGAGTGTTGAGGAATACGATTTCGAAGAAATTCAATCGAACGATTACTAATTATTTGCTGAAATTAAAAATAAACAAATGGTTATCAAATGCCAAAGGTTAGCGACAGCGTATAACTCAGATGATATAATACCCAGCAATTAGTTGCATTTCAGGGACAGCCGTCGCCTCGTGATTAACCTCTTCAGCGTCCTTTGTTAATGTGAAACTACTCAATGTCAGGCATGCAAGAGGTTAACGTTTACCCACACAACACAATAAAAAGGTCATAAAATACAGAGTTTACCCCTTAAGGCAGAAATAAATAAGTAAGTGAGGATTTCGGTGAATAAATACGGTTGTAAAAAATGATTATTAAATATTTATTGATTGCTAAGGTTTTTATCTACAGCAGCAAAGATTAATATCATTTTGCCGTGCAATATTTATGGAACAGCGTGTGACAAAATAAAGAAATATGAAGCCCTTAAAATTATTTCTAATGAAGTGTTTCATTTTTGACTTAATCAAAGTAATTTATGATATCGACTGAAGGTGCTTTATGAAACTTCTATATCAAATATTAATTGTTAAAACTTTGTACGACTCCTCATATTTTGTCACTAACGACCCGGGTTTCGCCTTTAGGCATCTTCATACATTCTATCACGCGGATAAAACAGAGCTGACGCACAATAAATTTGATATTTAGATGATGCTACTGTTTATCATGTCGTTAGTGAGAAAACCTGTGGAATCATACAAAGTTGTAACAATTCAATTTTAATCAAAGTAAGGGAATTAAATTATGTTTAAATTGTTGATACTTTCGATTCCACACATTTTGTCTCAAGTGAATCAGGGCATACGGATGCAACGGAACTGACAAACACTTAAACATACACAGTAAAAAAATTAAAATTTTGGAAATAAGATAACACGGTGAAAAAATAGCAATGTATTTTAGTTCTACAAAATTTATTAGATATAAATTTGATAGCTATTTCGGCTCACGCCTTCGTCAGAACTATGTTTATACGTACATTTACTTCTCAACACAGACTCAAATCTATTTTAAAAATTTATATATATTCAAAATTCTTCTCGAGATAGATTTGGGGTGCTTGCACGACATTTGTGTCTCAATGGTTAGGATATGATTTATATACAAAAAAATGTATTAAGCGATTCTGTTTGTAAATACATTGCCATGAAAATTAATACTAGAATTAGCTCACAACCTCAAAAAGCTTGCCCACCCTTGTCACAAAATTTAATCAGGAATGGCATGTATACTTTGGATGCGTATATTTACATATGTCAAATCTTTTTCAATAACTTGTTTGATTTTACAAATTACATTCAGTGCCGATCAACATAAATGTATTTTGAGTAAGCTCTGTTAATTTTAAAATTCCTTGATGAAATAATATTAGACCATGCGTGTTTTTATGCAATTATTTTATATCTTTACCCACGTTAAATTAGCGGTTTTACGATACTAAACAGTTGCTTAATGTCGGTGTATTTTTGTTCATAAAATCAGCAACGTTTTCTACAGTGAATATATAGAGTAACGACTATAATGTTTATCGTAACAAAACTCCAGTTAATCGTGCGGTAAATTATCTGCGATCAATTCCCAAATAAATAAATCTAAGCTTAGATTCAATTTTTTACTCTTGTGTAACATTATAATTTAGAAGTGCCCTTATTAACCCTCCATTTTTCAACCGAGTGCATTATTCACAAAAAAACGCTAATTGCATTCACCCTGGGTCACATAAATACAGTGGATGTTTTGAAATTAACCGTCAACGAATTAAACCTTTATTGGGGGAAATAAATTGCGGCTGACGATTAATTTACCCAACAGTTGTGAGTGTAATGTCCGCTGGAAACAAATGCTTGCAAACTGGAACCATTAATTTTATCTTTTTGACAATATATGGCTTCGCAATTTTGATATAACTCTGTGAACAATCGCTTGTTTAAAAATCCTTCAACAAATAATTTGCGCTAGGAGCTTTAAGCCAAAAGCTGAAGTCAAATTCAAATAATGTGAAATGCTTAAGCAATCTTTTCTATAAGAATAATTTAAATTGATCAATAGATTTTTCAATAGAAGCTTTTCTTTGTACCGGTTGTTGAGCCACTCGTTATCCGTCGGGATAAAATATCAAAATAACATGGTGAGAAAATAGCAATGTATTTCAGTTCTGCAAAATTTTAAAGATATAGTTGATAGCTATTTCGGCTCAGGCCATCGTCAGAACTATTTTTCACCGTGTTTTAATGGAATTCATCAAGTTAATGCCAATTCAATCAATCATTTATGATCTGGCTTTTGATTTTTGAAATCTTCAGTAGTTATTGTGCACAATTGTACTCAATCTGACAGTTAGTTGAAGCGTTACTTGTTTACGTATAAAAATAAACCAAAAAATTTTACCAAAAATCAATGCAAACAATTATTAAATAAAATATGTATTCTTGATTGTTCGAACCATTCAATTTTTGAAACATATATTTTTTGACACGGTGAAAACAATAGCAATGTATTTTAGTTCTACAAAATTATTTTTAAAAAATATAGAACTATACTATATAGTTCTGACGATGACGTGATCCGAAATAGCTATCAACTACATTTTTTAAAAATAATTTTGTAGAACCAAAATACATTGCTATTTTTTTCCCCGTGTTATAATGGAGTTTTAACAATTGCCAATTCAATCAATAAATATATTTTTTTGTTTTGAACAAACCATCGAAAAACCGATATTCGGTTTCGGTTATACCGGTTTTGCATCCCTGGTCACATAGCAATGTGAATAGTTTTATAACAATAACATTACTGCCATCTCTTGTAATTTTCATCAACTTACAAACTTTTGATGTTTGACTATTAATTCAAGTGTATTTAATATATGATAAAACATGGCGAAAAAATAACAATGTATTTGAGTTCTAAAAAATTTAAGCAAATTTATTTTACCGAAATAGTCATCAACTATATATATCTTATAAATTTTGTAAAGCTAAAATACATTGCTATTTTTTCACCGTGTTATATAATGATAAAATTGTATCAAGTAAATTCCACATCAATCAATAATGAAATATATCATACATATTTCTTTCCACTCATTCGAAGCCAAAATGAGAATTCTGCAATCCTTAATAATATCAAATTGTATGTTTCGTATATTTTTTTGAGAAGTCGTGGACATGAATTGTTTGTTCTTCAAAAGTCTAGAACCAGTCTGCCAATGCGGATGCCAATGGCGAGAGCATTAACAATCGGATGTCGACAAAATCCATGTAGACGAAAGTGAGTTCAGGCGAATACTATTTTTTAATGTGTTAAAGTAGATTTTTCACGAACTTGCTTCGTTGACTTTAAAGCAATAAACTTATAATTTTTATTTTTTTGTATCGTACATTTACCAAATAAATAAATAAATGCCTTTCCACTATGAAATGGCAGTTAACACCTTAAAAATTAAATAATATAGTGTCAAAACTTTCGCTTGTAAGCTATTTTTTATGTAAACACGTCGCTAGATTTCATCTAACAAATTATTTTTTGAAATATTCTGTTATGGAATATATACATGGCTGAATAGATAAAGGCTTAAGAGTTGAAATATTTCGTTTATCAATTTTTTGAATGTGTAATATTCTCCAAATGGTTATTAACTCCTGTCTTACAGCAATCAAATCATCCATACGCATTTAATTAACCCATTAAATACGCGAGTAGGTGCGCGCTAATTTTCGCTCGAAATTATGTCGTAGAATATTTGCATATAGCATAAGGACCTGTTTTATTGCTTTATAATCGAATGATTGCCACTAAATGTTTAATATGTCGCCGTTAAAGCGGAACGATTATCCGGGAGGAATAATTAAAAAATCATTTGGGTTAGAATTCCATATTGTTTCAGAACGCTTCTATCAGAATATCATTAACTATTTCATACATGATTATCAAAATGTCGAGGTAAAGGTTATTGCTATAAATCTAACAAATTAAATTTGATTTATTATGTCAAGTGAAGGTGCTTAATGAAATTTCAATATCAAGATTGAATTTTTGAAACTTTATACGATTTCACACGTATTGTTGGCTTTCATCTTTTTGCATTTTGAATGAATCCTAGACTTGGGTGCTTGTTTTTTTTTTGTAACTAAATATAACCGATGACATTTCTTTATTGAGTGTCAGTACTGTTGCATTTGAAAGATGAAATGCCCGAAGATAACGAAATGCGAAACCCATTTCGTAAGTGACAAAATATTTGAAATCGTACAAAGACTTAATATTTATAAAAAAAAGGGTTGTTGAAATTTTGTAAAATTCCACATGCTTTGTTATTTACAACCCGGGTCTCGTCTATCAGCATCGTCAGGCATTGTATCACATGATGGAAACTGTTGACTGAATGCCAAAAAACGAAACCTGTGTCGTTTTTGATAAAATATGTCGAATCGACATTCAATTTCGTAAACGATAATTTAATTAATATTACAGCTTGATGACTTTTTGATTATTATTTATTACGGGAAATTATTTCTTTAGTTCTTGAACCCATGGTTTTGTATACCTGCTAGATCAAATATTTTGTATAAATTGACTTGCAAATTTGTAAATTGTATTGATAATGCTCGCGATCACCGAAACCGGTTGATCCAAAATATATTGTGGAAATAAGTACCAAAAAATGTGTTTTTATTATTTAAAATATCGTGAAGTTCCACCAAGAGGTGACAGTTAACACCTTAAAACTGACATTTATACTTGTTCAGATTAAGAGGAGCCAAGAAGGTTTGGTTCAAGCCCTTACATTCAATTTGAACAAAAAAAAATGTTTTTATATTTGATACAGTTTTATTACGAAAATTAAAGTTTATACAAGTGCAAACTATAATCACCCTACCTTCCTACAGTTAGATGAATATATCAATGATATATATTACCATTAAAAGTCTAATTATATAAGCTCTGTTTACATTTTTCAATAAAAATGTCTTAGTCTCTTATGAAAATTTCTTATATTCATGAAACATTAATGTTATTTACATTACGTAGCACTTAGTTGTGCGCAATATTATTAAGTCAACAACGTGCAATGCACCGCTAGAACCTTCTTTTAGTATTCTCTTAATGCACCCTCCGTTAAAAGCTCAACTAACAGTGAATGACGTATAAAATAAACTTAATTCGTACGTCTTTATTAAACATTTTTTCTTAACATTTGTAGAGAATAAATTGAAGATTAATGTACGATTCTCGTTCTACAATTTAGAGCAGTGCTCTGCAACTGGTGTGCCGTGTGACTATGCTAGGTGTGCCGTGGCATTTTGCATTTAAAAATGACTTGAATCGATTCTAATACTAACATCGTTATTCATATCTTTCTCGTGCATTTAAAAAATACATCTACTAAATTTAAGAAATGTAATAAAATTGAAAAAAGCTCACCAAAAAGCATCCAGATAGTAACATAGTTATTTATATTATATTGTATTTTATATAATATCATATAACATTGACTTTCAACCCGTCACGAAGAAGAGATTGACAGTGACTTTTGATAGTGATGAATGATAAAAACTCCACTAACGTTGCAATATTTTTTTTATAAATCTTTTCTTGTTGTTGTTATATGCTTAATTTGTATTTGATTAATAAAAGAATCTGTATATTTATCCTTTTTAATAAGTTTTTTTATTTATGTATTTTAGATAGCAACCAAACTGTACGTTTTTTATGTACTTTTCGGTTTATACAGTTTTACATTAAAAAACTATACAATTTCGATTTACACATTTTTCTCATGAACCTATCTACCGTGTAAATCGAGGGATAGGCGTATTTTAATAGAGATAGAAATACTGGCAACATTATTTTGTGCCATCCATTTGTTAACTGCAGAAGGTAAAAAAACACAATTTAAGTGCATAGGTAACTTATCATTGGTTAAACAATAAAACATTGAAGTTGTTCACATGCGTACACACGATGCTTGAAAATTCTCGCCACGGGCGTTACTAAGGCACCTTGTATGTATTTTAATACTGTCGCAGCATACCTGAATAACTGACTTCATTGTTACATCCGTTATAAATTTAAATTAGCAGTAATATGACGGTTTCATTTCGTATTGAGATATCGTGTGGCATTAATGCGTGTCAAATATTATTAAGAAATTTTGAATGTTTCTGAACATAATTGGCCGTTGATACATTCAACTGAGTGTATTTGATGAAATTTCAATATCAAACTGTGGGTATTATTTTCATAATCAATTTTTATGATCTGGACCGGTTACGCTCATCGCAAGCATTAGCAACTGAATCAAAGCAATTCATTCGAATTTCAATTGATCTGAATTAGTTTATGTACAATAGAAAAAATGTGACACGGTAAAAAAGTAACAATTTATTTGAGCTATACAAAATTTACAAAATATACAGTTGAAAGCTATTTCAGCTTACCCCTCATTATACTTAGTACGCAATTCAAAAACTACCTGTATTCTATATAAAGTTACTAAAATACTATTTCTATCTTGAGGAAAAATGCAATCTCATCTATTTAGATATAATATTTATATATATAAATGAATCTTGTTTTGTTTGTTATCTGTATGTGACTCCGACTCCGAATTTGACCAAAAACACAACTTCAAATCCGACTGAAAAAGTTAGTTATGTCAGGGTTTTTCCTACCTTTCCATTTATACGCATTAAATTAAAAATTAACCAACTAATCCAAATTGTTCATTGATATATTCTCCAAAGTCATACAATCGAAGAAGCAGTCGGAGTTGCTCATTTTTGATGATTCCGTCTCCGACTCTACAGCTCTGCTAAAATATGTTCAACATTTGATACTTTAGCTTGAATCAATGCTTATTACTAGCTTTTTCCTTCACCAGTACTTTGAGCCTTGAGCTTTATCTTTTCTAAGAAGATTTCATCAAATATATAATATATACATTTCGTTAGAAGTAAATATTTTTCTCGTCTTAACTTAATAGTTACTGGAAAAATCTTCCTATTATTTATCATAAATGTTATATAATATTTCAGTAAACTTACGAATACGTTATCACGTCGCGTGCCTCTTCAATCGGAAGGGAAGATTTTAGTAAATTTATGTAGGATCGAATATCTGCAAACAGAGTCGCTCGCCAATATTTGTTTCAAAATAATTAATACGTTTCGCTGAGAATTCAATCGACTGTGCTTAAGAATATTTAAGCTTCCGAAGGATTCACGTCAAAGATGTATCGTTCATACTTCAAAACACCTATCCCCATTCTACCGTATTGGAAAACAAAATTGCGGAGATATTCTCGGAATCGTATTTACAAATATCACACCTACAGCGGAAACCGTAAAACATAAAGAAAACCTTTCACGTGAAACGCAAAATCTTCGTATTATAATTTTCTTCTAGCAAGAAACTAAATTTCTAATATTTAACTATTTATTTTGTTTAATTGATAATTATTTACTATACATTGATTGAATTGGCATTTATTTGGTGGTATTACTACTCCATTATAACACGATGAAAAAATAACAATGTATTTTAGATCTACAAAATTTTATAATATATAGTTGACAACTATTTCGGCTCTCGCCTATAAGGCTATATAGCTATCAACTATATCTTAATTACTTAACTATATTTAAATTTTTAAAGCTAAATAACATTGCCATTTTTTCACCGTGTTAATTATTTACTTATTAAACCAACTAATTACTACATGATATTTGATTTTTTAATAATAAATACACATTTTTAGTACTTGTTTCCAGAATATATTTTATCAGGATCGTTGATTTAAATTGTACTGATTATAAAATACACTGTTGAAATAAATACTAAAAATGTGTTTTTATTATTGAAACTATTATAATATATTAATCTGGTACTTATAAAATGTTAAAAAAAATATAACAAACTACTTTGTGACTTTCTGATGAGAGCTGAGCGATGCAAAT
This sequence comes from Himalopsyche japonica, assembly GCA_028555115.1. Lineage (NCBI taxonomy): Eukaryota > Metazoa > Arthropoda > Insecta > Trichoptera > Rhyacophilidae > Himalopsyche > Himalopsyche japonica. Next base: position 32,389 of record JAHFWJ010000338.1, read on the forward strand.
GGCTTATTGTCAGTCAAGTATATTGGATACGTGTGATAAAATGCCCGAAGATGCCAAAAGAGGAAGTCGGGATCGTGAGCAACACAGTTGATATCGCAAATAACATGTTGTTTTATTATTTAAATATTCTGCATTTCCATTAAGATTTTATCACATTAGACAGTAATTACCTAAAAAATGATATGATACCTTGTACGATTCCACATGTATTGTCACTAACGATCCGGATTTCGCCAAAGTTTTTTACAAAGTTGTAGCAATTCGAAATTGATTTTTATCTTGGATATATAAAAGCATAAACACTTATGTAATGAATGCTTTTGTATTTTTAAGCTTATAAAACGCTTCGGAAAGAACTTGTGATAAAACCCTTAAAGGTAACATTTCATATCCGGCGATCCTCAAATTCTAAAGTACAAAATGCACACCGAAGCATTCCATCAGTACCTGGGTAAAATTTGCGCTGAAACAATTAAAAGTTTTAGCGCCGCGTAAGTCACAGCGTGTTTCAAAAGCTCGTTTGAATACTCTCTACCAAACACAAAATAAAAGTTTATGTCAAACCAAAAGCTTAGCGGAAAGTTTTACTGTATTTTTTAATTATTATTGTAGCATGCTAAGCTTTGAGGATAATTTACATTTAGAATGACTGTTAATACTATATTATTAGCTTTTTTATGAAATTAAATTGATGGAACTTTAAGATCTATGACGCGTTAGCATCAGAGCTCGTCAGGTCTCCTTCATCTCATGTGTGTAGATTTATTAAGTATAGTTGTCGTGTCACTCCTGATAAACTTTAGTCGCTGCAGAGCTTTTTATTTATTTTTCAATCGTATAATTCAAGCATAATTTCTTTCTAATATCCGCCGCGGCTTTGCTTGGTAGTACATATGTAGGAGTCTCATTTTGGAAGACTCAGTCGCATAAATCTGGCTGAATTTGTTGGATGGCGTTTATTATATTTACTTTTATGGCGTATATTATTATCAGTTTATTTGTACAGGTAAGTGGTATAAGACGGACCCAAAGGAAGAAGTCTAACGGTTTTAAATTGCATCATCTCAATGGTCAATTCCATGCCATCAAATCGCTCATGCAAAATGTACATCCAAATTTGATAATTTACACAGGTTTACCTCCAAAAATAAAAATTAAAACCAAATTAAAAGTTAAAAATGAGTAAAAAAATAATTATGAGATACTTATTTATATATTGATTTCTCAACAATTGTATTTCACAACAATTTCAAGAGATGTCTTTGTACGCTTAGAATAAAAAAATATACAAAAAAATTGAGTTGGTTTGATATGCAGTGTCAAAGAACAGCGCGTGTACGCGCTTGTGGTAAAGAACCGGTTCGATTATAAAAGAGCTTTCGCTCAATAAGAGATTAAATGGGTTTTAAAAGCTTTACGCTATTTTTATTGAAAAGCATTATTTTAGTGACTTCAGCTAGTATAATATTGATTGGAATTCACAATGGGACATCTTGTATTAAAGTCAGAGCTCGAAGTTTCGTTTTACCTTTTGCAATAGCTTTTAATTACGTTTCCAATAATAGATGGACAATATACGCGTTAGGAACCGTAACCTGAACGTTAGACTAGGGATGTAAAAGAAATAATTATTTTTATACTGCCAATTCTTGATACTATACAATTGAATAATCCATTTTTATTTTCTGTAAAAATTATATGATTTTTATTACATATTTAAAAAAAGTAATTGTAGAAACATTATCGACTGTCTCGATTGTACTGTGTCTAAGGAAAAATAATTAACCTTTTTTATCGATATTTCTATATTTTCCAATCATCTGCTCATCGAAAAACTATTAAACTATGATAAACGCGTATAAAGATTTTCATACATGGCATCATAACCAGGGGAACGATACATTGTTTTATCAGTGAATTTTAAAAACTAACAGAGGTCAATTAAACTCATATTTTATTCTCAATGACCAGCTAATTCTTCCCAATTACCCTCGTAATGTCCCTTACGTGAAATGAGTTCAACGAGCCAATGACCTGATTAATTGAATTCCTATACGTCAGCGAATGTTTAATTCCTAACGTTACCCACCAATTTATCCGTTACCCAGGTATTTTTCTTAGATTAAAATTACCCAATTGCATTTTAATGAGTGTTGGTTATTATTTGTTATAGAATCCTTATATCAAAGTCTTATTAACAGTATTTAGTGCTAATACAACTAATCACACGAAATTGATAGTAAATCAACAGTATTGAAAATTATTTCAGTTGTATATTTGAACACGGTGGAAAAAATAGCAATGTATTTTAGTTCTACAAAATTCGTAGAACTTTTGATTAACTAAAATCCATTGTTATTTTTTTCACCGTGTTATAATAGAGTTCTAACAAGTGAATTCCAATTCAATCAATAAATGTATATTTGAATTCTAGCCTAAGTGTCTGTATTTTTTCTTTGTAAATAATTCATTTTGTATAAAACCGATGCTTACTGTTTATTGTGTTTCAGTTTTGTTGCGTAATTGTATACTTAAAGATGCCAAAATTAGAATCCCGTGTCGTTAGTTACAAAACATGTGGAATCGTACAATTTATCAACAATTCAAACAATTTATTGTGTCAACAAATATTTACTATTCCTTTTAAAATAAAATCTCGCCTTGTTAGCCAGTTTTATATTTTGAATTTTCTGTTTCGCTAACACAGATCTGAAACTAAAAATCAAACCAAAATTCTCTAAACTGGAGTTGTCATCCCTACCTGATAAAGGCACGGCTTATATAGTGTTTTGTACGTGTATAACAGAAGTGGAAGAACAAAAACTGCAATTACATATGAACTAAAATATTGCAAAAGTTTCTAGAAAAATTCCTCTTTGTTAGAAAAATTCAACGATAATAAGGAACTTTCCAAATTTATCATTTAAAATAAATCGTTCCAATTTAAAATTTTCCTTTTTTTTAATACACAATCACAGAACTTTTTTAAATATATTGCATTTTATTATTGAAACTACAGAAATAATAATAAACAATATCAATTGAAATTTTAAAGTAAAAGTTGAGTCATACACTGCAATATTGGTTCATTTCTGTATTTATTGTTTTCCCGCTTGTCTCGCTACATAAAAACAATGTTAAATAATCACGCATTGATTTTTCCTCCTTCGATGTTGCATCAAAAAATTTTGATCCGGTCTTAAATATTATCGGATATTGAATATTTCTTATTACGTCAGTTTTCAGAGGTGTAATTGGCATTCAATAATCAAAATCATCGGTCTATTTTTGTCGTTAGAATTGTAGCGAGCTTAATAATTTTTTTGAATCACTTTAAAGGTCACGTTTTGATGTAAAGGAATGATATTTTAAATAATAATCACACATTTTTAGTACTTATTTCCATAATGTATTTTGCCATATGAACCGGTTTCGCTCATCGCGAGCACTATCAACTGAGTATCTGACTATCTATTGATTATTTTTATTAATGAAAATACCGTTGCTTTGCTTGAACGTTATTTTTTCCAATAATTTCAATTGCTTTAAAAATAACAAAAATAGTGTTAATTACACCACTCAATATTGTTAAAATGGTCAGAATATAATGAAATTTTGAAATGTTTTGTTCGAAGATTGATATAATCTAATAAATGCACGATTTTTTTACAGTGGCGCTATCCAAATATATGTCATCGTACAAACTTATTGAGTGATATGTGGAGTAATTATTGTATATATAAGTTGTTCTTAACTTGAAAGGTGGTGGGCGAAAGTGGTTTTAAAAACATTAAATAAATCTACTTCCTTCCTGTAAAAATTACAATTACTGTGGAACCGATGGGCGGTTGTAAAATTTGACTTTTTTTGTAAAAGAGATACAAAAGTGGGAAGTAGTAGTAAAAAGGTTGACTACACGTGTGTTTTATCATAACAAAATGAAAACATTTAATAAATCTACGTCATTTTGTTTGAAAAACATTTTTTTTATTTGTATGGTAACTAACAATTTTAAGCAATAATTCAAATAATAAAAACACATTTTTTAGTGCTTTTTTCACCATATACAATATTTTATTCTTAGACAAAACTTGTACTGTTCATTATTTTATAAAATTGTAGTAATACAAGAAAACAAGAAGTTCGATCGTTATATTTTTCAATTAAATTTTAAGAAAATTAGGTTAATAATGATCAGTTGATAATGCTTACCATGAGTGAAACCGGTCCTGATCATAAAACATATTGTGAAAGTAAGAACTAAAAACGTGTTTTTATTATTTAAAATATTATGTCATGCTTTTTCATCAAAAATAACGGTAAACACCTTTAAAGTGATTTTTTCTACATTCTTAAGACGTTTTTTTTTATCAAAAACTCATGCGGCTTGTAAATGTTATTTTTAAACAAAATCACATCGACCCAACCCTTAAATCCGACGTCTCGTTTTTGCGTCACGACGCTACTGTCTTAGATGTTTTCCTGAACTATTTGTTTAAAGTTCTCGCTGTACGAAGCAGGTCTCCATTACCGTAGCATTCTATGAGCAGATGGATTTGTAAAGGAAAGTACCATCAACTCTAAAAGCTCGAGTTTTCTTATCCAATAGAATGCACTTTCGAGAAAGTAGTGTAAAAAGGCCCGTATTTAGGGGTGGCCTTACCTGTGAAAAACTTTTATATCGAAACTGCCAGACGAAACTTCCAAATGAATAAATACTCTCAGCGAAGACATTTATTTGTTCTTGGGCGTTTTACTATTCTCTGTAGACAATTATTTATTTTTTACTTTCATATTGCATCTAAAATCAAATATTTATAAAACTTTCTTATACTTATAGTTTTATCGAAAGCTTATTTCAAATAAATTCAATTTTCTTTAAATATGATTTATGTGACTATAAAATGAGCGTCTTTTAACACGGTGGAAAAATAGCAATGTATTAATTTTAGTTCTGCAAAATTTATATACATTACTACATTTACATGTACATTGCTATTTTTTCACCGTGTTATAATGAAGTTCTACCAAGTAAATGCCAATTCAATCAATATATAGAGTGTCTTTTAATATAAATATAATATATATGAAATTGTTTATCGTTTATTTATATTATTTACTTTCTCTGTGCTGTTTCCATGATATATATATATATTTAATATATGTTATAAGAGCTAAGAATATTTTTTGTTGTTTTTTATGATGTTTTTAATTTGTGTAAGATAACTGCATGCTAAATTTGAATTGGTCAGACAATACACACTTTTATAAGATTTCTTTGAGAATTTTGGCAATAAATAAACAACGCCAATTGAGTGCTTTATTATTATTAAATGCGCGATATACATAGCTTCTTCTTCTTGCTGATTGTTATTTTGCATTCAATACACCAATTCAATAAGCCAACAATATGAATGACTTAATTTTAACACTTATAATGATGCAAAAAGGCGAAACCCGGACCGTTAGTGAGAAAATATTTGGATTAGTTGTAGCAATTCAAATTTGTTATTGAAATTCAATCAAGCGCCTTCAGTCGCAATGTAGTAATAATTAACACAATTGCCTGTGATAATTTTCATCAATAATCTTGTTAATGAGTCATTTTTGAAAGGGAATTACAACAAATATTAAACAACTAACATTAAAATGTTTGATATTATATTAAAGTTATTAATTCCAGGAAAACGCTAACCCCAAGGCAAGCAATAAACTGCAACTAAATCGAATTTTCAAATATTAATCTAAAAATATTTGACAAAATTGCCAGTGATAATTTTTAATAACGATCTTACTTATGAGTATTATTGAAAGGGTTATACAACAAATTTTCATAAACTAACATTTTTTTTTGAGTTAATGCATTGCTTGATTTGTTTTGACAAACTCAATAAGATTGTTTCAAACCAATATTATTCAATATTTTTTTGAAGTCTAGGTGTTGGAATATCCTTAAACGGCTCAGCAAGGAATGAGTTAAAGCATAACATAAAAATTATCTTAAACTAAAAACCTTAATAGAATAAAGCTACAAGAACAATTAATATATTTCAAATAGCATTATAAAGCGCATATTTCACTGCAGAAAATCTCTGCAGTTCATAATGCTCGCACGATGAGCAACGTAATAAAGTTTTTTTTTTATACAAGAAATCTTTGAGCTAAAAAACGATCTCTGAACAAGTTGCTCTCAGAAAATTTTAACTTCACCTTCATCTTATAAGTATTGCTCGGTCGCCTTGTTAGGAAACGGAACAGATAAAAAGATTAAAAAAACCACACGGTCTTTTATGCAAGTTCTCTCACAGATGATTGTTTTCAAGTATTGTCTTTTGTATTGGAAAACAATATTCTATCAAGGCGATGTTATGTTCTCGTGAATTGTATATAATTACTTTAGATGTGTTTTAAATTTATAAATCGAATTATTCTCAGAACGAGCTTTTTATTAAAAGTATTTTGAAAGCTTCTGCACGGTCATATGTAAAATATTATAAAGCTAACACTGTAAAAAAAATGCAATGTGTTTTAGTTCTACAAAATTAATGAGATATATTGTCATCTCTCATCAGAATAATTACATTAGCTATTGCATATTCGCAGCGATAGTTCTGATGAGGGCTATCAACTATATTTCTAATTTTATTAACTATATATCTATTCTACTTAGTCTAGTTCTACAGGACTATATCTGATGAAGGGAGTCGGCCGAAATAGTTATCATCTATATTTGTTATAAATTTTGTAAATCTAAAATACATTGCAATTTTTTCACCATTATGTCTTTAGCGTTATTTGATTTTTAAGTAGTTTATTTAGATATACAGATCAAGTTGCTTATTACATACTTTAGGACAATGTCAAGATACATGCTGAACGAATAGATCTGTATGCTTTGGTCCGTCCTCATACGGGTCTAATAAGCCACGCTGACTTGATATCAAGGCCAACTTAGAGGCATTGATTTCTTATTTATTAATTTTTGATAAGCCCCGTTCCAGTAAATTAAAAGTAAGGGAACTTTATGTTTTCTAAGCTTTCCCAAATTCTTTGTTTACCGCATTTTTCGTTGTTTTTTTAGGGTCCCTTTAAAAAGGTATAATCAAAAATTCACTGTATGTGCCTTCTAAATTTTGTAGAAATAAAATACATTGCAACAATGTGTTACAAAAAAATCAATTTTGATTAACATGGTGAAAAAAATAGTACTGTATTTTAGTTATTATTATATTTAGTTATTATTAATAGTACTGTAATTTGTTAACTATTTTTTCAAATATAGTTGATAGCTATTTCGGCTCACGCCATCGTCAGAACTATTCTTAAGCGAACATTTGCTTATCTATATAAAGCTGTGTAGAAAAGGTACATAATACGTCTTCTCTCCTGTTTTAACGACCCAGCTTGTTTCTTGCTCGCAATAAAACTAAAATTGTAAATGAAACTAAAAAAGTAGGCATATCAATAAGTTTACATATGGCACGGAAAATGTCTACTACAGAAACAAAGAAGCACCCCGCAGAGGGTTAAGCAATAGTGATCGACATATCGTAGTTTGTTTGTTAAGAACCGAACAAACAAGCTAGGCCATTAAAACAAAAGAGAAGATGTATTGTGTACCTTTTCTACACAGCTATATATAGATAACAGCTATATATATATAAGCAAAAATTTAATAGTTCTGACGATGGCCTGAGCCGAAATAGTTATCAAATATATTTAAAAAAATAATTTTGTAGAACTGAAATACACTGCTATTTATTTCACCGTGTTATAATGGAGTTCTACCAAGAGAATGCCAATTCAATCAATAAATTTTGATTAGTATTAATATTTAAATCGTGTTTTTTTCTTTACAGCTAGAAAGCCATTAACACATTCACGTACCGTCATGTTAAAATATAATCAAATAAAAAAAAAACATCTCACCTGAAATGAGATGAATATACGCGCGTGGTTAGAAACTGTATTCACAATAGAAACTCTGGAACAATGGCGTACTTTACATCTTTGTTAGAATCCATGTGATGGGAGCTTTAGCTCGAAAGTGCTGTTCAACTTTTCAAATTAAAATAATACAATTTCGTTTGAAGAGCGTTTTGTTAATTTGAAGTGACACAATTCTCCATTCTCGGTGAAAGAAAAACAAGAGAAAAATAATTAATCGTTTGTTATAAGTGACAAGAAATCTGTGATGCGTTATTTTTTTGACATCCGGTAATGTATTCAGTCTGGCGTCACTAAATGTTTTTACGAAAAACGAAAACCGGTATTATTTAAATTCATCGGTATTTATGTACAATCCTTAATATACTACTACACGCCCCAAACGTTGAGTGATAGCTTCCGACAATTATTTTTCTCCAAAAGTAAATTAAAAACTCAATCGGCTTATTTTACATAATATTTCTTGGACATAATCTATATATATATTTCGGAAATAATCAATTCATATCAATCATTATCAACTGATGGGATAAAAATTACAAACAAGAGTATTTATACAATATTATTAGTTGATACTTAGCAGGTATTAAAAACTAAAGATTCAATAACTAGTTGATAATACTCGACATGTGAAAAAGCGGTCCTAATCAAAAAACATATTGTGGAAATAAGTATGAAAAAATGTGTTTTTATTATTATTTGAAATATCAATTGTTTTTTTTTCTGAAGAGATTATTGACAAATTTTAATTTAAATTATAATATTGACTGAAGACGGTTGATGAAGTCTCAATATCGAATTGTAATTGCTGAAACTGTGAACGATTTCACATGTCTTGTCTTTAGTTTTTGTCGATCTTAGTTTTGCCTTTCGGCATCCTTAGACATTCTATCACATGGATGCAACAGAACTGACAAAATAACGTATCTTCATTTAGTTAAGATGTAAAATATTATGGATAAAACAATGTTTAAATTTGCATTGCAACAATTTTGTACAATTCCACCTGTTTTATCACTATTGACTTGAGTATCGCATTTTAGCATCTTCAGAATTTCTGTCACAAATGCAACAGAACTGACCAGTTTTCAATTATTAAAATTTAATACTAAAACTCGATCAAACACATTCAATCGTTTTAATTCTTTGGTTTATTATCACAATTTAAAACTAGGATGTTATAACAAAAGAGAAGATTTATTGTATATCTTTTCTACACCACTTTATATCATATATATATATAAGTAAATGTACGTTTAAACATAGTTCTGACGGAGGCGTATACCGAAATAGTTATCAACTATATACCTTATAACTTTTGTAGAACAAAAATACATTGCTATTTTTTCACTGTGTTTTAATAGAGTTCATGCAAGTAATTGCCGATTGTATTATTATCAATTAATTGTTCTTTTTTGTGTAGTAAAGTTGAATTTTGTCGTTAGAAATGAATTTTGTTTCCTTAATACGAATAATTTTTGTTGTGATTATTGCTTCCGACGCCCGATTGACAGTCTCTTTTCTATAGAATTCAGATCCAGAACAAAATTTGACATTCGCAAACGCTTTCCTATCTACACTCACGTATAAGTACAAAGAAGTTTTACACATATAAACTAAAAGCGACGTCGAAGAACTAAAATTTAGATTAATTCCTTCATTGTGTCATGAATTGCTTTATTATTAAATAATTGTTTCATGCGTTTGTTCAGAACTGATGTATTCCAATTTCTACAGTTCAAATTTCTCTTGAATTATATATTATCAAATTTAACATTTTGTAAATTCGTTTTTTTTTACTATTTTGCTGTTGAAGGCACACCGGACTAGTTTATTCGTAATCAAAATACTGATAAGAATAAAGATTGGAGACAATACTAGCAATATTCAATTCGTTAACTGTCCGTTCATGATTGAAAGGCGTAATTTTTGGATAATAAAAAAAAACAACGTAATGATTGAGTAGAGTATGTGGGGATATAAATATAATTTAATGCATCTTGTATTCACGTGAACCGGACTCACTGCTGATTACTCAGCTCTGCAGCGAATCACGTCTGCCAGTAACGACAAAATTATACACCAAATAATTCTATAAAAAAATAACTACCGATTGTCATGAACAGTCAGGTAACAATCTTGAAAATTAACTTTTTGTAACTGTGAATAGTAATATATTTTTAATTCAGTGAATTGGTAGAACTCCATTTTAACCTGATGAATAAATAGCAATGTGTTTGTATTCTACAAAATTTATAACATATATTATTGATAGTTATTTCGGCTTATTCTAAGGAGGGCGAAAGCCGAAACAGCTTATAATTTTTAGAAGTAAAATTCATTGCTATTTTTAAACTTAATATTGACTTATGCTACCAATAATCAATTGAAAATTTTGAATTGTTGAAGACAATGTAAAATAAGAAGGTATCTGTTAGTTTTAAATAATACAATTGCATTTTAATGATAGTCGATTATTATTCATAGACAAATCCTTCTATCATGAATTTATTTACAAAATTTTGCATTCATAAAATTTATCTCTGGCAGTAAAGCATCACCAAGTAAATGATATTGAAAGTCATTTCAGTTATATGTTTGGATCCTAACCTTAGAGTCTGTCTTTTTCTGTGTGATTAATTCCTCTCGTATACAACCGATGCCAACTGTTTAGTATTATATGTGTCAGTTCTCTTACATCATTCTGATACAATGCTTGAAGACACCAAAAGGTGAAACCCGTGTCGTTAGTGGCAAAACATGTAGAATTGTATAAAAAAACTTCAGTCAATATCATAAAATAAACCAATTATAAATTCGATTCTCACCAATTTTGAATGGATGAGTTATGTTGAGATTAAATATCAAGTGACGTAAATCAGATTTTTGAGAGTACATTTGAATTAATAATCAGTAATTATTTAATTTATCACGGTAAGTGTTAAAAAATGCCTGAAAATGCCAAAATACGAAAGCTAGATCGCTAGTGACAAAACATGTTGAAATGTGCACAGTGTTAACAATTCATGCCTAACCATGAAAAATGGAGTACATTTCTTAGCAAACTTGTTAAATTCAGTTCTTTGCTACGCGGTAGGAAAATTTCCTAATTGTTTACTGGAAGAAAATCATCTTGTTTTTCGAAAGAAAAGCACGGAAATTATTGGAGTATGATAATTTTATATTATACTTCAACGTCGATAATATTCTTTGGTTTTTTTTTTACCGAAGAGTTTCAAAAACTTTCGCCGGTTTTCTAAAATATTTCTTATCGTCAAATTGCCAAGCCACAAATTTTTATGAAGGTTTTTTTGTTTGTCATTAATTTACCACTCGTTCTTGTAAAATTTTCAACAATTACAGCTTCAAGGTATGAAAATGTATATTTGATAACAAGAAACGCTTTGAAGCCTGAAAAATTATCGACAACCTTAAATACTAATACAGCAATACAAAGGAAAAATATATACTATATTTCGACACAAATATTCACCATATTAATTTAAATATAATATTTGTGCTCTGTGCATTACGTTAAGGCAGAGAGAGGGTGTGTGTGTTTTCCCGTATTTAATTGTGCATTTCGCATTACAGAACTACAGAATTACAGTCAAAGATCTCAAAATATTTTACATGAAATATTTTAATTATATTTTGCTTGCTTACCAATTAAATTGATTGTAAAATTTGAATTGCTACAATTTTGTACAATTCCACATGTTTTGTCACTAACGACCTGGGTTTCGCCTTTCGGCATCTTTAGGCATTCTATCAAACGGATGCAACAAAGCTGACTGTCAGTTCAGTCAGTTAGTCAATTTGATTGCATCCGTATGATATAAAGCCCGAAGATGCCGAAAGGCGAAATCGTACAAAATTGTAACAATTCAAATCCGATATTGAAATTTCATCAAGCACAGTTCATTCGATATCATAAGCAGATTTTTTCTTCCTTTCTTATTTATTTGTATTGAATTATCGATCACCCAATCGATCCGGCAATTGATCACAGAGATATTCTTAAGTTGACTTAATTTCTTTAAATTTCTTCTCTTTTTTATAAGGCGTACAAGCTGTTAATTGACGTGAATTCAATTAGGGGGCATAACTATATTATATTTCATTCTAAGAACTGTTTTATTTTTCTGAAGGCATTTCGAAATCAATTTAAGCTTATTAAAAACATAACTTTCGCGTAATGCTTTTCTTTCGAGGTTTTCCTGCGTCATCTTTTCGGCTAGATAATAAATACTCTTACGCTTTATAGAATAATACTGTCCAAACTGTTATTAGAACTCACACTACTGAACATTTCGCTGAAACGACATAATGTTTTCCTTTATGATTTTGTTAGTCAGTTTCATTCGCAATAAGCTCGAAGTGACGTCATAGAGAAGGAGCTTTTAATAAACGAATAAATCGACACAAAAGCTCAACACAGCTTTCATATAATTAATATTTTTTCTTTTCACTGAAAATATTTATTTATTTTTCTATTCTTGTTGTCCTAGTAGCAAATTAGTAAATGCATATCAGAGATATTACTAAAGTGAAGTGTGAGAAATCTGAGCCCTTTCAACCAATGTAAAATTTTAAATAATAGAATCACATTTTTAGTTCTTATTTCCACAATATATTTGTTGATCACAACAAGTTACGCTCATCGCGAGCATTATCAACTGATAGAATATAATTTCCAAACAAGTCTAATTATACAAAATATTTGAGTTAAATGTAGCAGATATACAAAATCATGGATTCAAAGATTCAAGAGCTAAGAAATAATTTACATTAAATCATACAATATCAATACAAATAATTTAAATAAGTATAATCACTAATTAAAATTTCTCAAACAAAATTAAGGTTAATCATTTATTCATTAAGAGCTCTGAATAATCATAACAAACTCATTAAGGAAGTAAGGAGCGGGAAAATTCAATTGACTACCATAAAATTTTCATATATTAATTCAATATATTCCATTAAGTATTTAAGTGTGGGTTATGTTAAATTCACATATATCAATAATATAATTCAAATATATAATTCCATATTTCAATAGGACTGTAGAATCGTTTAAATAAACATGACTGCGAATGCAATTTCAACTAAAAAAGTTAAATCAAGACAAGTCTTATTCTCTCTCTTTCTCTATTTGTGTGCATTAAATTAAATATCAACTAACCAATTTGGCAAATTGTTCATTGTGATATTTTTCGAAATTCTTTAATCGAAAATGTCTCTAACTCTACGGCCCTGTATTTCAAAAATAAAGGTCGCAATGTTCAGTACTTTGTTTTGAATTCAATATTTTTTACATAAGGACCCGTTTCGCTCATCCCTAGCACTATCAATTGATAGCACTACAAATTTTAATTACAGTAAATTTTGAGCAAAATTACCAGGTTGTAAAAACCAAAGGTCTAAGAACTGAGAAAAAAATGTGCAATCATACAATATATATATAAATGATGTAAAATACTTTACAAATAACACGAGGAAAAAATAGCAATGTAACATACATAAATTCTACAAAATTCAGGTAGAAAAAAATGTAGAGTTCTACAAAATCTACAAATTTTGGTGACATTAAATTTACTAATACTTTTCAACATCTTATAATGGTCTTCTAACAAGTAAATGCCAATTCAATCAATAGTTTACAAATACAATAATAATGACACCTTAGTAATAAATTGCAATGAAAATAAATTCATATCAAAAACCCATTAAGAAAGAGTTCAGAAGCTATCATGAAAAACCTATAGCGTTGTGGCTTAATCACTTTTAAGGTGTTAACTGTCACTTGTTGATGGAAAGGTATGAGATTTTACATGACAACTGTTTTTTTATCAAAAGATGTTTTGTGGAAATACATCATATATTTTATAAATAATTTATTGAATCATGTAAAGTTTTTATTATGGTCTAAAATATATCAAGACAAATGCAGAGATATATATAGAAGGTTTACGAATCTTTTTGTTTTATTTTAAATATGACATAATGTAGATATTTTTCTTGGGGTCTGACAAACCCCCACATCGTCTTGAAGTCATTTTTTACTGCAGTCATTTGAAGGTTATGATGATAGAAGTAACATCTCAACTTCATTAATTTTTCTTTATTGTCTCTGTCAATATGGAAAGTTTTATAGTATGAAAAATAATAAGTAAAACTTAAGCAATAAAGCAGAGTTATTTATTTTCTAACAGTTTTATTCTCTCACACCAGACGTTTTTATTTATCGCCATCGTAAAATTTTCAAAGTGCTTAGCGATGTATAAATTATTACCCTGTATTGAAAATACGTACTATAATAAATGAAACATAAACGTAATTATTTTTTTTTATTATTTGGAGAGTACAGGCGAATATGGTTTTATGTCACATATGAGTCACTTTCGACATACCCTGTGTAAAAGTTACACTCCTATAGCATCAACGTAAGAACAGTGCTATAGAAAAAATCCTACAGTATATACAGTCTAAGCACAAATTTTTAGTTATTTTTTTAATTGCATTAATTCAATATTATGTTTTATCTATCGTGATTATATGCTTGAATGGCTCTCGAGTGTTGTTATTGGAGTTGATAAGTCAGTCACATGAAATGTTAATTGATCTTCAAAATGAAATTTTAGCATAATCACTGTAAAAAGGAATGCAGCGTGCGCTTTAGAAATTTCTACTTTAATGAAGTGCGCTGTAGGAGCGTGAACTGTTATTTAAATAATTATAGTAATTATTAGAATACGTCAAACAAAGTCAAGAGGCATACATTGCCAAATATTTTTCGGAAAAAATGCAGATATTGACGGAAAATATAATTTGAGCACAAAAATTTATCGTTTTGTTGAAAATGCTGCTCTAGCACGAAGCGCTATTGGAGGGGTTGCCAAGCGAACTAACCAAAAACTCGTGCTATAGAAGGACGAAGCATAATTTTTTTTATAATGGTTTATTGGTCACAACTAAATATTTTAAATAATAAAAACACATTTTTTATTACTTATTTCCAAAATATATTTTTTGATCAGGACCGGTTTCGCTCATCGCGAGCATTATCAACTGATAGAATACAATTTACAAACAAGTCTATTTGATTTAATTGTAATTCTTAATAAGTGATTGTGAACATTTAATTTTTATACTAAATTACTTTATTTGTATTAATATTGTATGATTTTATGTAAATTGTTTCCTAGTTCTTGTACCCATGGCTTTGTACACCTGCTACCTTTAACTCAAATTATTTTTTTGTTTTGTATAAATAGACTTGTTTGTAAATTGTATTCTATCAGTTGATAATGCTCGCGATGAGCGAAACCGGTCCTGATCAAAAAATATATTGTGGAAATAAGTACTAAAAAAATGTGTTTTTATTATTTAAAATATCATGCCTTTCCATCAAGAAGTGACAGTTAACACCTTAAAAGTGACAACTAAATATGTCAAGCAACATAAATTCGTTGTTACCTACAATTTTTTTTATAAGAAATAAATTTAGGGACCGGGGAAGTCAAGTATTAACAATAAACTTCTAAAGCTTACGATCACATTGTTAGCAACACGGAATTATAAAGGATCGCATAAATTTATTATTGTAAATAATTTTTGTGAGAAAAATCCTAATAAATGTTTTCCCTTCTTAATAAAGCCTTTTGCTAGCTGGTTTTCTAGTAGAGAATGGAAATTAAGACTATTTGTGCAGACCCTAGCAATAAAAAGACAGGAAACTACGATACCCGCCTCACGTGCTCCAAAACAAATTGTCATATCAACTGTAAAGGTACAGGAAAAAAGGTTTAATTTGATTTTTTACCAAAAGTTAAGTGTTGAACTAAATACAGTCTCAAATGTGGATCGATACAAAACCATAATGGCAAACGGCCTTTACGGTTTGCAGCGGTCAGGGGCAGGATTTCCCAGCAGGTTATTTGCTTTAATTAAACTTTTAATAAATGTCTATAAAGATTAACACAAAAAGCTTATTTATGTTTTGACAACGTTTGGAAAAATCGAATCAAATTTGTTGCATATGTATATTTAAAAGCTTCATTTAAGGCAGTACATTAACAAACGGACTGTCAACGTCTCAAGTAATGTTATATCAAGTAACAATGTAAATATAATTTGGGCTTTATTTGTTTTATCATATAGATGCAATAAGTGTAACTAACTAAATGTATAATACATTAAACGTGCACATCAAAATTAAAAAAAGTTTGGACAAATCAAATTTGATATTGAAATTCAATCAAGTAATCACTTAAAATATAAATAGTTGATTCATAATAAATCTTCTCATCTGTTCTAATTTATGTTTTAATAAAAAAACAGATATACTCTCACTTCGAGAAATAAACAAAATCAATTTGTCACATTAAAAGTTCATTATCAGAATATAAAACTGAAATGTTAGAACAGAGGAGAAGACGTATTGTGTAATTTTTCTACGCCGCTATATTTGGATAAATAAATGTTAGTTTTAAATGTAGTTCTGGTGACGGCATAGGCCGAAATAGCTATCAACCTTCAAAGACCACTTCCTTCATTCACAGGATACCTGACTGGTGTACAAGTGTATCGGAACCAGCAGAAGAAAAAAAAAGATCACAACACGACTCCGAAGAGACAACTTGAAGACTATTTCAGGGAATTTTTGTTTGACCACCTCTGAAGGGCAAAAAAAGCTATCAACGACACAACATGGCAGCCACACCATTGTATAAATTATATAAAATAGAAGAAATTACTCACAGCTTGGAGGTTAGTTTATCAACAATCAATGTGACTACCATCAAGAAAGCTCTACGCACCAAGAACAACACAAAACACATCCATGACAACAACAAAAAAAACAAAAATGAAGTTAAAATCAGGCCACCTAGGTATTGCATTAAAAGGGATTAAACACCTAGCTAAGCGATCAACTATAATATGTTGCTCTTTTTTCATAGTGTAATAATAACGATCTACTAAGGAAATATCAATTAAATCAATAAATTAAAACCAAATCGAGATAATCTATCAAATAATTCTGTTTTACTTTAAAGGCTTGCTTTGAAGAATTATACTATGGTGTACGAAATAATTTTTATTTTTAATTATCATTCCAAATAAGAGTTTAGTGTAGAAACAACCTTAAGGCCGAGAGGGATAACTTCATTATGTTTGAGTGAGATTTGGGGTTTTCCTAGCAATATTGTAATATTTAGGCCATAAATTTTATACGCGGGAGCAAAGCCATCGTAAAATTTTATGCTCATTTACAGATAAGGCTATTCTTTTTCCCTGTACACGGTAACCGCCAACTCGTTAATTCATTTTTGGTTTTTAAACTCAATATTACATTTCAATTCACCAATACAAATGCTCCAAACTCTTACATTGCAAATTTGATTGTTAAATGTCACAACTTTATGCGATTGCACATGTTTTGTCACTAACGACTCGTGTTTCGCCTTTCGGCATTTTCAGGCATTCTGGTTATGTTCTGTTCAATCGGTTTTGTTACATCCGTGTGATAGAATACCGATGCATTGTGGAATCGAACAAAGTGGAATCAAACATGTGCAATCGTACAAAATTGTAACAATTTAACTTTGATATTTTAGCTCCATCAAGCACCTTCAGTTGACATCATAAATTATATAAATTTGAATAGTTGAAACTTACTACGATTCCAGATGATTTGTCACTAATAACCCTGGTCTCACTATTCGGCATCTTCATTATCTGTTGCTTAATCTCACCGTTACCCACCAATTTGAAATAAGTCGGTTTCTCTTAGTGATGCGTTGTCACTTCTTAATGGAAAAGCATGATATTTAAAACAATACAAAATTCACATTTTCCAGTACTTATTTCTACAATATATTTTATGATCAGGACAGGTTTCGCTCATTGCGAAGATTATCAACTGGTTGAAACTGAATTAAAATGTCAACAGTTTATAACATTCGTAAAAAATATTGTAGAAATGACTATAATAATTGTTTTTATTATTTAAAATGTAAATTGTTGTAGAATTCTTTCATTAATGAAATAAAATTTATCGCAGGTATTATTATTAAGTCAATAGCATTGAAAGCTGTTTGTTTGTATCCCGGCCTTAGCGTCTGTGTATTTGTTTGTAATTAATTCATTTTGTATGTATACTCCATGCTTACTATCAATTGTGATTCAGTTCTGTTTCACCCGTGCGATAGAATGACTGAAGATGCCGAAAGACGATACCCGAGTCGTTGATGACAAAACATGTGAAAGTACCTTCAGTCAAAAAATTCTTATTATGTAAAATTCTATCTAACTTAAAGGAGTCAACGTTTATTAGTAAAAAAAATATGTTTACTTACACTGTCAGAACGGTTGACTTACGTTTATTTATCTCGGCATGAATAAAATAAACAAAAATAATTTTTAGAAACTGTTTTACTAATTTTAAATGAATTAAAATGTTGTTATGTTTACAAAATAAAAAAAATATATTTTCCAATACTAAACGATAAAAGCTTGTTTCTGATCACCGAGCTTATTCGAGCTTTATGGGGTAGCTCCTCGTACCGTATTGTTTCAGCTACAACCTGTTTTAATTTAAAAAATATATCTGATCTGCTGAGGCTCTTTTTACCGAGAAACCTCATCAAAAATAAATAATTAATTGAGTTTTTAATCAACCATCATTGTTAAAAGATTCCATTTTTTTGTGCTTTACACAATTTTAAGTTGAATTGAATCTAAAAATATAATACAATAAATTGTGCTTAAAAGCAGGGTTATTTTTTACATTACAAGCAGAAAAATTTTTATTTCGTCGAAAATCGGTTATTCGTTCAAAGTCGTTGTTTTATTAAGTAAGGTTTGCATGGTTTATAAGTGAATTTTTCGAATGGATCTGAACAAACCGAATATAATTTTATATTGACTAAGAGCGCTTGATGGAGTGTAAATATCAAATTTTAATTGTTGAAATTTTGAATGATTTTTAACATTAGAATTGCAGAACACGTAGTTTCTTTTAGTCTAAGTAAATGTACATTTACATTTGCCAACGATTTCATGTCGGAAAGACATACATTTTACGCGGATGACGATATTCAATTAATACATCAAAACATAGAGGATCGTAAATTATTTTATCAAGAATAATAAACAGAGATCAATTATCGAATTCAAGTTATATTCTTAAGAACCAGTTTAATTCCCCCATATAATATTCCATACCCTAACGTGAGATTAGTTCAATGAGTCAATAACCTCATCAATTAAATTCCTATATAACGTCACCTCATGCTTAATTCTTAACGTTACATACTAATTTGAAATAAGTAGGTCTATTTTGTCTAAAATTACCCAATTACATTTAATGATAGATAATTATTATATTTTGTATAATCTTTTCAACAAAGACTGATTAACAGTATTTAGCTTTGATAAAACTTATCACAGAAAATTTTGTGTTATTAATTTTAAATCAATATGATGGCAATTTATTTTAGTTGTTTATTAGGATCCTAGTTTTAGAGTTTATGTTTTTCCTTTTTAATTAACTATTTTTGTATATGCTATGCTGATCCAAATTGCTTATTGTAAGTCAGTTTTCATCAGTGTGATAAGAGTGCCTGAATATACCAAAAGGTAAAACCCTGATTAATAGTGACAAAACATTTTTATACAATAATATAGTATTTGAATCGTTGAGACGCTGTACAATTCCACGTGTTTTATTACTAACAACCCGGGTTTCGCCTTTTGGCATCTTCAGGCATTCTATCCCACAGATGCAACAGAATTGACAAAATATGTAAAATCGTACAAACTTATAGCAATTCAAATTTGATATTGAAATTCCATCAAAGACCTTCAGTCGATATCATAAATTATATATATATTTATATTGTTATTTGAAATAATAGAAATTGGAAGTTCGTTATGTAGAATTTAAAATGCAATTATAATATCATAAAATGTTTAGTCAAAAACGAATCGTGAAAGCATCCTTATTATGATTGCGTTTATTAAATCGATTGTCGCCAATCGCTGATAGAATTCATGAAAACCCCACCAAATGGCGGAAACGATATTAATATATGGACTCGATTCTTTTGAAACAGTGACTGTGGAGTCGATATGAGAAAGTCGTTTCCTTTTGTCATCTCAATATCGCAAAATAAAATAAACAAACATCATACCGTATGTGGAGATATCAACGCCTACGGAAATTTGTTTATTTCGTGAGTTTATCGATTTAAGTCATTGAACGAGAGTGTATTTTCATTTTCAATAATAAAAACTCTATGCAAAGCATTATTTACACAGTTTTATAATTTTATTCTGAAGAATAACTCCTCCATTCATCAGGAGCATTATTTGCGAGCCTACCAGATAATATCTTCAAATTGTTTCGATTGTACATAATCTAATGAATTCATTATAACACGGTGAAAAAATAGCGGTGTATTTTAGTTACACAAGATTTAAAAGGTATATAATTAAAAGCTATTCGTAAAACTATTTTGTTCTAATGAGGGCAATTGAATTAAAACACATAGCTATTTTTACTCTATTACAATGAAGTTCTTCCAAGTAAATACCATTTCAATCAATAAATATATTACACGTAAATATTTGTAAAATATAAGAAGTGATAATTAAAATCTTAATATTGATTTTTTCCCGTTTTTAGAAAGCCTTGACCAAATTTGTATAGTTTGAGCAAAATGTTTTGATGAATATGTTTATATTTCCTACTCTTTTCTACTTCAATTTAACTATCCCCATATTTTAAAATAATTCAAATATTTTTATGTTGACAAATTTTATTATTTCACCACTCGTTTAAATAATAGCAACACTTTGTTTTGTACTATTCCCAATATATGTTTTATGACCAGGACCGGATTCGCTCATCATTAGCATTATCTACTGATAAAATATATTCTGACAAATATTACTAAGAATTTTTTTTTTCACCCTGTTATAATGGAGTTCTACCAAGTGAATGCCAATTCAATCAATATACTAAGAAATGTGTTTTATTACTTAAAATCTCACGCATTTCCATCAACAAATGACAGCTTACACCTCGAAAGCGTATATTGATTGAATTAGCATTTAATTTGTAGAATTTCATTTTAGCACAGTGGAATTATAGCAATGTATTTTTGTTCTACAAAATTATTAAAGTTTATAGATGAAAGATATTTTGACTGTTCTGATGAAGGTATAAGCCGAAATAGCCTTCAACTATATTCTTAAGTAAATTTTATAGAACTAAAACTCACTGCTATTTTTCATTGTGTTAAATAAGATTTAACTGTGGAAAAGTGGATGTAAAAATTAAGAAGACAGTTTATTTTAAATAATTATATTAAATTAATTATGAGCAAGCCTACTGCAACACTTAATTTTTACTATTTTTAATTCGTGATTGTTTCTGCGACTTCAATGTGTTTGAATGACGCATTTATATTTGAATTTACTATCGCAATATAGCTTCAAAATTCTGTACAACTAAAACATATTGTTTTTTTTTTCACTTTTACAGTGATTAAATTATTAATTTTTGTTTTAATAATGTATCATTTAAAAGGTAACCCTTCGATAATATACAAACAAATCTTAAATGATAAAAAATACGTTTAATATCAAGTTTTGAATTTGAAGCCCACAATTTACTGGTAAAGAAGGTTTCTGTCTTTCGTGACAGCACAAGGGAAGAAGCACAAAGGGTTGTTTTTACCCTGAGGCACAGACTAAAACGCTTGACTGGAAAGTGTTACTATTTCAAATTGGTGAGGATACTACGCTAATGTATTCGAGTGAAGCGTCTTGTAACAAAGATCATTTAATATCTGAATCAAAAATCATTTTATGTCGTTTTTCACGGGAAAATCATTTTGTATAATACATATAAAAATACGAAAGCTCTTTTTTGTACTGAAACGAAATCTAATTTATGATATTGACTGAAGGTGTTCGTTGGAATTTCAAAATCAGATTTTAATTGTTGAAACTTTGTATGATTCCACGTGTTTTGTCACTAACAACCTGAGTTTCACCTTTCGGCATTTTCAGGCATTATATTACACGGATGCAACAGAACTGACACGTAAGAAACAGTTAGAATCGGTTATATACCAAAAGGGTCAATTAAAAAGGAAAACAACTAAAATAACTTTAAATAGTAGTGTTGTAATAATAATAACAATTAATTGACGGCTTTAAGTTTTTTTTCACTTATTTTAGAAATAAATAAAAGTCAATTATTAAATTCAAATCATATATTCTGAAAGAAAAACTTGATCTTCCCAATTCTTACTTGTTATATATCTCTTACGCGAGATTAGTTCAATGAGACAACAATCTCATAAATTGACTTCCGATATTACGTCAACTGATGTTTAATTCCCACCGTTACCCAGCAATTTGAAATTATTAGGTTTCCCAATTGCGTTTTAGTGATAATTGATTATTATTTGTCGTAGAATGCTTTCATGAAATATTCAATAATTTTATTTATTGTTAATTAAACCTATCACAGGCAATTGATTGTCTATATTATTAATTCGATATTAAAGTCATTTCAGTTGTTTGTTTGGATTCTTATCTTAGGTTCTATAATATATATATATATTCTATTGAAGTGAAACCTTGGTTAAAAGCGCTCAATATAAACATTTTACTACTTATGAGCACAATTTTCGAAGTCGTTTTTCGTTAGCTTTTAGTATTACCCAATTTAAAGTTTTTAATCCACGTATACAAAAGTCGCGGAATATCTTACCATTTTGCCAAGTTTGACGACGTACGTGAGCAGACTGTTAAATCAATCGGTCGAGCAAAAAGTATCAGGTTTTAACAATCCACGAATATAAATCGAATTAACTAGCCTAAAAATCTGTTTTCTTTTTTTTTCGATAGTCATTTAAGAACTATCTAAAAACGAAAATTTATTTATTTTTAATTTTTGACATCAAATGAAGAATGAAGCACTTATTATATTTTATGGACCAAGATACATCAAATTATTATAAAAAAATGTTTACTATAACGATGCGATAGAAATATCAACTAGGGGCTTCGTAATATGTTTTCATTGTTTAAAATATTTTCCTCCTCTAAGAAATAGTAGTTTACACATAATGTTTCATTTCGCACGGTATCTTAAAGCATTAAACAACTAATGAATGCGATTTCGCTTGTGATGTTTAAGATGTGAAATTTTTGACGCACGGCTTAACATATTAATACTTTTCATGATAGATCTTTGACTCCAGATGTCTGTCATTAACGACTCGGGTGTCACCTTTTGGTATCTTCAAGCATTCTATCGCACGTCAGTATTTTGCATCCGTTAATGAAACGTTAATAATTAAAATGTATTATCTATGTTAATTTAACAATACTTCTCAAACAACGTCTCGTACATATTTGCCTGAATAAAAATACAGACATCATAATTGAGATAATTATTTTTTTATTTTGTATTTAATGAGTTAGAATTATATATATATATATATATATGGAGTTGATCCATCGCTTTACCTAACTCAATTTCTTTTATGTAAGCCCAATTTAAAAAGTTTGAAAATTCGAGGAAAAATGTACCTAGCCACTCATTTCTTTCGACTCATACGAGGCTAAAATGAGACTTCGGCCATCATTAATAATCGTATTTATGTATTGTTTTTTCTTCCAAAATGTATAACCAGTCTGCCAATGGAGATGTCAATGGTTAATGATTATTAACAATTTTCAACAGTATTACTTTGGATGATGACATATTCAACTTGAACGAAAGTGATTCAGTTGAATACTATTTTTTAATGTATTAAAGTAGATTTTTCATGAGCTTTCTTGGTTAAATTTCTGACTATTCTTAAATGTTTAAAGTTAAATATTTTTTACGTTGCAAAAGCAATAAACATATAATTTTTTGTTATAAATTTGTTATAAATAAAATTCATATAATTCATTAATTAATATTGGCCATATCCCCGCTACGTTCCCTTTACCCAAGTGTTGCCTTACCTTTCAAAACAGGGGTTATCTTAATTTCCCCCACTTATGTTTCATCGCTTTGTCTAGTCCAAGGATTATTTTATAATGCGTTCTGCTAAATCTCAGAAAACGGCAACAGTCAAAATCAACTGAGTGGGATTAGTGCCCGGACTTAACTCCGAATGACATCACAGCATAAGTTAGCTTTACATTCCAATCTTCAAAGCTACTAAGTCGCATTTCTTAGCTTGTCTCAAAATTCATAAATCCATTTTCAATGTGATAATACACACCAACAGTGCAAAATTTAGTCAACCCCAAATACGATTATTATTTTCATATTCTAAATAGACCACTTTTATAATAAATAAACTTTTAAACGAAATTTTTTTTTGTATCATCAATGAAGTCGATTGCTATGAAAATTCATAGCAAAACTACCTTCCGACTACAAAAAGGTCACCCCCTTTGATGAAATTTTTATATTACTTATCATTTTAATTCGAAATGTTTTGTCACTAACGACCCGGGTTTCGCCTTTTGGCATCTTCAGTCAGTCGATATCATAAACTACATTTATTTTATTTGGTACATACACGTTACAAAAATCATAAATAATAATTTATTGCTTTTTCAACTTCAAAGATATTTAAAATTTAATGTTGAAATTCAAAACAATAAATAACAAGGAAGTCAACCAAATGAGCTCATACAAAATCTACTTTTACATATTAAAGAATAGTATTCTTCTTGAGTTCATACGTTTAATCATTTCTTTATTAAGACGAGTTTTAATCATTTTAATGGTTCTTATACGTCGACGTCCGAATCAATGCTGTTGAACATTGTTAATGCTCTTACCATTATCATCCCCATTGGCAGACTGGTTCTACACTTTGGAAGAACAAACAATTCATTTCCAGGAATTCTAAAGAAAAAATACAGAACATACAATTACAAATTATTCTTCCCATAAACAATGTCCTTAATTTTCTCTTTATTATGGACCAGATTCACTGTAAATTGCTCAGCTCTGCAGCGATTAGCGTCTGTCGAAACGACATAAAAATAACGCAAAAAATAAATCAATTCATCAAAGAGATGAAGAAAACTTCAAGGTTTATGATACTAGCGAATTATCGATCTTTACGTAACATACATTTTATATATATAAAACAAACAATAGCACATTCAATACAATTCTAGTTATCCGACATTTCCCAACGTCATCCATTTGATACTCTGTATTGACTACTAAGAATTAAATTAATTAAGTTGTTTCAGATTCGAGTAGCATTTGGTTGATTCCCTCAGGAAGCAGTTTCAAAATTAGTTTAGAGTCGCGTCTCTTTAGCTTAGACTTGTCCAGGCTTAAACTAACTTATCAATCAAAACGCTTAACGGCAAAAATCTATATGTCAAAATCTAACAAAATGTACTTAATCCCACCGTTACCCACTAATTTTAAATAAGTTTCTTATATGTTTATTGTAGTTAATTATTGTTTATTTAAAAAACTTTTAATCAAAACGTTGCTAGCTTTATTTATTAGATATTAAATGGTCACATACAGAATTTTATTTCATTTTAACTAAAGTTAGGTAGTTATTAAAATTATTTTTTTCTCATATATAGCTCTCAGTTTTAGGATATATATATATATATTATGATGCAAACTATTTATTATGGGTCAAGACCGGTTAGGGAAGTTGTTGATTATTGTAAAAAATTTCACGTTATGTTCTTGCTTAAAAAAATGATCAAACTTATCACAGACAATTGTTTTAATTATAAAAACAATAGTATTAAATATAGTCCATGATATCGACAGAAGGTGCTTGATGAAATTTCAATATCAAATTTGAAATATTACAACTTTATACGATTCCACATGTTTTGTCATTAACATCCCGGTCGCGTCAGTTCTGTTGCATCCGATTCATAGAATGCCTGAAGATGCCGATAGGCGAAACCCGAGTCAACGAAAATTGATGACAAAACATGTGGAATCATACAAAGTTGTAGCAATTCGAATTTAATATTGTTAGAAGTTATTTCAATTGTTTGAATTTGATCCCTACCTTTGGATGTGTGTTTTCCTTTGTAATAAGCTCTCTCGGTATATAACCGAAGCTAACTGTTAATTGTGTGTCAGTCCTATTGCATCTGAGTAATATAATGCATGAAGATGTCAAAAAGCGAAACCCGAGTCGTTAGTATCAAAAAAATGTGGAATCATACTTAACAATTCAAATTTGATATTAAAATTCCATCTAAAACCTTCAGTCAATTTATTGATTGAATTGGTATTTACTTGGCAGAACACCATTATAAATCATTAAAAAAATAGCAATTTATTTTAATTCTACACAATTTATTCAATATAGAGTCGATAGCTATTTCGGCTTACGCCTTCATCAGAACCATACAGAGAACAGAATAATTCTGATTAGTTATCAACTATGTGTCTTACAAATTCCGTATAACTTAAATAGCTTTTTTATCCTCAGATATCATAAATTAAAGAAATATTTCCAAAATACAATTTCATCATAAATTAATTAGTCAATATATAATACATGGCTTTAAAGTATTTTTTCCTGTGTAATTGCTCGTGTATATAAATGGTATAAACTATTTATTGTGTATCAATGATACGTGTCCTTAACATGTCGAAAGGTAAAACCGGGGTTGTGAGTGACAAATCATGTGTGAAAAAAAAATCAGCAATTTAAATTTAAATTAAAATGTTTGATATTCTCAATTCTTTTACGTTACTTCGTAACAATTTAAGGGAGGGTGATGAATAAATATTCATTTAATGATTGTATCTATTACTTTCAAAGTATTCGGAAGCATTCAAGAACATTCTGTGTAAAAGTTTGAACAGTATAATATTTTTTAACAAATGCAAATACGTTTAAAAAATAAACAATTATTACTTACCACACACGGTGAAAAAATAAATCCATATATTCTAATAAAATCTATATACTGCTATAGTTCTGACGATGGCGTGAGTGGAATAGTACTGTATTTTAGTTATTATTATATTTAGTTATTATTAATAGTACTGTAATTTGTTAACTATTTTTTCAAATATAGTTGATAGCTATTTCGGCTCACGCCATCGTCAGAACTATTCTTAAGCGAACATTTGCTTATCTATATAAAGCTGTGTAGAAAAGGTACATAATACGTCTTCTCTCCTGTTTTAACGACCCAGCTTGTTTCTTGCTCGCAATAAAACTAAAATTGTAAATGAAACTAAAAAAGTAGGCATATCAATAAGTTTACATATGGCACGGAAAAGGTCTACTACAGAAACAAAGAAGCACCCCGCAGAGGGTTAAGCAATAGTGATCGACATATCGTAGTTTGTTTGTTAAGAACCGAACAAACAAGCTAGGCCATTAAAACAAAAGAGAAGATGTATTATGTACCTTTTCTACACAGCTATATATAGATAACAGCTATATATATATAAGCAAAAATTTAATAGTTCTGACGATGGCCTGAGCCGAAATAGCTATCAACTATATTTGTTAAAAATAATTTTGTAGAACTAAAAAACATTGCTATTTTTTCACCGTGTTATAATGGAGTTCTACCAAGTGAATGCCAATTCAATCAATAAATTATTACTTATACAAATAATCGAACCTTAAAACACCGCAATTGTAATAAAGGACACTTGACCAAATATTTATAGTACAAGGTATATTCTTCATATGTCGGTTGATAATATAATAATATATTTCAAAAAATAAAAAGTAAAAACCTAGCTTTTGAGTCTAAAACCTTTTTAAGAAAATATTACTTTCTCTTGACTATTATCGATAGAATCAAAAATAATGGCCTTTGTATAATAGTCTACAAGATATTATGTACACAAAAAACACGAAATTTCATATAATATCTTATTTTTTTTACAAATTTAGTAGGGATACATATTTACGTTGACTTTTATTAGAGTTCTTTGCAATATAGCATAACTTATCGTTTTTACATAAAATAATTCTCATAAAAACAAATTTAATATCGAACATTTATCTGATGTAATTTCCGATAACGGAGGTCGTATGAAAAATTATAGTTGCTTTTACATAAACGTAAAACATCAAAACACCTCATCTGCTTCGGATAGTGTATCAAGTATATTTGAAGTGACCATTTATTTTTTATATCCAACCGGAACAACTAATTACTTATCCGTTTCAGGCGCCTAATATTTATTTTACTTACAATCCAATTGAAAATGTGGTTAATGATTCGTTTGATATCAGCTTACGCTTTTCTTTTAATTAAATAAAATTATCAAATTTTTTGTCGACGCATAAAACAAATTATTTTTCACAATTTTACGACTTTACCTGCTAAAGAGTCGTTCAATAGAGACGCTCAAAATTGTTGGAAGTTTTATGTGAGATATCCAATCATTTCTTATTTTTTTTCATTTTGTAAAGTATATTTTATGGCATTAAATGTAAAATATTATGTCGATAAAATGTCTACTACAGCTATGATTAGTGGCACGTTTTTGTGAGGCTCAATTTTCAATGATTTTGTCGCATAAATCTGGCTGAATGTTTTGGATGGCGTTTGTTACATTGACTTTGAGAGCGTAAATTATATGCAGCTTGTTTGCAGAGACTTGTGTTTAAGATGTTGCTATATTTTTTCTTTTCTTTCAAGTACAATAGTGCATGTTTTAGCGATCAGTCCGCATAGCTCTGTATCGGGCCAAGAATATGACGAGTAAAATCTATTCTTTTTATCAGTATTGCGTTATGAAAAGCGGTCGTTAAATAGCAGCTGCATACACGTAACATATGGCAGTGAGAAAACGAACTCGTAGTGTCAAAGAAAGAAATTTGAAAGCGTTAAATCTCACAATGTCGATGGTGAGCACCATACCCTCAAATCTCTCGTGCAGAATGTTCGTCCAGGCTTGATAATTTGGACACATTGTTCAATGCAATAGCCTTATATGGTATTTTGCCATACTCTATTGAAAAATTTACAGTTGATTTGACAGACATCACTTTAACACCATGGTTACTATAACTTAAACAAATTTTAATCATTCTTATCAAAAAACCCTTAAGTACTGGATTTAGATTTTGCGCCATTATTTTTGTAATTGTTACTGTAAGTTCCTCTCTTGTCAAAAACGGAACATTTTGACATCCCAAACTGTGTTCGGGAAAAGCGGAACACAACACATGAAAACGGGACTTCTTGTCATATTGAATATACATAATGTAATAATTATCTTTTTTCTCAAGCGGGAACACTTTCAAATTTTATGTAAAAACACAGACAGACAGATTCAATCTATCTAATCGTATCATCATGAGCAATTTTCCCCAACAAAATATACAGAACTTATTAATCTGATACATTGCCGGTCTTGGTAAGTAAACTTACCTTAAACCTTCTGCTTTCCTTCGTGATGCTACACAAGGGCGTCAATTCTTTGGCAGAAGCAGTGGCTCTACTTCTACCTCCATAACTAGATCCCTAAATTTCTCAGACTCAGTCTCAAATTTTTGATAAAAAAAGCAATTTGAATTAGGCAAAATCTTGTAAAAATTGCTATTAAAAAACTAAGAAAATAACAAAAGATTTTTCATCCGCTCAATTCATAATTGGCCATAGTTAGTTAGTCGAAAGCCCTACATATAAATATAGCAATATAATTTAGGATCAGGATCACAGCACATCCTTTATATTTATCCTGAAAAGGTCAAATTAATGGTTGTTAAAAATCAAAAAAAATAATCCGTTTCAATTAAGCCCTTCCATAAATTTTGTCGACCTATCAAAGCGGTCCATACTCTTAACTGACCGATCGTTGTATTTGTTTCTCAATATATTTCACTATAAATGTGGTGATGTGCAAAATATTTACATGTTTATTATCTTTGTTGAATAAATACTATCCTAAGGACATAATTATTGCCATTCGAACACAAGTTCTGGTACACAGTGTTATTTACACAATTGTTATCCAATATAAATCTAGTTTAATTTCCTTGTAGTACACCCTCACACAAAATTTTCGACATGTTAAATCAGCTCCATTGCTAGCACGTGTGTCTACACAGAATACAAGATGAGGCGATGTATAAAATAAGTTTAAACAATGTTACTGATAATGTTGCCAGAAACTAATTAAATTATATTTTATAAATAAATAAAATTATATATATTGTAGAGCAAAAGTTTTCATGTACGCCCAACAGAGAGTTTATTACAGCCACTATCAGCTACATTATAAAAATAAATATAATTTTACGAATAAAGTTATTTATATTTTAGGATTAATTGAATACATCAGACTTGTTTTTTAGTCGAATCGCTTACCACGAATGACTCGCAAAAGTTATTTTTATCGAACGAAAATTTGGTGCGGCCATGAGACATTTCCATACGACCACTGATGTCTATAATGCGGCCACAGTAAATTTTTACATCAGTAAATATTTAATTTGAAATTTAAATGTATTTTTACAAATAAAATTGTACATTTATTTATATTTTTGAATAAATTATATATATACTAGACTTTTACAGCACAAATTTAAATTGTTTACCACGAATGACTCATAAAAGCTATTTTCGAACGAAAATTTGGTGTGGCCACGAGACATTTTGAAAGGACGACTGATGTCTGTAATGCGGCCACAATCAGTTTTTTAGACACACACACTTAACCTCAACATTAATTGTTCTTGATGGAAATGAATGATTATATAATAAAAAAAAAATGGTATTCATTTCCACAATATATGTTATGATCAGTACCAGTTTCACTTATCGAAAGAATTTTATGGTACGCCTCTAATTGAAAATATCTTCTCTTTTATTTGACTACCATTCAAATTTTATTTGGTACAACATAACATATCATTCATAAATTAATTTACTTTATTTGAATGTTAATTGTTTTCTTAGTTCTTCAACCTTTAGTTTTGTATATCCGTAAACGTTAACTCAAAATTTTGAACAGTTTTTCATTTGTATCACATCACTTGATAATGCTCGCGATGAGCGTAAAAGGTCCATATCATATTTTTTTTTGTGAAAATAAATACTAAAAAAATGTGATTAATGATATCGACTAAACGTGCTTGATGAAATTTTAATAACAAATTTAAATTGTTAAAACTTTGTACGACTCCACTCGTTTTGTCATTAATGACTCTAGTTTCTGTCAGTTCTGTTGCATGCGTGTACCTGAAGATATCGAAAGGCGAAACCCGAGTCATTTGTGACAAAATATATGGAATCGTACAAAGTTTCAACAATTTTGAAAAGAACTAAAAAATGTCTTTTAAATTTATTAATTGAGTTGGTGTAAACACAAATATAAGTTTTTCGCCGCCTCTCAGACCAGTGCGAGGGGCTAATGCATTTCTGCAATAAATCATCTCCGGCCAATATTAAAGCTTATTGAAATTGCTGCCTACTTAGTTTCATTTAAATTTTAGTTGTGTTGCTAGCATGATATAAGCTAGGTTGTTAAAACAAAAGCGAAGATGTGTTGTGTACCTTTTCTACATAGTTATATATAGATAAGTAAATGTATACTTAAACACAGTTCTGACGATTGCGTTAGCCGAAACACAAATCAATTATATCTTATTAAAGTTTTGTAGAACTAAAATACATTGCTATTTTTTTTCACCGTTTGTTTTTATTGTTTGAAATATAATATTGTGACAATTATCATGGACCCTTCCGTGATGAAATTCTGTCTTTCATTATTTGAATTTTCTGTTTATTGGGTTGGTTTTTTTTTACTTAAATTTAAAACCAAATTTTACTTTAAGTCAAGTGAAAAAAATTACAATTAAGAACTGATCGAAAGATTTTTGGATGGCGATCGATATCATATACTTTTGTATAATTTTATACTATAACATTCTTTTATGACTATCGGTATTTTCCGCTGATGTCTTGAAAAACCTTTGTATATCTGATCGAAGAAATCTTTTTGGGGATTTTTTTCTCTGTTACTTTTCGTATGGCAACACTACCTTATTCAACTAGGTAGAGAGTGGCAGATGCTTAAAGCATTAAGTTGTACGTAATGCGTGGCTTAGAACAACCGCTCCTCGCAGAGACGTGACATATTCAGCCGCAATTAATAGATTTATCAGATACGTTCTCTCATACACAATCCGTGTATATCCACTGCCTCGTACTAGCCTGTTACTATGTGTATTTTATGCGATACAAGGGAGCTTTCGCCCAGGGATATCTATTGTCTTTATAACGCAAGATGATATAATCGAAAGCTCTTCTTTGAAAGCTATTTAAGGGACAGCAGTATCACTTTAAAGTCAGAAGGTAAAACGCAGTGATGAAATATGACAGATATTTTCATCCCTTCGTCATGATCTGAATAATATAAAATTGTGTAAATATTTTTTTCCAGTCACTAAAAAGCGTCAGTAAATTTTTTTATATATGACTTTTTTATCCAAGAAATCATTTTTAAGGTATTAACTACTATTTCTTAATCTAAACAACACATTATTCAGTACAATTTTCACAACACATTTTACGATCAAAATCTGTTTCAATTATCTCGTGAATTATCAATTGATACTACAAAAATTATAAACAAGCCTGTTTATGCAAAGTTGGATGGCATTCTAATACTTTTTCTAGTCAATAATTCTCTATTAAGGTGTATTAACTGTTTCTTCTTGGTGGAAAAGCATGAAATTTAAAATGAACAACACATTTTTAGTACTATTTCTAGAACACATTTTACGATTAAAACCGGTTTCGATCACCACGTGCAGTATCAAGTGATACAACATATAATACAAAACAATCTATTTATACAAAATTTAGAGTTAATAGTCAGCAGGTTTACTAAAACAAAGGTTCAAGGACTCAGAAAAAAATTTACAAAAAATCATATCACACAATATATCATACATGCAAAAAGAAGTTAAATAATTGAAAAATGAAGTTTTAACAATATCTTATTAATAGAAAAAAATAATAACAATATAAAATGAATAGGCTCAATTAAATTCAGTGTTAGTATTATACAATCAACTAAGCCGTGTTCATTTTCTTTGGCTACTATCTCTTACATGAGATTATTTTAATGAGTCGAAATCTACTCTAGGCTAAGGATGATAAATAAGACAAATAATACTCAGTATAAGACTTTGATTGAAATTTTTTTTTGATTCTAAAAATATTATATTATCATTATGCTGTCGTATCGGTTTGTCATTGTTGTAAATTTTCAATTTGAAAGTGATAATGCTCGCAATGAGCGAACTGGACCTGATTATAAAATATTATATATATATATATATATATATATATATATATATGAAAGTTATATAAATATTTTTAATTAATTATCGGCCAAATTTTGTGTCACCGTCGTCTGGTTGCGCGCCAACGCGTTAAATAATAATCAATATACTAACGTATATGTTTCAAATTTCAATTTAATGTTTGTTATTTACTGCATATTAAATTTTGTGTAAAGAAGATATTATGAAAACACATAAAGCACATATTTCAAAGCTTATTGTTTAAATATCTGAAATTTGATATTTTAATATCATATTCAAATTAAACTGATATTTACATACACATCTATGAAATATAATTAACATTTAATAAATTTTAAATTGTAACATATTACTTTAGTATATTATGTTGTTTATAATGCAAAGCTGAACGTTATTGAAAGCAACATTTAAAATATATTATTTTGCTAAATTCACGTTACAATTTTTTTTATTTAACATTGAAAATATAAAGAAAAAAAATGTAAAAATATCAAAGAAGTTTATCAAGTAATCTCATGAAAATTCTACTATAATTCATGAAAAGAAAGCATTAGTCTGACTCACTCTTATCCACATGAAATATGTGGAAATCCTAAGCAATACTGTTTGACATTGTTACCGTTGGGATACCCATTGGCAGTCTGGGTCATACAGGAAAAAACAATTCCTGTCCATGAATTATTTAGAACATACAATTTGATATAATCAAGAATAGCAAAATTCTCATTTTGGCCTCGTGTAAGTCTATAGAAATATATTGCGAGAAACATTTCTTATCGAGTTTTCGTTCTATTAAAAGTGATCGTTTCTAAAAGAAAGTATTTTGATTAAATTAATGAATAGTATCTATACGTCCTCAAGTAAAGAATTCTGCAAAATTTTAAACGATTTTTTATAATCGATTCAATTCAAGTTATATTCTAACTACTCATTTAATCTTCCCAATACTGTTTATTGCGTGTAAATGCTGTTGCATAAGTGTAATAGAATGCCTGAAGATGTATCCCAAATTGTTACTTACAAATTATGCGGAAGTTTCAACGATTCAATTTTTTTATTTATTCATTTCGTTTATATAGTATAAAATATTTCTCCTGACTTACTATAAAATGAAATAGTTGGGAAATCTTAAATATTTTGTATACCCTCTTTTCGTTATACAAGCACCTTCCCAAAATATTTCCACATCGTATGAAAACAGAGTGGGTACTAATAATCGCTTTTATTATACTGAAAAATTTCATATATTCCTTTTCACGGAGTAAATTTATATGAACTGGTATATTTACATAAAATGTTATGGACAGCATATATTTTTATGAATTCTAAAACGAACCCCATTTTGATGTACCGAAACACTTGGAGTGCCAGACATTTTCAAAGTGATTCTACACTAGAGGTCTGCAAGGGACTAGACAAAGCCCGATGGCTTTAACACGAAGTTTGAGAATCGGGTCCATGTAACAAATTTATCACTGTTTTTTTATCACTTTTTGATAGAAAATTTATATAATTGGCAATCAGTTTCCGTTTTATAAACATTACTTACAGTTAATAAGTTTTAGATGGAACGTTTTTACATAAATGGTAATTAACTAACCTATTTTGTTTTACTCATCCTATCTTTAATATCTATACTTACTTCAAAAATATACAGATAATTTATTCTAGTTATTAACAAGCCATTTTCCTTCAAAAGGTTTTCTTGAAAAGCTTTCAATTATCACGGTGTTGTCTGTCACTTCTTAATGGAAAGGCATGATATTTTAAATAGTAAAAACACATTTTTAGTACTTGTTTCCACAATATGTTTTTTGATCAGGACCGGTTTTGCTCATCACGAGCGAGATCATATGATAATCCTCGAATATCAAATAGATGGTTTGTTAAGACCTGTGCCATATAAGCATCAGAACTTTTCAAGCCTATCATGTTAGTATAGTATATCATGTTATATAATTATTGTGTCGTTATTGACAGATTAAAGTCGCTGCAGAGCTGAGTAATTGATAGCTATATTCTTTACATTTGGAATAAATAAATAAGAATATTATTATATGATAGATTTTTGCTTTTAATTAATTGATTAAAATTAATCGCTTTAATAATGTAAAAAAGAGCTCTAGAGGCGCTCTTTAGATAAAGGATATCAGGTATATGGGAAGTTTTGCAAAAGCTTAAAAGCCTTGACTGTTTTCTTGATAATATCAGATTCCATTGAACATTGAACACTCGGTTACGAGACCATTTTTAATGGAACTTTACTATGTTTTAGTATGAGCACTGTACAAAGAACAACTGCATTACAAAAATAATAAATTATCTCAACGAAAAGAAGTGAAAAGTTCACACTTAAATGTCAAATCAAAACAGAGAAACTCTTTCATGATTTAATAGAACATTGCAGTATTTGATAACACTCCAGTCAAACGCTTCGTTCGGCTTTGAGCTTTTGTGTGTATGCCACAAAAGAACAGTGACAATACAGCCAGGCTTTAAGAGGGGAAATAAAAGCACAATTCAGAGTATTTGGTTTGCCATCCTTAATGGAACTTAATGGAATACATATTCATTCTTTTTTTTATAACCAAACATTACTTACTCTCGTTAAAATGTTTCACGGAACCTTCTTTCTTTTCGTGTTAATTGATTTAATTAAAAATGATTATTTATTAAGATTATTATTTTTCAGAGCCAGTTTTCTCATTATTTGTCAAATAACACTGCGAAAGTAAAACCAGTTCCTTTATAAATACCATTCCATGAGGAAATTGATAGCTTCTATCAATTGTTCTCAAACTGCGGTTATTTGAGAGAGATATGTAGGCCATTGTTAATATAATTTTTGCGAGGTTGAATATCCGTTTTAATAGAAAAAAAGCAGATTAACTCTCACTTCGAAACAAAAATTAAAATCAATGTGTCGAACTACACCGATATAGTAAAACCGGTTCCTTTACGAATATCATTCTAACATATAAGAAAATGATAGCCTCAATCAGAGGTTTTTATATTGCGGTTCTTTGAAAAAGATGCAGGCCGTTGTTAAGACTATTTTTTGTTATGATTGAATATCCTTTTTATAGAAAAAAAAAACAAATTTTTTCTCACTTTGAGAAATACATCAAATCAAATTGCCATAGTTAAGAATTTATTTTCACAATATAAAACGTCAAAACATAGATGTGATGAGGGCGTAAGCCGAAATGGCTATCAACTATATACCTTGTAAATTTTGTAGAACTTTAATACATTGCTACTTTTCCACCGTGCTATAATGGAGCCCTACTAAGTAAATACAAATTCAATCAATCCATTCATAAAATTTTATCAAAAATTATTGTAGTTCTTACCCTTTTAACTGCTGGAAAGAATTCATATAACATAACCAGTAGGTCCGGTTATTTCTACGAAAATCTAACATTAATAATACATCCTTTTGGCCGATGATTTTTTGCAATATGTAATATTTCACCATGATTCCAAGACATTTTTCATTGATTTTTAAAGATAAGAATATTCAAAACAGTCAAAGTTGGCTAAATGTTAAAGTAATTCGTGTATACACGTTTATTTTCTATGACCGGCATAACTTACACCGGATCATAAAGCGCATTAATGCGCTTATGGTATATTACCGGTTAAGTATTATATAAAGTTTACTTAAGTTATTATAGTCAAAACTTAAGGTTAGAAAGGGTGACCTAAATGAACTTGCGTCAATCAGATTCAGGTGTTTAGCAAAAGCTAGCTTATGAGTACCTTAATTATGTTAATATCGATCAATCTTATCATATACAATAGTAAAAGTTTGGATATTTGACTCTCAAAAGAAATTTTAATCGTTATGTGGTTGACATTTGACTTTTGACTTTAATGTCTGTGATAACCGTTGGACCAACCAAAAACGTCCAGACAAAAATTGATGTTACATTTTTTTGTATAGGAAACTGTTGAAAAGCTCCTGACTAATCATTTCTTTGTATAGCATCAAAAATGTTTAGTTAGTCAATGCATTATGTTCCATAAAATATTTAAATGCAGGGTTTTTTTAATTTAAAATTTTTTTCACTCATTATTCTTGCTAATGAATTTTCAGGATTGTTCTGAGCTTGTAATGGATAATTAATTTAAATTTAAATTGATTATCAGACAACTTAACAGTTAGAGGTTGTTAATATTTTATTTCTAAATTAATTTATTTCATTTTGATATATATTGAATGATGATCTGAATTTTTTTTTTTAAACTCTTGAACCTTTGTTTTTGCACACCTGCTATTATAATTATAAACTATAAATTCTGTACAAATAGGCTTATTTTTTTTTCGTTTTGATATCAATTGATAATTACAAAATTCA
Source organism: Himalopsyche japonica (assembly GCA_028555115.1). NCBI lineage: Eukaryota > Metazoa > Arthropoda > Insecta > Trichoptera > Rhyacophilidae > Himalopsyche > Himalopsyche japonica. Next base: position 70,043 of record JAHFWJ010000338.1, read on the forward strand.
CAGTAAGCAAAACCAGTCAAGATTATGAAATATATGATAATTATTTCGATTGCACCAAGAAGTGATATATATTATTTCAAAAGTAACGTATATTTGGAGGTATTTTTTGCTAGGATGTACTTTTTTATGGTATATAATATAATGTTTATTCGAATCCAATACCTAAGCAAATATAACTTATTTAAACATCTTTGTCATGTCGGGCGATTGTGAGAAAGTCGTTTTCATTAATCTGCTTTTAAAAGCGTTTTACGTCTGTGGACATTTTCTTCTGTCATACATTTGGTGCGGGCGTGTTATTGCTTTACGTGTTGAAAACTTTAATGTCTTTCCGCAAAAATAAATCAAAACCGGATGCAATTATGCTTTTATTTTAGGTGCGTTTGTAGAAAAAGCTTCAGCAAAGCAAAATCTGTACGTATCTGGTAATCTTTCAAATCATCAGACGCAATACGAAGCATATTGGCTAGATATGAATATTGCTTTTAAGGTGTTAATTTTTTAATGGAGTACATTGTTGTCATTATTTTCGCAATACTATATTATTAAAAGATCAGAACCGGTTGCAATACTCGTTACTCTAGTACGCATTCGTTTAAATAATACTAGTTTTAAAAGAGAAATTGGTAGCAATGATTAATGCTATTTTTTAAAATTTGGTGAAGAAATCACTGAAATGTCCCTAACCGACAATTTCTTTGCTTCGTTTTCCATACTATCTTTTGATAATTTAAATCATTTAATGCAATATGTTTTCTAGAATATTTAAGTGTTTCCTTAATTTTATTTTTTTAATTCTTCATTAATATACACCCAGTCCTTTTTTACGCGATACATTGGTTCCAGAAAAAGGCGCGTAAAAAATGATTTCACGCAATTGCATTATATTTCTTTACACACCCTAAAACATAAATTCGCATAATATCCGATACACTTGTCAACATTTGGCAATTGTATGTGTATTTAAAAAAATGGAATGCTTTACAAAATCAAGTTTTAAAAATACACATTTTTTTTAATTTAAAAAAATAATGAAACGTGCATGCCTAGCAACATATATAAATGTCTTCGTTACAACAAATTTGGGGAAAAAATTGCGTAAAAACGAGTGAAACGCGTAAAAAAATGTAGCGATGTCGTCCAAAAAATTCGCGTATAATCGAATTCGCGCAAAAAAAGAACTGGGTGTATTAATTTTTCTTTGAGAAATTTTAATGGACTTACATTAGCTAAATATTATATTACTAAGAGGTCATCAAAATTATATTTATGAATTATTTTACTCCATTTAAATATTGTATTATTACTTGTAAAGTACGTTTTTTTTTTGTTTTTTGGCCATTTTGTTTGATCTAATAATTTTTAGTTAAAATTGTTGTATAAATAGTCTTGTTTTAATTTGTATTGTATCCATATGGAATGTTTACATCGAGGGAAACTGATCTCAGTTTGAATAAAGAAAAAATGAAAAAAGTATATTTTTATTATGATGGTATATCATTTTTTGAAGAAGTAACAGTTAACACAACAAAAGTAGTAGGAACTGAAGCAATTAAAAGACATTTTGTTTTATTATTTAAATATCCACATCAAAAATGTCAAATCATAACAATACTTTGAATTGTTGAAGCTTTATACAATTCCACATATTTTGTCACTCACGACCCGAGTTTTGCTTTTCAGTGACATCAAGATATCTATCACACGAATGCAATTAAGCTGACCTATAATTAATAATTTACCTCGCTTATTTGTACGGGGACAACATAGGAAAAAATATAGACCTTAAAACTAGGAGGCAAACAAATATTTAAAATAATATCATCATTCATACATACATTATTGAAAATGAATATTCGTTCATTTGTTTGATTGTCCTGTATATGTTCCTATACCGTTCATCCAATTGCGATGAATCTTTGGTGGGTTTTTGTGCACACGCCCGCTCAGTTTTCAGTAGTTCACAACTAGTTTCGTTCAGCGTGAGCATTATCTGTTTCATCCAATTACAATAAAAAAAAGTTGTTTAATTACATGCTCGCGAAGGCTTTTGCATTAATTCAACCAAATGATCAGTACTAGCTTCGTTCATCTCAAGCACTATTAAGTGATATTTGTACTATATAGATATGCTTTTCACACAGACATTCTTATGTGGCCGGCTCACGCGTCGCAAAAATTCTGATTTATTCGTGTGCGCAACAGATAGAAAAGCAAACATGCTATGTGCCCAAAAGCATTTACATGAACAAAATTATAACACAAATACTTTTTTTTAAAAGTAGCATTGCAATGCACGTTAATATTCAGAATTCCTCAATAAATATTTTCTGCGTAAAATTTACATGGTTTTTAATATTTGTGACGAATATGTTTTAAATGAAAAGAACGCTCTCCTGTAAAATTTGTTTCAAAGTGACTTACAATATTTTTCTTCAGAGCTTTAAAATTTACATTACATGTACGCAATTTTTTATGGCATATTTTAAAATTTTCTGCTGTTGTTTTACACTTTAATAAGTTGTTAAAAAATATTGTTATTCTCTGCGCGTTAAGAAATAAACAACTTGAGTCTTACACATACGATAATAAATAAGGAAAAAAATGCGAGCTTAATTCAGAATTTAACAACATTTCGTCTAATCTAATGGCAGTCATATAAAAGCCTCGTTACGCGATTTGAGGAGCCGGCGGATTTATTTTGTATTTTTCTTCATTGTCGATGTGTGCTTCCTTAACGACAGTAAAGTTTTCCCAAAAGTAGGCACCAAAACTTTTTGAAAGCTCCCCTGAGCCCAATGAAAGCATGCTAAAAAGTTTAACGTGTACTTATACTAGATCATTGTCGGAGAAAAACAGAAGATAACTGCCTGTTATATGAAAAACGAAACGAATGAATTTTACTTTAATTTGACGCGAAAGAATAATATTTAAGTTTTTTATTAAGAACAAATAGGACCTTTTACCGAATCGAAGACAAAATGTTTTCGATACCTTCTAATCTCAATCGATTACAATGAACTTTGCAACAATAAAAAGAATTGCTGATTTTAATGAAATACTCATATATATACATCAGTTATATAAAACTGCAACTGTATAGATGTCCCTAAAAATTCCTCTCAAACGACGTACAGTAATGAAATAACATTTTTTTAATTCATATAGACTACCGATTTAGTCTACTGCAGTTTTTGATTTAGCTGCGTTGATATTTTAAAACATAAAGTTCTCCAATTCAACATTTCTACGTCTAAAACCTTTAAAATGCCAGGAGGTATTAAAATGGCAGAACCAGAAAGGCCGACTATTTCTTTGTTAAAATCGAAACTTTTTCTGTTGATAATTCCAAGTAATATGTCGCATTTTATCATAATATTTCATCATACTTTTAAAAGATATCATTGTGTGTTGATAATATTAAATTATCTTAAACAGTCAAGATTGAATAAATATTGAATTTTAAAATACAGCGCGTATACGCGCCAATTTCCTACAGAAGGCCTGCAACGTACGGGATAATCATGTGCTTTCATTTGCTTAACTATTAAAAAAACTATTAACACAAAATATGAAATTATGGTTTTAAAACAGTAAAGAAGATATATTGTCTACCTTTTCAACACAGCTTTATATAGATAAGTCAATGTACGTTTAAACATGGTTCTATATATCTTATAAATTTTGTAGAACTAAAATACATTGCTATTTTTTCACCGTGTTATGGAGTTCTACAAAGAAAATGCCAATTCAATTAATAAAAAAACTATCGTTTAATGACTCACGGTCGTAAAGTAAAACTTTCAGATTGCGTGTACCAATCCGTACTTGATTCTGTTATATAAATGCATGAAGATGCCAAAAGGCGAAACCCAGGGCGTCAGTGGAAAACAATGTAGATTGTATAAAGTTTCAACAATTCAAATTTGATATTGTTATTCCATCAAGCAATTTCAGTCGATATCGTAAATTATTATTATACATATAGCTTCGCATTTCAATCGATTTGTAAAATATAAGTTTATGATAAAAAAAATCGGTTTATCACTTTTATTCCAAACTATCAACAAACATTCCCAAACCTATCGGAAATTCTGACGATGGAAGTTTGTTTGCTGCCCTGCGCTGATTCGCAGTGCAAACTTCAGCCGTTCTAGTTCCGTAAAGGAAAATAAACCCTGATCGTAATGTATGGACTGAGTGATTTATTTGAACTTTTTTCCGTGTCAACAGCCTGTGAAATAAATTCGCTTATTATTGCATTTTTTAACCAGATATTTTCCCCTATTCTGGCCACTGGAATTTTATTCTTTTATTTTTTTTTTTGATATGGATACTGGCGTCATTCTTTATTCAAATTTTCAAAAAAAGAGTTTTTGAGTCCGTCATCTTTTAACTTCCTAACAACATTATCAAAAATACAATAATTCCATATGATTTTTAAATATGTTCCAAAATACTGACATCTTGTGGATTTTAACGTCAATCAATACTTATATACAATAATATAATTTATGATATCGAATGAAGGTGCTAGTTTGTCATTTCAATATCAAATTTGAATTGCTGAAATTGTACGATTTCACATGTCTCATCATGGATGCAACAAAACTGACACACAATAAATCACAAACGAAAATCACAGACGCGAGGAAAGGATCCAAACAAGAAACTTTTACGATTCAGCATGTTTTGTCATAAACAACCCAGGTTTCACCTTTCGGTTTCTTCGGGCATTCTATTGTACGGCTGCAACAAATCTGACACACAGTAAACAGTTAGCGTCGGTTATATACCAGAGGTGTCAATTACAAAGGAAAAACACAGACCCTAAAACTAGGATCCAAACAAACAACTGAAATAATTCTCAAAACCGCTATATTAATAATAAAGATACTTCATTGCCTGTGATAAGTAAGAATTCTACAAAAAAAAATAATAATCAACTTACATTTAAATACAATTGGATAATGTTAAACTTAGATATCCATACTTATTTAAAATTGGTAAGTAACGGAGAGATTAAGAACCGGTTACGTAATGTAAGAATTTAACTGATAAGATGGTCGGTTCATTGAACTAGCCTTAGGTCTAATACAGTTAGTTTAAACACCCTAACACATTATACGTTACAGTCTAATTATACGAATATAAATCAGTCTAAGTCAGTTGTCGTTTTCCCGGGTCGCTAATGAAAAAACATATTCAAATTTAATACTTTATATATTTTTTAAACGATTATAAAACATTTATAACCGTTAATAGTCAAGAATGTTTTATGATCCTCACAAAGAGAATTAATTGAATAGCAATTAACTTTAAATATATATTGTATGCTGCACGGTGTCTTTTTTTGAGAAATAATTTAAAACGTGAATAGTGAAAAGATTCATTTTGTCGACATTTCTTTCTTCCATTGCGTTTAAATACTACCAATGACTTATCCAACTGAATTTTAATCAACCATACCCACTTTAACCGCCAAAGCATTTTTGTGAAATATTCGCGCGACCCGTAGCTGTTCTAAATATAATTATATATCAAAAATTGTTCATTATATTTGGGTAAAATCATTATCAAAATAAAAGAATGTTCATAATTTACAAAAGCTTTATACGTAATTTTTCAAATTTTATATAATTACACGTAAAAGTTAAATGACACCCTGTTAGGGAGCCACTGCCTCAAATAAAAAAATTCTATGTATTCTATGAAACAAATCTGTAGCCCCATCAAAATATATTGAATAGTGTAGATAAGGCTGATTTATTATAGTTCACCTAATATAACACAACGCATATACCAAGAGTTAATATTGTTACACAGATAATTATATTACTTATCATAGTAAAAATATTTTTGATAACCTAAATTAAAATTATGTATTGGTATCCCAAAGACATTATTTATATAAGCTCATATTCATATTTTAAATACTATTTTCATAAATGAGTGTAAATCGAAATGTATCATAATTACTGGTACCCTACGGGACCGCTGGGCGTTTAAAGTTTAAGCAATTTGTATACTTTAAATGTGTTTTTCGCAAAAGATTTCTTTCGGCTTATACGATGCCAAAATGAGGATTTCGTCATTCTAAAAATTTGAATTTCTTTATTCCTGATATTTTTTTTGAGAAGTCGTGTACAAGAATTGTTTATTTTTCTAATGTATACAGCAGTTATTAGTATTGACAATATAACAGTATTACTTAGGTTGTCGAAATATTCCATGTAAACGAAAGTGAGATCAGATAAAGAAGGTGAAGTTAAATTTATACAAACAATGAAAATATCCATTTTGTTTTTTAATAAAAATTTATATAATAGGAAAATAATGTACGAAAATTGTCAAGAATAAAATTAGACAAGGTACCGTTAATTTAAAACCTCTCGTTACTTGACTTTATAATAAATCAGATAATTTCGATTTATAAATGAAAAAAAAATGTTTTTTTATTTAGTAGGTCAGACAAACATTCAATTTGATAAGCCCATGTGGCGTTTGAAATGGCATATGGTATAATATACAATACACACCAAAAGATCCAACTGTTTTCATTTGGCCCAAATGAGCGCTGTGAAAGGGGCTAACTCTATACCGGCGAAACCCCTTGTGACCTCAAGTATGCGAAAAACGCTCAATTTTGCTAAAATTGTTCTCCAGAAAAAAAGCGTATAAATTTCACCGCAAATTGGGACAGAACAATGAAAAAGTTAGCTCTTGCTTATTAACGTCTGTGAAGACACAAATTTCTAGAATTGTCGGTAGAGAAAAGACATTATTTTTTTCAATAGGATTACAAATACATGTATCAAACGCCTTTACTTTCTCTCAGTAAAAGAATCAGGGTCTAAATTTCTTCAGTGTTTCTTATATTTCAAAGTGTTTTGATCTATAAATTAATTAATCTCCAAGTTGATTTGTAGAAAATTTGGACGACTCCATATGTTTTTACAATTACGACTCGGGTTTTGCATTTTGACATCTTCAGTCATTTTCAAATCGGCATCTGAATCTGCGTTAAATCAATTTGAAATTTGAATTCTTGAAACTTTGTACGATTCCACATCGATTGTTACTAGTGACTAGTGTCGGCATCATCAGGCATTCTATCACATGAATCTGGACTATTCAGTTCTGTTGCAACCGCGTGATAGACTGCCTGATGACGCCGAAAGGCAAAACCCATGCCTTCAGTGACAAAACATGTGGAACCGTACATAGCTAGAACAAATCGTTTTTTTTTTCATCAATCACTTTGTTGAAATAGAATAAAATGTTTCCCGAAAACTAGTTTCAACTTTTCCATTATAATATGAAATAGTGTGATAGAATGACTGAAGATACTGAAAGGCGAAACCCGGGACGATCGTGAAAAGGTTTAACAATTCAAATTTATACTGAAATTTCATCAACTCCGTTCAGTTGGTATCATAAATTACATTGATATAACTGAATTGATTTTAAATTTATCTATTTCAACGGTGTCATTTTTATTTATTTAGTAGTTGTTAAAATTATTTCAGATATATATTAAGCTCTTTTTTAACCTGAGGTTATATATTTTTTTGAAATTTGTTTTGGATATACGCGATCCGAACGACTTCCATTACAACCGTGTGATAAAATATTTGTCAAAAGTCATAACTTGTAGAATTTTTCATAGTTTTAATTTAAATTTAACACCATAATAACTTCAAAATCTTCTTTTGTTCATTACAATATACATATACAAAAAAATATTTGTGTTTTTTAACGACCACGACAGGACTTCACTTGAGATGAATATGATCGCTAGAGAAAAGCTCTTACAGGTTTTATTTATATTTAAATATAAAGCTATAAATCCCTTTGACAATCAATACACTACATCACGTAAGTGCCATCGCAGTGGGTTATTTATGGTGCAGTTTTGTGGCATAAAAGTTGTTTATATTAATTGAGCTTCAAAAAGTTTTCGAATGCGTCGAAGCTTTCCGAGCTTTTACAAAAAGTTGCTTTTTGCCTGTCACATTTGAAAGTTTGTTACACATGAAATATTGCACGTTTATTCGTAAAGATTATTCTATTGGCATCGTAAGAGGTATTTTTGAGGTGGAAAATAGTGTTTTTCTTTTATAATTTACATATATTGGTACCAAAAAACTAAAACACTTAATAATACTTGAAAAAAAAGGAAAAAATAAGCTAAAGAATTATAGTTAAGCTATCGACAAAAGAGAGGTATCACGTTATATCAATAATCCTATTTAAAAAAATTAATAACATTATATATACATACATAGTGTGCTAACTTATTTTCTGCTGAACCTTTTCAAGAATATTTCAACACGAAGAACTGAAGAAATGATTTCAGATTCATCAGCAAAGTAGACAACAAACCCTTTAAAATGTTAGCTGTCAATTCTTTATGGAAAATTATGATATTTTAAATAAAAAAACAAAAATTTAAGTACTTATTTCCACAGTACATTTAATGATCAGGACCGGTTCAACTCTTTGCGGTATTTTCAACTGAAAAGATAACAAAACACAACAAGCCTATTTATACAAAATTTCGTGTTCACTTAAACCATATACATTATGATTTGCTCAGCTCTGCAGCGACGACTTTCTTTCGAAAATGACGAAAAATACATCAGAGAAAAATGAGACTTACAAATTTAAGTGGTATCTAAGAAATTGGCTTTGATATATTATATTATACAGTAGGAAGCAATCGTTTTAATATCTCTAAAAACTCTTTTTTTAAAAGGTTTTTTAATTGCTGTTTTTTATGTGTAAAAAGTGTCAAAATATATATTGTTATAAACTATTTATTAAGGCTGAATGATAGGGTTAAAATCTCTATCAAATCAATTCCCTGATTTTAAAAACAGATATTAATAATTTACAACGGTGATCCAATATAAAAAAAAACGCCCACTTCAGTATGAAGGAAAAATAAAATATTTATTGTTGTTCGAATGCCACTGATAAAATACAACCTTTCGAGGGGAAAAAAGTGCGCACCGTTCAAATAATCTGCCTGACTTATAATCTAGAAACATTGAGTGCGCTTGAGCCCTGTTGAAAGCTTCAGAACGGAATGATCGGGTCAAGTGAGGATCTAAAATATCAATGGAGCTATAGTGCTTTTTAATACTATGTGATACATCTGCCCTCTTCATATAATATAAATGAACATACATCGAGCTTTTTGGGACGATATTACGTTCCATTTGCAGTGAAATGTATGATTTGATAAGTTCTAAAAAAGTATTGAACAAACTTCCAGCTTTTTTGGCTCACTTTCTAAAATAACATCGTACAAATGAGATGTCAAAAAGCTAAGTCAATCATTCATTTTCTCAATAAAAAAAACTTACGCTTAACGCTTAGCACGGTTTCAGTTTCGGTGGAAAAAAAATGTTTCGACGTTTTGTAGATGTGCTCACAGCTGTGCAAAATTCTAAGAATAACGGTGAGGGAAAACGGGTAATAAAACTGCGCATTTCAACAACTAGTACTTGAATTATATATAGACAATACATCAGAAATTTTGTCTCTCGTTGTCCACCGTGTTTATCGCTAGTTGAATCCTGACAGCTGATAAAATAATTACTGCAATTTCACAACTATTCTAGGTATATTTTTATTATTTCTTGTACATATTTTTATTGTTTGTTATGAAGTTTAAATAATATAAAGACATAGAATTTTAACCCATGATGTCAAAATCGAAATATAGTAAAAAAATAATTTCTCTGAAGACAAAAAAACAAATTTTGGTATTGTCTATAAATCTGATATTGCTAAAAATTAAGTCTGAACTGAATAATATATTTTATCCGTATCATTATATATCAATAAATTTTCATAAGTTCCACCAACCTGTTTTTTCTTAATATTTCAAAAAAAAGGCTAAATTTAAAAGATTTGTTTAAGTTTCTACGTTTAAAATTTTCGCCAAATTCGTCAAATTGACGCCTTTATGTTAAATTTCATTTAATTCTCATTTTCTGCAATTAAAAGTTTACAGGCTAGTTATAACAGCCAATATTTTGTTATTGCTAAAAATCTAACAATCAATGTTTTAAACAATTTTATCTTGAAACGAATAAAACTCTCGTTATCAAACACTTCAACCAGTAAATAATACATTTAATAATACAGTGGAAAATGTATTAAGCAAGCTTTTAAAACAGTTTGAAAAAGTTTTAAATATTTTAAGCCGTTTGCGGCTAAGCCTTGTTTATTGTTCATTAAAAATTTATTAGTTTGAACAATAACGTAAAACAGGGATGGCGAACCTTTAGCAACCGTACCACAGGTGACACACGAATGTTTTATTATGACCTTTTTATTCGACTAATGTCTATGAATAATTATTTTCTTTTATGAACTTTGTTAAATAAGCATAATAAATATACCAATAGACTCAAGTAGTACTTTTTGTGTTCTATTAAAAGCTACCAACTATGAACCTGATATGAAATATTTGGCATTTAGCATCCAGCAACAAAAATCTCACTTGTAATGAAATTTTGAAGATTCTACATTTTCTTATTAATTTGGTCTCTATTTTATTTATTTTGCCATTAATAAGTACTTAACTATTTTTTTCGATGTATTTGTACTTTTAGATTATATTTGAATTGTTACAACTTTGTACGATTCCAAATTTTTCATTTCTGTTGCATCCGTGTGATCGAATGCCTGAAATTTCGAAAGGCGAAATCCGGGTCGTTAGTGACAAAACGTGTGGAATCGTATAAAGCTGTAACAATTCAAATTTGATATTGAAATTTCATCAAGAACCTTCAGTCGATATCATAAATTTAACTTTAAATATCTGAAGTTACACAAACGTTTGATGGATTTTTTATTTCCACGGCATGTGGCACGCGACATATTATCTAATAATATTGAAAAAAAACATTTTTTGGCAGTCAGATTCAAAAAGGTTTATCACCTATGGCACATAACTTTTCATATTCTGGAATACTATGTTCGTAAAAATGTAGCAAAATTCTTCCATTCATCCCGCATATAAATTCCTTGGCATAATTCACAGGGTGGTTGGAAACTTTTTGACTGTCGAGTAACTTTGACATCACACATTTTAACTTTCTTGTCAGTCAACCATTCAAAAGTGACTCTTTCGGAAATTTTATTTGTCGACACAACGAGGAGTCGTTAACATTCTCGCAGGAAAACTTTAAAATGGCGCTTTTGTGAAAAGTTAACGTAATTAATTTTCCATTAAACTCTGGTATCGTTTAAATTTCCTCACAAGATTACCGCTTTAGCAATGTTTGGCAGTGCCGAATTTAGATTTATTCTTCAATAATTTCAAATTCTAAGAACTTGTTTTCTACGGTTGACAACAGAGCTGTAGATTCGGAGTCAGAATCGGAGATTTGTGTTGTTTTAGCCGGAGCTATATATTGGGGTAAGGTTCTACAAAATTTCTTATAAGATATAACTATTTCGGCTCACGTCATCGTCAGAACTGTGCTTAAACGTACATTTGCTTATCTATATATAGCTGTGTAGAAAAGGTACATCGTACGAAATTTTACAAAATTTCGGGATAAAAACTAAAAGATCGGTTTTTTTTTATTGATCTGTTGGTGTAGACAAAAATTAAAGTCTTTCGCCGCTCCTCAGACCATTGCAAGGGACTATTAAATTTCTGTTATAAATCATCTCCGGCCAATATATAAGCTTATTAAAATTGCCGCCTGTTTAGTTTCATTTAAATTTAACTTTGTTTTAGTTTTATTGCTAGCAGGAAATAAGCTAGATTTTTAAAACAGAAGAGAAAATGTATTGTGTTCCTTTTCTACACAGCTATATATAGATAAACAAATGTACCATTAAACATAGTTCTGACAATGGCGTGAGCCAAAAAAAATATATCTTATAAAAAAATATATTGCTATTTTTTCACCGTATTATAATGAGTTCCATCAAGTAAATGCCAATTCAACCAATAAACCGGTTTCATGATCATAATCAGTTGATAATGCTCGCGATGAGCGAAACCGGTCCTGATCAAAAAATATATTGTGGAAATAAGTACGTAAAAAAAATGTGTTTTTATTATTTAAAATATCATGCCTTTCCATCAAGAAGTGACAGTTAACACCTTAAAAGTAATAAATTGGTTGGTTGATTTTTTGTTTAATACACACAAATAGGGAAGATGGGAAACATACTGATAAAATTAAGCGTCGTGCTTTTTTTTCACGACTCTACAACCCTTGTTAAAAAGCTACAGGTGCCATACTCCTGCTTAAATGTATTCGAGTCTTCTCTATTATCGGGTACATTTCTACCGATCTATAAATTAGTATCGTAGGCTAGTTTCGAATTTCGAGTGAACATTACTGTTTCTATGTACAGTATTATAACATTAACTGTATGAATAAAAATAGTTGTAGGTCACGTGGCCATATAACCGGTATTTATTTTAATAAATTGGCATTCACGAGTACACTCCTGGAGGCAATATTATATTTCTAATTAACGATCGAATCCGTGTATGCGGTTTCAGCCATACAATTACCGATCATCCATCCCCCAAGATCAAGATAAACTATTCTCGAACTTTCCATTGTTCTTCGAGTATCAATACAAATAAACGAACTTTCGCTTTGTCGCTAAAAACTTAATTATTTCAAGTTTGTGGGGACTTTCGAGCAGTCTTGAACTTTCGTAATTGAGCTGTGTTTATTTAAATTGCCGTTCGAATTGATTTATATTATTAAATACTTGAAACAATAACGCAGAAGAAGATTAAAATCGATTTTCATTTCTGAAGTGATAATTGTCACTTATTGGTGTAAAAACGGTATATTTAAATAATAAAACACAATGCTTAGCACTATTTCCGATATTTAACGTTGACCAGATAAATACTAGTTTTTCTCATAGCTAAACTTATCAACTGATTCCATAATAATTAAAACAGGACTTTTTTAACGAAATTCCGAGTAAATTATTTTAACCATATGTACAAAACACAAGGTTCAATAATTAAGGAAATAGCACGATGAAAAAATAGCAATGTATTTTAGTTCTACAAAATTTATAAGATATATAGTTAGAAGCTATTTCAGCTCACGCCTTCATTAGAACTAAATGTTATAATAAGTAAATGCCAATTCAATGAATAAATTATGAAAATAGTTTACAAGTAATCAAACAATATATATATATGTATATGTAATTTATGATATACACTGAGGGTAGTTTTTTTATTTATTTTTTAACTTCAATATTAAATTTGAATAATTGAATCTTTTAATATTTACACATGTTTGGTTGATCGCCGCCCGAGTTTCGTCTTTCGGTATATAACAATCGATAGTAGTAACATTAAAATTTTCAGATCAGTTCCGCATTCACTCATCGTGACCGTTATCAAATTTTACAATTTAAATTAAAAACAATTATTCAACGCATAAAACTTATGCTTTAGTTAGTAATTTAGATAAATTGACAGGATATCATAAAAACTAAATAAAATAAAATGTTCACCACCTCTTAAAACGTATTTGTAATCAAAATAAATTCAAATTAAAATTCCATGAAGAGTTCAGCAAATAATAAAAAAAATATTAAACAATAATAATAATAACTAGCTGGATACTCCTATAATCGACTTGTTGTATTTTAATTCTATAAATGCTGGGAAGAATACTATTCATATGCCGTTACACGAAGGGCTAACAAAATCAAATAAAATACATTTGTTTGATAAATATTTCTTTACAACTTGACACATCTTAATATTTCATCAAGGTTCCAAGAGACGTGCCTATAAAATTTTAAATTATTTAAAACAGTGCACATTTAAACAATGCCTATACGCGCTCGTTTTCTAAAGCAAGTTTGCCATGAAGGGAATTATTAAGCTCATTAACGCAATTGTAGCATAGAATCAGTTAACATTTAAACAGTTATGTTATATATTTTTACATAAACTTTAAATGAAAGATCATAACCGTTAAATATTTAGCAACGAAAATATGTAATATCACATAAAATAGTGTTTTTTTTTATTTTTATTTGCTTTTCTACTAAGGAGTGAATGTTATTTCATTATATATTATATAAGATCATTTCTTCGATAAACTTCGTTCCAATTGTCTTTAAAATTATACGACTATAAGCTTTCACTTAATCTTTCGTTTTGTTGTGGCAAAAAAAGCTCTGAAACGACCCGTCGTAAGCCTTCACAAAAATATTACACCTTGTGACGGAAACCATAGCACATAAGCTCTCAATGCGATCTCGGATATTTCTCAGCTCAAACCGGATATCCTGTGACATTCCGGTTTATCACTGAATAAACTTTTGGCTTTCCTGCATAATACGCAGAATGGCCTATGAAGTATGTATTAAGTTCAATCAATCAAACAATGTGTAACGTAAACATATTGTTTAAACATATTGTCAACAAAAATTTTAAAACTTTTAATTCTTGAAAAACAGACATCAAAGGTTTTGTATTTTATACAACTGAGAACCTTTCATTGAAATTCTTAGTTGAATAAAATTATTACTAATGAATTCCAATCACTTCATCGACCTTCAAAGGTTTTTTTAGTTGCTTACTGTCACTTCTTGATGAAAAGGCATGACATTTTAAATCATAAAAGCATATTTTTTACTACTTATTTCCACAACTTGTATTACGATCAGAAGCTGTTTCGTTCATCGCAAGCATTATCAACTAGTCATCCACTAGATCTTGCTTCAGGTTTTACTTCCGTTTATGCTGACAATCTAATTAACGCGGTGGTAATGTTTGTTTTCTCCTATATTAACTCAAAACGTGCTAAGAGCACGCCTTGCGTGTCCATACTTATAACCCACTATGTGCTCAGGACCCGCGTAGCGTGTTCATGTCCGAAACGTAAAAAAATATATTTACGACTCTTGATATCGTTTATATTTTTTATTAGCCGACAATATTCACTTCCGATTACGTCGCCTTTGGATCTTACCGCGCGTAACACTTTTTGTCATAGTAAAGCTGAGTCTACACGTGCCTTGTGAATAATTTTAGTCAACTTTTTCTATTGTTTTATTGCACTGTTGTTTCTAGCAATTGAAATATAAACATAACTGGACTATTTCTAAAACGTCGTTTTGTGAAAAGTTCAACGCAGAAGGATTACTTTATGTAGATTTCGATGTTGGTAATTTTTAATTTTGTGTGATATAGCAAACATAAGTGCTTTTTGAATTATATAGTATAGACATTTGTGTATATAGTGTTGTATATATTGAGAAACATGAATAAAAATATATTTGAAAATAAATACAGTACGACCTTGCCACCGATTTATCAGTGTAATAATATTACGAAAATACCGCCGACGATTTTATTTTACATACCAACACTCGCATTTACTGTCGTTGAAACAAAGCATATTGTAAATACAATAATTTGGAATACATGTTTATAATTCAAATATATTCAGCATGCCACTTTTACAAGAGATTTTACATTAGCAATGAAAGCGTTCAGTGAAAAAAACTGTAAGATATTTTTTCTATAACAAATTACTTTGTTTGCCACAATCAAAACGTGGTTTTGCGTCGATTGATAACATGGTAAATTATTCAAAACTAAATCGTCAAATTTATTTCAAGTGAATGTTTATACCAATTGTCACATTGTAAAGTAAAATTTCCCTACAAATAATGCACAGAATCATAGATTTGCCAAGAATCACTAGTAAATAAATCATACTTTGTGCAAGCGTCAGCAATTGCTTTTATAATATGAATAGTGGCGAAATTCAAACAGTTCGGGGCCCGCTCTAGTGTTGGTTTTCTGCTTGTTACTACGGGTGCAATCGTTATGGCGTTTGTAGAACTTTTCCATAACTGGATCTCGAAGTAATTTTGCGAAATCAGCGCTAAAGTGTTTTCAACTCGTTTGAATATCTACAGGGTGCTACGATATACATTGGTCACTTTTAAAGTATAATATTTAACAGGGCTATGAAATCGCAGTCGTGAAGTAGCGGTGTTTTGAGTTTGACTTCGATTACCTTTTCGAAATTTTATGGACTGAGAAAACATTTAAATTTTCTGGTTTTGTATACCGGTATATAATTAACTCAAAATTCAGTTATTAAAATTCATTAGCTCTGTCGATAAAGAGCACGATGAGTGAAACCAGTTCTATTCATAATATGTTGATAAAATATAACTAAAAATATTTTTGATAATTATTACCAGGTATACATAACAGAAAATTGAAGAGCTAAGAATTAAATTAAATAATTTTGTTCGATTCTAACTAACCCAACTTTTCCATCATTAATGTCCAATTTAAAGGGAAAAGTCATAAATTTCATTATTTTTAAAATAAGAATTAGATACACTTTGACTTAAAATTGAATAACCCTTCTATATTTGTCGAAACATGCTTCTTAAAAAAACAATACTCGTGTCATAATTAGTAACACACCAAGGGAATAACGAGTTATCAATGATATATTATATTAAATTAAAAAATGTTTATTAACTATATCTGCTTTATAACTGACGATATCTCAAAATGATTTATAAATATTTAAGATCGGTTACGATGAACTTTTGCAAATATTTCCAACTGAACTACATAAAGATTTCTAGAAGCAAAAGGCATCGTAGGAACAGTTTACCGAATGATAATTGAAAGCATTTTCTTTAAATTTCCTGGACTTGAACCTTAAAAGAACTTTTCACTAAACAATTACCCAAGGTTGAAGACAGTTGGAAAAAAGGATAGCGACTATTTTAAAAACGTATTTTAAAACACAAACATTTTTCTTTTAAATTCTGTCATTAAGCAATAATGATGGAAAGCTTAGGCAAAGATAAAAACAAAAGGAAGCTTTTGTACTTTCGAAATTCGAATTAAAATCATTTTTCTTTTAAGATCTTCGAAAAAACGGTGTCATTAGTATGAGATAATAAGCATTATCAACGCTTAACTATTCCTTGAAGCTTTTGAACAAATATAAAAAATATATACATAAAAGCTCTCGTCAGTACGTAGTAAATAAAATTCTTAAATAAATACCGGAAACTCAAATATAGACCGAATTGCTTTCGTTTTATTGAAAATTTAGCGCTGTATCATTTATTGAAATTTAAGATGATTTGATAATGTTTTGGCCGTATTTCAATTTTTCGAGTTGAAATTCGTATTGTTGATATTTCAACAAAAAACAATATACACATCAATCATAAAAAGACATGAAAATGAATTCAGTGAATCTTGTTTACTGATAATCATTGATTAATTAATATTCAATAAAAGCCGTTATGAAAAAGTATTAAAATTTATAATAAATTTTGCAGCATATATTAAAAAAAATATTTGTAATAACGATCAAATATGATAGTAAAAATTTTCAGGCTTATAACCTATTTATTTTTAAATTTAAATTTCATGTTTTTAGCCTTGTATTATATCAGTTCAAAATGTTCGCAATGAGTGAAAACATCTTGTTCATAAATAATTTATTTAATTATGTGTATAATATTATTTAAAACATTTAAAATATGTTTTTTTACCCTTCTACAAAGCAATTACAGTTAGCACTTTATTGCAAAAAAAAAAACAAAAAAACAAATTTGATTCACTTAGTAGCATTTATAATCGCGTGGTAGATGTGATATTCAAAATACGTCTTGGTTGTCCCACCTCCACCTGTTTTGTTAATGCAGTCGTTGTTACGCGGCCGCCTTCCATAACGCAATACTAATAAAAAAACAATTCATAAAGGACCGATCGTTAAGCCATGCACTATTGCGCTAAAATGAGAAGAAAGCAAGAAAAAATAAATTAAAATAATTACAACGTATTGTTCGGATTGGCATTTACTTGGTAGAACTCAATTATAGCACGGTGAAAGTCCAGTTGTGTTGAGGGCGTAAGCCGAAATAGCTTTCAACTGTATACTTAATAAAATTTGTACAACTAAAATACATTGATATTTTTTCACTGCGTTAAATAAAACGTATTTATTGCACGAATAAAAGTAACATTCAAATTTTAAGTGGAAAACAAAAACGTTATGATTGCCACGTTAAAAGTAATTTGTTTTATGATACAAGTAGAAAATAAATTAATATGTCGTCTAAGAGTACTTGATAAAAGCTTAATATCAAAGCTCATTCAAATTGATGTGCGCAGTCATATACAAATATATTATTATGATGCTTATATCTCGTCTTATCTCGGATACAATAGCACATACAACAACTTCAAATGAATAATTTAAACTTAATATGCATGTTTACATTACTCGGATGCAAATATATTATCTTGAGAAAAAATAACCATTTCTACTCATTCCCTGCTGAATATTTCAAAGGATTTTTCAACACCTAGATTTCAAAAAATTATTTGAATAATATTGGTTTGAAACAATCTTATTAAATTTGTCAGGAAAAATCAAGCAATGCATTAGCTCAAAAAGGTTCAACCACTGTTAATTCATATATTTTCGGGTATCAACTAACACAGTAAAATCAGCCGTATCAACAATTGAGTTAAGTAGGTTTTATGATTTCACTTCATCGTAAATTGTAATTTATATTAACAATTATGTTTACAGATTTTTAAAACGTAAAACTTAATAATTATTTCTCTAACGTAGCTTTATTCGACTAGCTTCAAAATTAAACCAACTCGACCTCACTTAAAGTGAGGTCGAGTTGGTTGAATTTTGATTCATTACAAGTTTTTATGGTTTCAAATATGTAAGGCTAGCATAACCAAATTTTAGCTGCAAGTGTTCTGCAACGGTTTTTGTGGCTTACAGCACATTTAAAGTGAGGCGAGGTCGAATTAATTTAGTCAAGTTAGTATTATCGGGATAAGTTTTCTATTAAGCTTAAAGCTCTAAAAACACCATGTGCAACTGAGCTTAAGTTTCGTTAAGTTAGATTTAGTTCAGCTTGGTTATATTACCACGGTGAAAAAATAGCAATGAATGTTAGTTCTACAAAATTTTATAAGATATTCGTGGGACAATTGTCACACACGAAATTTTAAACAAACAGAGAAATATTAGCCCTTCGCCGCTCATCAAACCATTGCGACAGGCTAACACATTTCTGTAGTAAATCATATACGGCCAATATTTAAGCATATTGATGAGCCTCCTGTATAATTTTTAATGCTGGCACGATATAATCTAGGTTGTTAAAATAGTATAGAAGATGTATTGTGTACCTTTTTTATACAGCTATATATAGATAAGCAAATGTACGTTTAAACATAGTTCTGACAATGGCGTGAACCGAAATGGCTACCAATTACATCTTATAAAATTTTGTAGAAGTAAAATACATTGCTATTTTTTCACCGAGTTATTAACTAAACTTTATAATGGAACGTTTAATGACGTCAAATTATGGTGATGCCTATCACATGTAAATTTAGATATATATGTATAACGCGAAGGAAAGTGCGTTCATATGAATACATTTATTTTATGAATATAGGTGAAAAATTACATATAATTAGTTTTTTAGTATAATTTATGATATCGGCTGAAGGCTTGATAGATTTTAAATATTATATTAGAATTGTCGAAACTTTTTTCGTCTCTACATGTTTCGTCACTAAAGACCCGGGTATCGTCTTTCGGCATCACATGGATGCAATAGGACTGGCGAACTAGTGTTGATAGAATTTCAATATCACATTTAATTTGTCGAAATTTTGTACGATGGCTATGTACAGGTAATACATATAGAAATGACAATATTTTAAAAGAAAACGAATATTCTAAAATCTATCATATTAATTGTCATGTACTGTCACATGAAAGCTACCTTTACCTAGCTAGCTTTTCACCATGTTATAATGGAGTTCTACCAAATGGTAATGCTAATACATTAAATAAATTGGTTATATTATACAAGAAAAAAACTTTTTTTAAGACGGTTATTTAAGCTAGGAATATTTTTAAGAATCACAATCATTGTTGTTAAAAGAAATGTATTTGTTTTGACTATATCAACTTTCTGTGCAATTATGGGATTGGAAGATCTTATTCGAGATAGAAACATCTTTTATAGTGCAAAACTATGTAAAATCAGTCACAATCTTATTATCAGATTCAAATAATCTTCACTGGAAAACTTTGGCTATTTGTTAAACAAATAAGACACATTTAACAAGAAGGCTTTGTCGAACTTCCCAAAGTACTTTCCGAGACATTTCTTGCTGTCATTGGAAAAGAATTGTTCTGGAAATTTCCTATCTGTTGGGATATCATAGGATTTTTTCTAACACACAAAAATTTCTAATGTTTTTATTTAAAACATCAACATTATAGAAAACTTAAGCGATTTATTTTAGTCAGATAGAAATTTTAAACTTAAATATTGCTCTTATATTAAATATTACACCTTTGAATTTTTAATAAATGTAACAAAACAACAGCATAATATACTAAATAATAAAAACAACTATTTACTATATATTTCCACAGAATATTTTTGATCAAAACTGGTTTCCCTCATCGCTTGCATTGTCAACTGGTAGGATAAAAATTACAAGTAAGCATGTTTATTCAAAATTTTAACAGGTGTACAAGGTTCAAGAACTAAAAAACAGGAATTCACACAATATACATTCAAATGAAAATGATTCATTTTACAATAAAATGTTAACAATATCTTATTTATTAAAAATGGTAACAATATAAAAAGAATAAGGTTCAATTTAATTCAATCTTTATATTAAACGATCAACAAAACCTTCCGCTACTATTTACGTTTTAAAATTTTTCATCATAAATTCATTAACTTTAATTTTTGTAAAACTATCAGTTTCATTACTGAATTTCTGTATCGTCAAATCAGTAGATATTAAAAATATTTCAAATATATATATAGTTTATTATTTTAGAATCTATATTATTACTATGTAATTCATCTTGTATTTAACCGATGCAAACTATTTATTGTAAGTCAGTTATATCGCATCTGTGTGATAGAATACTTGAAGATACCAAAATGTAAAACATTAAAAATCGAATATCTCTAAGTTTGCTTACAGCTTTAAGATTTTTTGATAGTAAATAAAATCCAATTTAAAATGTTTTAAGAAGTGAAGTGAGTTAAAAAAATATATCAGATAGAAACATGTTTACCCGAGACAATTTTATCTTCACGTGAAAATAAAAAGTTTCCGGATAATATATATTTAAAATCAAAAACGGAGTAATATTATATGAAGCTTTTAATTCTCGAAGTCAAAAAGCTCACCTGTTTTTTAACCAAGTAAATATTATTCCATTACATTGCGTCAAAGCATTAAATAATTTTAATCTTGATGAGAGTTGTCGGAAGGGAGAATCTCCTTATGCTTTTTAAGACAAAGGAAACCAGGTATGGTTGGAAAATATAGCTCAAACCATTTTGCAATTGGCGTTTTGCGGTACCAAATGATGTGGAAGAGATTGCTCCATAAAAGTTACGGTAATGCAAAAGCACAGAGATGTCCTTAAAATATTTGATTAGAAGTGTAAAGTTAACGAATTAAAATAATGTAAATCGTTTTAAAAGAATTATTTACTTTTCTCGGGACCTGAAAAATAATATTAAGTCACCATAAACGTTTATATATTTCTTTTTAACCACTTAAAATATTGAAATTTGCTGTTAATTGAATAATCACGAAAAGCAAAATCAGCGTTGATCAAAAATATATTATATCAAATTTTAGAAACAATAAAATAAAAAATGTATCAAATTTGAATTGTTAAAACATTGTACGATTGCACATGTGGAATAATATGGGGTTTATGGGGAATCGTAAAAAGGTTTATACATGAATCAAAGAGTTATATACATGTTTTTAGAAAGAATATGGCTAAGACGTATTTTTTAGATAAAAACAAAACACCCATAAATTGATTGACAAGAGCCCTGTTGGTGCTAAGCGTCAAACCCGTTGTGTACTTTGCAGAAGTCAACAAAATTGACCACTGAACTATAAACTCGACATATTACCTATTTAGTACTTTATCGAATATGCATAACTTATTCCTGCATCAATTTTCGTTTCGATGATTCGTGACTGTATCTGAACAAATCAATTTCTAAGAAATTCGCACTTCACTGATTCAATTCTAGCAATTGCCAATTCACGAACAGTCAACTATGCATTATTGGATTCGAATCCATGTATTATTAGACCATTTGCGGTGATTCGATCTACCGATTAAATTTTATCCTAGATAAGTTAGACACTCCATCATAAATTTATTTACGAAATGTAAACACTAAAGCAATCGAATCGTTCACATGTAATAGATTCCAATCGTGAATCACTTTCATTGAGTCATTAGTACAAATGTTATTTTAATAGCTTTTATATTAAACGAATTTCACGATGAAAAAAAGCCATGTATTTTAGTTTTAAAAAATACAATGTATTAGCTGACCCGTCACACGTTGCTGCGATCTCAGAGTAAGTAAATTCAAGGAAAATCATTATAATAAAAAACCATTTAACTGTTACACTGTGAAAAATAGCAACGTATTTTAGTTCTACAAAATTTTCCATTGCGAGGGGCTAATTTTTTCCGTAATAAACCATGCCCATCTAATAAACCATCTCCGTCCAATATGTAAGCCCATTGATATTGCCGCCTGTATAGTTTCATATACAATTTTATTTTTTTTAGTTTTATTGCGAGCAGGAAATAAGCTAGGTTGTTAAAACAGTATAGAAGATGTATTGTGTATATTTTCTATACAGCTATATATAGATAAGCAAATGTTCGTTTAAGCATAGTTCTGACGATGGCGTGAGCCAAAATAGCTATCAACTATAGCTTATAAAAAAAAATCTACAACTAAAATACATTGCTATTTTTTCAGTGTTATAATGGAGTTAAACCAAGTAAATGCCAATCCAATGAAGTATGCTATGAATGAATGAAAAAACTATTATGAGCTGTGAATGATATACATATATTCGATGTATTATTCAATTGATGAAGAAAATAAATATAGCTTCTACATTGTTTATTTCAGCCAGTATAATCTTGACTGATTTAATACTATCATCACCAAAGTTAAGCTCAATTAATAAATAGAGATATAATTAACTATCTTCACAAAGCACTGCCCGAAATGATCTCTATCTCTTCACGATTCTGGTATCAACACATTCACGACGGACTGAATGTACAGAAAGTACTGATAAATTGTAAGTTGATACAATTGAAAGGTCTTACAAAAATCATCATAGTTCTCCCATATTAATATTCTTATAAAACCAATGTATTTACGTATTGGCAGACACTGCAGCTTGAGTGTTTGATTGTTTTCCATGCAACTTTATTTTGTTTTGTAATCATTCAGTGTTCTTTATAAGCAACCAAATATTACATTACATAAATTTATGGATTCGAGTAGCAAGCTACTCCATCTCTAACATTGACCAACAACACAACTTCAAATATAAAAGTAAATTTTTGTTATAATTTATGATATCGACTGAAGGTGTTTGATAGAATAATATCAAATTTCAATTGTTACAACTTTGTACGATTCCAAATGTTTTGTCATTTTTTTGTGTGATGGAATGCTTGAAGATACCGAAAGGCGAAACACGGGTCGTTAGTGACAAAACATGTGGAATCGCACAAACTTGTAACAATTCATGTTTGATATTGAAATTCCATCAAACACCTTCAGTCGATATCGTAAACTGAAAAAATGTGTCACGGTGAAAAAACAGCAATGTATTTTAGTTCTACAAAATTAGTATTGTGTACCTTTTCTACACAGCTATATATAGATAAGCAAATGTTCGTTTAAACATAGTTCTGACGATGGCGTGAGCCGAAACATCCATCAACTATATCTTATAAAAAATAATTATAGAACTGAAATACATTGCTATTTTTTCACAGTGTTATAATGGATTTCTACCAAGTAAATGCCAATTCGATTAATTGATTAATTT
This sequence comes from Himalopsyche japonica, assembly GCA_028555115.1. Classification (NCBI taxonomy): domain Eukaryota; kingdom Metazoa; phylum Arthropoda; class Insecta; order Trichoptera; family Rhyacophilidae; genus Himalopsyche; species Himalopsyche japonica. The sequence continues at coordinate 94,041 of JAHFWJ010000338.1, forward strand.
AAAAAATTCAATTATTTAGAATAACGTGTAATCCACGTTCTCCGGTGTTAGCGTGTTAAGCGCAGTTGAGCGAAAGCGACACCCCGAACGGGGTATTTTGGCTACAGCCTTCTCAAACGATTATCTGTAGCCTAAGGCCATTTCTGGATTAAGGTTGCATTTTGAAGGCTGCCCGGCCGACACTGCTACAGATTAGCTCCAAATCTCATTTGCCTTCTTACTTATCCAGTCAACTTGCCTGTTTCCTTCTATTAATAATCCTTTGAACATAAAAACAAGTTTCCTTGTATAAACTATTTAGAAATTTGGTTTAACTTATATTTTTAAATCCAGATTTTAAATAAATGTTTTCAATACTTTATATGTAGGGTCTTTCTAAAGGGATGATTAAAATTTGTTAGGTTGTAGCAGTCATATTGTTAATGTGATATCTGTCAAATTTATTATCAATTGCTTAATAGACTCCGGCAAATCTTTATGAAAATTTAATGCGTTGAACTACACATGCAAATCATCAATTTTGAATGGACATTCTGCATGAGTGATTTGAGGACATGGAACTGACCATTAGATTCGCTTTTAGATTTCTTCCTTTCGGGCTATTTTAAGTCGCAATTCTTTTCGAATAAACCACTAGCACTTGACACCCTCAAAGTCAACATAACAAACGCTATCCAAAAGATTCATGCGAGAAATTCATTGATTGGACCTCCCAAATAAGTTTTGCCTGAACTCACTTTCGTCCTCATGGAATATATATTTAATATTATGTAGTTATTATTTCAAAATAGTCTGTTTTATAGTAGTACTATAGTTGTTTTAAATATAAATCAATTGAATTCACACAGTGAATTTTAATTGTGGTGTCAACCTTACTCAATCAACAAAAAAATATTCAACTTTTCATTTATTAAGTTTTAATCCGCTAACAATAAACTGTTTAATTCCTTTTATCAAACATAGCTTTCGAAAGGTTACTAATGCAGTAGTTACGAACGACCTACAGAAGCTTCTAATGGCCCACATAAGGTCACATTACCCTCAAGTTTCAGCGACATTTATGTCCTTATAGAATTTAAGGTCTGTAATGTTTTATTATGAGATTTTATATGTTTGTTTGACCTTATACTACTGAACTCTTACCGTATTGTTATGTTATATATTCAAGAAAATGCATTCGTGATGTAAATTAATTTTTCCTTTTGTCTCTAAAATTTTGCGTATTCATAAGATTCAGTTTTTATTGCAAGATCTCTTATTATACCTCCAAAAAACATATCAAACATTCGGAGCAGATAGAATGTCAGGTTGTCCGAATAAATCCTGGCTAATACTTCAAGAAATTCCAATAAATAAAATAAATAATTGATTGCATACGCAAACTTGCGGTCGTATATATACGTAAAAAGTGGGTAAAACTTATAAACACAACTTTATTTAATATTTCTTGCGTAAGACAACTAAGAAGTCCTGAAGCTTAATAATAAAGTTTCATTTATGTTTGATTTAAGTTTGATAGACTGAAGGTGCTTGATGGGATTTCAATATGAAATTTGAATTGTTACAACTATGTACGATTCCACGTGTTTTGTCCCTAACGACCCGGGTTTCGCCTTTCAGCATCTTCAGGCATTCTATCATATGGATGTAACAGAACTGACACACAATTTACAGTAAGCATCGTCTATATACCAAAGGTATTAATTAAAGGAAAAGACGGACGCCATGGCAAGAACTAAATGGCAGCTTAAACAAATTTAATAATTCATTAATAATTTAAGTAATAGCTTTGGTATATAGACGTTGATAACTGTTTATTGTGTGTCAGTTCTGTCGCACTCGTGTGTTAGTATGCCTGAAGATGTCAAAAGGTGAAAGGCCGGGTCGTTTGTGACAAAACATGTGGAATCATACAAAGTTGTAATTCAAATTTGATTAAGTTTGAACCATTGAAAATTTGTACGAATCCAAGTGTTGTGTCACTAAATGACCCGGGCTTCGTTTTTCTGGCATTTTCAAGCATTCAATCATACATATGCCACCGAACTGTCATATGAAATATAGTTCGCATAGGCTATATACAAGAGAGATTAATTACAAACGAAAAACACGAACTTTAATGCTAGGATCCAAATATATTTGTGACGCTGACACTGGCACACACAAATGCATTTGTATGTGCATGTGCATAAATAACGTCAAAAAGTTAATGATTAAAGGATTTTACAACAAATAATAATCAAATATCAATAAAATGCAATTGAATAATTTTAAACTTACAGATACTTACGTTTTTCAAATTGGTGGTTATCGGGGGAATTAAACATCAGGTGACGTCTTAAGGGATGAAATTTATGAGATTGTCGACTCACTGAATTAATCTCACGTAAGATTGAATTTGAAATGTTTAGTTTGTCATTTAATATAAACATTGAAAATTAACTATAAATAATATTGAATCATTTCTGAGAGATTTTATTTTTAAGCGGATATTTTTTTACAGCACAAACAATTTGTGTAGTTGAAAGAAATTCTAAGCTTAAGTTAGAATAGAAGAGTTAAGAATTTTATTTATTCTTAAAGTGCAAAATATTTAAATGTCAAATGCAAGTACTATTTGCCTGGAATATGAACTTTCAAATAAAATTAATCTTCTTTGTATTGATATAGAGTTTCATAGAAAATATGAAGCACTTTGCGCTGTTTTTTTATTATAATATTTTTTGAAGTCAAATATATTTGTAATATGATATATTAAAAACAAATCTAAGCTGTTGTTTTTTCGTATAATTTTTAAAATTCTTTTGAAGACACTAGATAGGCACACTATCGTAATATTTACAAAGACTTAGTATTGCCCACTTTCGTTTTCCGCCACTCTATAAATCATCCGATATTCAACACAATTTATAGTAAAATGGTAGGTTTTTTTTCTATTGCGAGCATTATCAAATGATAAATTTTAACTAATGATATCGACTAAAGGTGCTCTATGGAATTTCAATATCAAATTTGAATTTTTACAACTTTGCACGATTCCACATGTTTTGTCACTAACGACTCGGGTTTAGCCTTTCGGCATCTTCAGGCGTTGTATCAGTCAGTTCAGTTCTCTTGCATCCGTGTGAAAGAATGCCTGAAGATGTCAAAAGGAGAAACACGGGATGTCAATTCAAAACTTATAAAATATAACTTATGATATTTACTGAAGGTGCCTGATGAAATTTAAATATCAAATTAGAATTTTTACACCTTTGTACGACTCCACATTTTTTGTAATTGACGACCCGGGTTTCACATTTCGGCATCTTCAGGCATTCTATCAGTTAGTTCACTTCTGTTGTATCCGTGTGATAGAATACCTGAAGATGCCAAAAGGAGAAACGCGGATAGTCAATTACAAAACTGATAAAATATAAGTTATGATATCGACTGAAGGTTCTTGATGAAATTTTGTACGACTCCACATGTTTTTTTACTAACGTCCCTCGATTCGCCTTTCGGAATCTTCAGGCATTCTATCAGTCAGTTCAGTTCTGTTGCATCCGTGTGAAAGAATGCCTGAAGATGCCAAAAGGCGATACATGGGTGGTTAATGACAAAACATGTGGAATCGTACAAAGTTGTAACAATTCAAAATAAGTATAACTAAGTTTATCCACTGAGAGTGCTTGAAATGGGCTCCTAGTCTTCTATCACGTGGTTTTCTTATAACGCAGTTTCAAACACGATATTATAAGACGGTCGACATTGAAAATCAAAACATTTTCATTGCTCAATTTCACCTTAAATGTTATACTAATAGAATTTGACGTTCAGTACACTATCGCTTCTATTGACCAAATAAATGGACGTATATCGTATGTAACAAAAATACATACCTGCCAGGTCACATCGCAAAGTTTGCCCGAGCTAAGATGGAGCTACCGGATATAAAAGGTTTCGTTTCTGTGCAGAGCAGTTTCTGTTAGGTGGGAGAGCTTTTGAGAGTGCCTCGTTTGATGTCAAAATACCCAAGCTTTTCACATCCGCAAAGCGAGTATTTCACGTCGAATATTAGACGTTTGCAAGTTTACCCTATGCATCACATCAAAATTATGTTCTCATTTATTTGACAGTTATAAACAGGAATGAGAGACTAATAAATGAAAATGACAATTCAAGAAGACAATTTTTTTCATAAATTTCTATACCAATATAAAATAATTTGTTTTTTATTTTATTAGACTCTTGAAACTATTTAACCGATAAAAATATCAAGTAAAATCTTCTTTAATATTAACGTTTTGTTACTGTTTATTTTAACATACCTCAATATTGTTTTATCAGCATAAGGTGTTGCAAAATTGATCCATTTTAATAAAAAAATTAATATTTATTATTTTATTCCCATGTTAATATTCAGCAAAACATTTTTGGATTTCTTGGTGGTCCTCGGATTTAAAAAAAGTTAAGAAAATATGCTCTAGGCCACTAACAGTGTCATATTTAATATTGATATTTAAAAAACTGGTGTGACCACGAGACGTTTCCATAGACCGCTGATGTTAATAATACGGGCACAGTAAAAATTTACATGGCAACTACTTCTTTAGGCCACATGGGTTGAGTTTTACATTAAGCTTTAACCTAATGGTTACCACAGTGGTTAAAGAAGTGTTCGTATTGCCACGGACGAGATACCTCGGAAGTACTTTTTGTAGCGTATGGGACTAAGTGTGACAACCCAGTCTCACAATGAGATTTTGAAATTGATTAACTTCAAGAATAAAATCTTTAATCGGTGAGCGATATAATATTTAGTAACAAAATTTAAATTTCTTTGTAACACAGCAAAAAAGTTTTTTTTTAGACAAGTTTTATTTTGATCAAAAGTATTTGGCCTGGCAAGCATTGCAGCGTGATTTATTTGCGGCTATAAAAAGGTTAAATATCGATAATTTTACTTTTGATACCATTTGTAACGAATACTTTAAAAGCACACCCTTATCGACAGCAATAGCACAAAGAAGCGAAGACATCCGATGCAATTCTGAGGAAAGTGGCGCATAAGTGATTTGGTGCGGACACTATACGAAGCAAAGTTCCTTTGATGCTGGAACCGAGTTACAATATTGCTTCACATTGGGAAATGTTAGCATCCATTATGCGATAACTGTAAATGGAAACTTAAGACTTATTTGTTAAGTTATTTGGAAGTGGAAGCGTTGAGAACGTAGCTCGTTGTTCGGTTTTATCCATGCGAAAAGAAATTTGTGTATTCGATAAAATGCTTTTAATGTCCTTAATTATTTCTGCAACTATTCTTACCCTGCAGTTTTACTAACTTGTCCATACCAAAGAGAAATGCATTGTCCCTTTACATCCACTTTATTTTAAATATTTTACAAATATTTTTTTTCTCAACAGCAACTCTGGAAACACTAAGCGACGTAAGTATGCGCTTGCACGTGTGATAGTTCTCTCAATGATTGGCAAACTCGATTCTGTCAGCCGGAAATCGATTTTTGAGCTGAATTGCATTTTTTTTCTACCGATCAAAAATATGATCATTATTGAATAATAAAATAACTTAAAAGTGAGATTAAAAAAGATATACAGAAGCCTTAGTAATCATTTTGGTATTGTAACACAACATGAAAAAATAAAGATATTTTTCTGGGAGTCTGGCAAATCCCTTCATCGCTTCAAAAAAAATATTTTCGCCATAGTCCACAAATAGTTAATGAATATGACTTTATTAAAAGAGAGTTTTATGTATCTTTAATAGCATCCACTATGTTGTCTATAGCCATATTTTTTATAATAAGTAAAATCAATTCGGTGATATTCAATTTTTAAAAACTTCTATCTGAAAATCAAATAATTATTACAGGGCAATAAGGTTCCATCCGCCTCTACGACTAAAAATTCACCGTATAAAAATGTTGCTGCTTTCAAAAATATTTGAGGCCATCGAATTTATATCAGATAAGAATAACATTTCCTTCAGAAATATTTGAGAGCATCGAAATTCTATCTGTAATTTTGTGCCTTTTCGATACACCAGCTTAATTAAAACGTTTAAATAAAATGACTAATTTAGATATAAATATATATACATAGTTCTATCGTTATAGACATGAAATCTTGTATCTATAAAAGGTTAAATAATCGTTAATTGCTCCTTTTCAAGAGTATTTTTTTTTCAGATAGAACCTTGTTTATCGAAGGCGACGACATATAAGCCACACAAATGCACAAACACAACTTAAGAAAACCAACCAAGAAATGTAAGTTTTGGGATGCCGGGTGAGTATAATATGTATTTTTTAATTTATGATATCGACTGAAGGTGCTTGATGAAATTTCATTATCAAATTTGAATAGTTACGCCTTTCGGCATCTTCAGTTATGTTACATCCGTGTAATAGAATGCCTGAAGATACCGAAAGGCGAAACTCGGGTCGATAGTAACAATGCAAATATGTATTTTTTAACTCCACATATTATTTCGATTGGTACCAACAAATCCACTCAAACTATTACCATTAAATTAGCAATAATGCAAAATTATTCACACTGTTTCAATACAAAGATGTTAATTATTTAACACCGCGTAAATAGGCTTAAAGCGAGCATTAACTAGAACTGATTTCGATATCTATAGACAGAATCCATTAGGAAGACTTGTACTGTGGATTGTAAATGTGGTTTACCTGGAAACAGTTGCTCTGCGTTAATTTAATGCATTCGCTTATACGTACAGAAATACTCTTAAGCATACTGTTAGTTATGAAAAGTCAGTGGCTGAGAACTGTCAGAACTGTGAGAAGTAATCCACATATTATATTAAAATTCTAATTCTACAATGGTTCCGACGATAACGTGAGCCGAAAGAGCTATCAACTTTATCTTACAAATATTTTGTATAACTAAAATAGCAATGTATTTTAGTTCTACAAAATTTATAAGATATATAGTTTAATTCTATTAAAGCCATACGCCCTCACCAGAACTATGTTTTAACGTACATTTACTTATCTATATATAACTGTATTGAAAAGATTCACAATACATCTAGCTTATTAACACAATATGAAACTAAGGTGTTAGAACAAAAGAGAAGGTGTATTGTGTACCTTTGTAGGATGTGTAGAAGTATTTCAAGTAATAAAAACACATTTTAATTACGTATTTCTACAATATGCCTTTTTTCAAGACCGGTTTCGCTCATCGCGAGTATTATCAACTGATAGAACACAATTTACAAACAAGTCTATTTATACAAAATATTTAAGTTAAAGGTAGCAGGTATAAAAAACCGGTTCTATTAAAAAAATATATTGTGATATAAGTACTAAAAAAATGTGTTTTTATCATTTAAAATATCATGCCTTACCGTCAACAAGTGACGGCTAACTCCTTAAAAGAAAATGTATGTTAACAATAGTTCTGATGAATGCGTAAGCCGAAACAGCTATCAACTAGATAACTTATCAATTTTTTAGATCTAAAATACATTGCTATTTATCACGGTGCTATAATGGAGTTCTACCAAGTAAAATTCTAACATTTTAAATGATCAAATAACTTTCATGTCCTCACCATTTTTAATATTCATTAGATTAATACATCTGTATATCTAATCTTATAAAATATGCTTTTTTTTAATTGATATTACCCTCTTTTTTTCATTAGTGTGTTTCGTAAAGTACTGAAGTACTACTGAAGGATACTCTTTACTAACCATTCTTATACATCATTTTGACTATCATAAAAATTTTACGTATGTAAATGAATTTTCAATATAGCTTCTGTAGACATTTTTTTATACAATAAATGATTGACTTTTGCTTTTCAGCATCTCATTTGTACAGTATCATTTTAGAAATTAACCCAAAAAATGCTGTATTTTAGACAGTAAATGTTTCCAGTTTTAAAGCAGTTTTATTTCAATTCAAAAACATTGCAAACATTTTTGTTTGAATGTCATAAAATTAAATAAACTTGATCGACATATAAAATATATTAGTTGACACTGAGCTCTATTTATTAAAAAAAATGGAAAAATAATAAAAATACTGATGTTTTGTAAAAAAATATCTAGGCTTATTTTATTCGTTTGAGATGCAAACTCTTTTTGTGTAAACCAAAATTTAGTTTCACAAAAAAATAATAAATATGTGAAAAATAAAATAGATTTTTTTAAGACAGCATTAAAAAAAAGTAGTAACTGATATTTCTCGTTCAAAATGGTCGTGCTAAACACTATCAAAAGGTTATCTATCACTGTTCTAAGCAAAACTAATGATAATGGCATTTATATTTGATTACGTCTCTCAAATGATTGTATGGGTAAGTTGGGCTACTTTCTAGTTCTTCCTATGTCTGTTTGCTTTGAATAATAAATAACCTTAGAATAATCAACTACGCTATGTCAAACGGATGTAGGTTCTATGTTCAACAATGCATATGTACATCATCAGTAGACCTTTATATAACACTGTTGGTGGGAGCTTTTTACAAACGCTATTGAAATATTGACCCAAAAAAATGAGGTAAAATTTTTTACAATAGGGTTTACTAGAAAACTAAATTTCGTTTGCATTCGTATGCAGGATACAGAAATCTAAAGGACAATACAGTCAAGTATCTTGGGCTCAATATAGACCTGCGGTTTTCATGAGCGGCCACTAACAGTTTAATAATATATATTGATATTGAAAAAATGTGTTTTTGCAAATGAATTTGTAAAATTATTTTTATTTTAAAACTGATCGAATGCACTTGATTAATCCAGCATTTTGTTGAGTGGTTTTAATGACACATACTAATACTATTAAAAAATTTTGGTCGCAGTTATACGTTAACCGTGAATCAATTCAATATAAAGAGTTAACAACAATTGCTCAATTAATTTTGTAAATTTTTCTACTGCTGTATAATGTGAAAGAATGTTCAGTGTAATGCACTTTATCAACAACATATATCGTAACCAGTTGACAGGTGCAAACTTAGAAGTGTTGAGAACTGTTGAACAATTTCCACTTGTATTGCTTTTAAATAAATAATGTATTTTATTGAATACAAACTTATAAGCAAATTCATTTTTTTAGTAAATGCAAGTGCTAATTTCATCACATTTGTTGCGGCCACAAGACATTTCCATAAGGCAGCTGGTGATTATAATGCGGCCACAGTGAAATTTCACGTGAAAACCACTTCTCTAGAAAGTATACTTGAATGCAATGAGCATACCGCTATCAAAAAAATGATAAACTAATCATGTAAAAGCTAGACTAAACTTTAAGCTCAATTACTCTGCTCCTTTATACTGCAATATCTCGTACAAATATGATGTACGCTACTCCAGTGTGGGCTTAATGCTCACAATAAGCATCTAAAGACACTTTAAATTGCTGATAATAAATCATTGTGACAAATTTGTAATGCCCCTTGGTACGTGCGCAATTCGCTGCCACATAAAGACTTGAAAGTTCCTATAATTCGAGAATTCGTTCGTGAGATTTCTGAAAAATTTCACAGCAATGTCCGTAAACATGATAACTCTCCAATCTATTATCTACATAAATATAATAACCTTGCACCAAATAATTTTTTAAGGCCAATAAAGATTCTGCTCGGCAACCCCTCATAGATCTGAGATGATTTAAAAGATTTTTTATGGTTAGCTTTTGTGTGATAAAATTTGAAAAATTTTCTCTTGTGAAAAGCCACACAACAAGATTTACAAATGTATTGAGTATTTGTAATTTTCACTAACACTTTGCAAGTCTTCAGAAGCTTTTTTCTGCTGCTCATATAGGGATCTAAACATGTTTTTTTTGTATTCTCGGTCGACCTGTACTGTAGATCTTACAAAACTCTTGCTTTGAGTGGAATAGATACCACTGTAACGTCATCTTTAGAAAGAAGATTGTTGGTATCGTATGTTTTGCGCGCAACGATTGAGTTTTTAGATCGTTTAAATCTATACCGACATAGGTTGACTAGAACGACTGTTTTGAAAAGTTTTGAGCCTTTATTCTATTATAAAAAACCCTAAAATTCTCCTGTCAAATATATCGCTAAATAACACATTGTCTGTTTTTAAAGGGCTAATCTATCACGTCAAAACACGACTCCGGGACTCAAGTTTTGGATTTTGTATCACGTGAAAACATGGCTCAGGATTCGATGTGTTAAATTTCCCATACTTACGTGTAGAAACATCTTCCTCTAACTCTATCTTAAATACATATTTTATTTTTAACTCAAAATTTGTATATAATAAAAAGCATCGTTTACTTTGTTGCATTGTTTCACTTGATAATACTTGCAATAAGTGAAACCGGTCACAATTATAAAATAATTATGACATATGCTATAGAAATTTTACTAAAAATATATTAATTGAATTGGCATTTACTTTTTGTACTCCATTATAACACGATGTATTTTAGTTCTACAAAAATTATAAAATATGTATTTCATTGTTATTTCGGCTTAATTCTTCTGTTCTGATGAGCCTATCAACTATATATCTTATTAATTTTGTAGAACTAAAACACATTGCTATTTTTTCACCATATTACTAAAAAATGGTTTCGTATCGTGCAAGTAGTGTTTGCAATTTTATGTATATTTTTGTGTCTGCGTTTTCTTTTGTGTTAAACAAGCTATTGCTTGCTTTATTGCATGAAGTAAATTAGTGTTAACTTATTCAAGGTAAAAACCGCTTCTCAAACAGGGTTATTGAAGTTTGCCAGGTTGTTGTCACGGCAAAAGATGCGGTCATTCAACAAAGGTGAGGTGTCAAATTGGCACGAGTACTTTACAAGGTTCACTCAAAGTTTGTACCTTGCTTTGTTAACACCGTTTGCGCAGAATAATCTATTTTTACTGTAACTCAAACGACAAATTTACAATCAAAGAAAGTACAGAGGAACTCTAATTTATTATTTTTAAAAGCTTCTCAAAATCAATGACTAAGAATTGTATGTGTGGCTGCTGCTCGTGCTTCCAAACAATTTGATGTATAATATAACGTCGTTCAATGAAGGCGTCCTTGAAAAAAAACTAAAAAACTAGAAAAATAGTTTTTAAATGACGTCCGATCGTCCTGAAACAAACGGCATTGGCTTCTGTTCGTTCTTCCGAATAGTTTGATGTACATTATGACGTCGGTCGATGAAGGCATCCTTGAAAAAATCAAAAAACTAAAAAAATAGTTTTTTAGTCATAACTGTCAAATGACATCCGATCGTCCTGAAACAAACAGCATTGGCTTCTACTTGTTCTTCCAAACAATGTGATGTATGTTATAATAAGACGTGGTTCGATGCATCCTTGAAAAAATCTTCATTTCATTCACATTTCAAAAAATCTTCATTACAACAATCAAAATTTCATATAGTACTAATAAATTCATTTTTTTTTTTAATAATAGAAAAAAAAATTTATACTTATTTCCACAATATATTTTTAGATCAGGACTGGTTTCGCTTATCGCGAGCATTACCAATTGTGGAAATAAGTAATAAAAAAAAATGTTTTTTTTTTATTTATTAAAAATATCATGTTTTCCTATCAAGAAGTGACAGTTAAAACCTTTAAATAAAACAATATATATATATATGTATATATCAGTGATAACGTACCAATGACGCACGTATACTGACCCCTGTGTTTCTTAAAATTTTATTATTATCGATTAATATAACAATTATGCGTAGTATACGATTTGTTTCAGTGATACACTAACGTAAAATCTAGTAATATTGAAATTGCTTAATTAACGCTACCAGTGTAAATGGAATTAACTTTAATATAAGAAACTAAAGAAATTGTCAATTTATAAAAATATAAATACCAGAGGGTTCTCAAACTATCCGCATCTTTTGGGTGTAATTATTCTAATAATACCTCGAGGGTGCTAGCATTTCTGGAATAAACGATACGCATTGTTTAATTAAACGATTATAATGCCAGCTTACGGGGTTGATGCGCTTCAAACGCCCAGCTAATTACAGGGCGCTTTAATTAATAAATTTCAAAGAGAAATAGAGCGTTATAAATTTTGTGGTTCCAATAATCACCCGTTTAACTTTGACAATCGCTGACACATCTATGCTTTTAGCTAATGCCGGAAGCTTTTCCTAAATAACACTATTTAAATATTTCAATATTCATAGAAATATTAATTAAAATACATTCCAGTTTTTGCATATCTTTTCTTGAATATTTATACAATATTCTCGAATATAACATCACTTATTTAAATAAGGAAAAAACATTTTTTAGTAGTTATTTCCACAGTTACATTGTTACATTATTACATTGTATTGTAATTGTAGTTCTTAATAAGTGATTGTGAACATTTAATTTTTATACTAATTTACTTTATTTGTATCAATATTGTATGATTTTATGTAAATTGTTTCCTAGTTCTTGTATCCATGGTTTTGTACATTTGCTACCATTAACTCAAATTAATTTTTTGTTTTGTATAAATAGACTTGTTTGTAAATTGTATTCTATCAGTTGATAATGCTCGCGATGAGCGAAACCGGTCCTGATCAAAAAATATATTGTGGAAATAAGTACTAAAAAAATGTGTTTTATTATTTAAAATATATTTTTTTAAGATAGTCGATAAACGTTTTTCTATGCGAATCGCGAAATACATACGCCATAACATTCTCAGTCGACTTGTTGTTGCATATTTGGTCGCTTTGAACGACTTTGTTATACATACATGCTTCATCGATTGTGTGACAGTACCGCATGAAAAAAATCCTATTTATTTCGCCTATACAAGTCCAAACAGGACAATGAATCATTATCGATTATTTCATAATTTGTTTTCGGTCAACAGTGAACAAACGCAGTACCCACGTTGAACAGTGTTTTCACATACAAAAGACAAATGTTAATGCACGATAATGAATAAACTGCCTCCTGAAACAGGGCGGAACATTCAGGGCTGTAGAATCGTTAAAAAAGCACGACTCTGACATTGACTGACAAAACGATTCCGAAAAAAAGTTTACATTCATTCATTAGTCAGAACTTTTCCTTTCTTTCCTTTTTATGTGCATTAAATTATAGATTAACTACCCAATCCAGCAAATTGTTCATTACGATATCCTTTAAATCGTCTAATAATCGAAGTCCCTCGTTTTTTACTACTCCGATTATAACTTCGACTTTAAAATTGACCACAAATATAAATCAAACTTCGTCGTTGACCAACAACACGACTTTATATTTGTCAGGCTTTTTCCTACCTTTCCTATTTATTTGCATTAAATTAAAAATCAACCAACCAAATCAGGCAAATTGTTCATTTAGATATTCTTCAAAATGAAGTCGCTCATTTTCCTCGACTCAACAGTCCTGGAAACTTTACATACATATTATTACATTGACGCATTTTCTGTACCAAAACAATGTTAATATTATTCACCAAACAATACCGTAATGTTTATTTTTCTTATTTTAATGTAGTTATTAAAAATTGACATTTAAACAGTCACAGCTGTCAAGTGTACGCATGTCAAGAAATCTGATTGACAGTTAGAGGCTGATGAACTGTTACACGAATATACAATAACTCATGTACAAGTCATTTCTCCTGATATTAAAAAGAAGGCACATTACTTCGAGAAAGATTTTAGGAAAACAAGCTTAACCCACGTTCGCTTGAATATTCGATTCCAATTATTGAAAGTGTAATACCTTACCCCAATATTTTATATACATCCTACGTTTATCCTATTGAATAAAATATTTCATAGGAAAAAAGGTACTTTATTTGAATATATGTTCGTTATTCGAATGCATGTTCATTATTCGAATATGTGTTCGTTATGCAAATGTGTTCTTTATTCAAATATGTGATCGTTATCCAAATATGTTCATAATTTGAATTTTTGTTCGTTATTCGAATGTGTTCGTTATCCGAATATGTGTTCGTTATCCGAATGTGCTAGTTATCTAAATGTCTTTGTTATGCAAATGTGTTCGTTATGGGAATGCGTTCTTTATTCGAATACGTGTTCGTTATCCGAATACGTTCTTTGTTAATTTATATTTTTAATGCGTCTGTCATCTCTTGCTAAGAAGCCAATTTATTTCAAAATAGTTGACCCGTCGCACGGTGCTGCGATTTCACAGTAAAGAAATCCAAGTAAACTCTTTATGATGACAGATAACTTAATTGTTAATAATTTCGTTTTAATTCTATTAATTTACCATTAGGGAGAGATTGGCAGAGGAGTGATATGTTAGAAACATTTCTGGGAGCATATTCAAGAAATTTGTAAAGTTTTATATCGATCAGATGGTGTTGTAATGCATAAAAGACAAACATACACACATATATGATTTTTATACGTATAGAAGATAATAAAAAAACACTTTTTAATACTATTCCTAAAATATATTTTACGCTCAAAACCGATTTTGCTCGTTGTGAGAATTATCAACCAATACAATAGAAATTAAAAACCAAAATTTGTGTACTAAAAATGATATAAAATTTACGTTTAAGAATTGAGAACTAAGAAAAATAAAACAAGAAACATACATAACTAAACTAAAATAGTTTAAAAATTAACTGTTACGACTTCTTATTATCTAAAACAATACTATTTATATAGATCTTAGGTTTTTTTATCGTGTTAATGGTCACTTCTTGATGGAAAGGCATGATATTTAAACAATAAAAATACAGTTATTACTACTTATTTCCACGATACATTTTATGCTCAGGACCGGTTTCGCTCACTTCGAGCATTATCAACTGATGATAGTTAACCAGTGATGATCGTAAGATATATTTTAAAAATAAATGCCATAAAAATGTTTTTTTTTGTCATTTAAAAAAAATTACTGTTGACTAAAATAACCATATAAATCGCCTTGTATATAACTATAGTTTGTTTCTATCAGTTGATAATGCTTACGGTGAGCAAAACCGGCTGCAATTTTAATTATATAAAACTGTGATCATAGTAATAAGCATCATGTTCTGTTATTTAAATACAAATCATTTACGCTAATTTGTATATAAATAAACGACTGTAAGCATTAAATTGTCGACAAAAACATTGTTTTTTTTTTTAAGATTGCCACTCGCACATTTACCGTTATTTGTAATAAAAATTTTCAAAAATTATATTTGTACAATATTTCCATCATACAAGGTATTTTTATAAAAAAAAATGTGATTTAGTTTTCTTCCATTCTCATAAGGAACAAAATCGCGAACGTATTTATCTTTGTAATGGACAAAATGTTCCTTAAGTGAACACGCGGAAATGTTGATGTTCATATTACTCGAAACTTATTATTATACAAAAGATCGTATGTCTCTTTGTGGGGTGAATATTTCAAAACAGCCCTTGTCGCGTGATTCGTGACAGAATTTTTCGAATATTTCAGTCTCAAAGAAAAAATTTACGATGATATTACCCTGTATTTTTCTTGTGAGTATCTCCTTGAATTACATTGAAAATAGCACTTTCAATAACAAAGGAATTCGTTATTTTGTAATTAGAGTCATTTTAAAAACGATGTATGAATGTCGGAATAAGACATATTTGTACAAATTCTTTTTTGATTTGAATTTGTACAAATTTGTACAAAACTCCATTTGAATGTCGAAAAAACTTCATATTCCGACTTCGTTACTTCAGAACGATATTTAATAAAATCATCACGATCAAAAGAGACAATAAGGCAACATTCATGCGAAATATTTTATTTTAAAATAGCTAACTCGTCACGCGTTGCTGCGATCTCAGAGTAAGGAAATTCAAGGAAATTCTTTATGATAATAAACGATTAAATTTCAATTACTTTTAAGGTGTAACTTTCACTTCTTGATGGAAAGGCATGATATTTTAAATAATAAAAATACATTTTTAAGTACTTATTTCCACAATATATTTGTTGATCAGGACCGGTGTCGCTCATCGCGAGCATTATCAACTGATAGAATACATTTTACAAACAAATCTATTTATGCAAAACATTTGAGTTAAATGTAGCAGATATACAAAACTATGGGTTCAAGATATTACAATATAAACAATTTACAGGAAATAATATAATTTTAATATTATACAAATAACTAATTATACTAATGACTAATTAAAATTTTCCAACAAAATTTAGTAAAATCAATAATCCATCAAGAGCTCTAAACAATCATAACGAACTCATTGGGTGAAGTAAGGAGTGGGAAAATTAGAATGAAGAAAATAACCCGCACTTAAATACTTATACAATAGAATGTAATGAATTATTATATGAAATTTTAATGATAGTCAATTAAAGATAAATCAAGAGCGTTCCAGTATTTTAAATTTCAATTGTTAAAACTTTATACGATACCACTATCCAAGAACTGTCAATTCTGTTACATCCGTGTGAAAGAATGCCTGAAGATTCCGAAAGGCGAAACACGGATCGCTAGTGACAAAACATGAGGAATCGTACAAAGTTGTAACAATTTAAATTTGATATTGAAAAATCCATCAAGCACCTTCAGTCGATTCATCATAAATTTATCAATTTGATTGTTAATAATGTTATTAAGTGGTAATGATAATGACATAGTGAGTATTACATATTGATGTTTTGAGGAGTGGTATGCCAAAAATCTTTGCGGGAGTGTACTTAAGAAACTTGATGTAGAATGCCTGAAGATGTCGGAAGGTGAAACCCATGTCGTTAGTGTCAAAGCATGTGGAATCATTTCAAAAATTCAAATTTAAGACATAATTGTTGTGATCTGTTCTTGTAACCATTACTAACGTGATTAAGGCCAAAAATTTTGAATTAATTTATGATATCGACAGAACGTGCTTGATGGATTTTTCAATATTTGAGCAGTTAAAACTTTTTACGACTCCACTAACCGAGAACTGACAGTTCAGTTGCATCCGTGTGATAGAACTTTATTTTACTAGAATAATATTTTAAATTTAATTACGAATTATCTTTTGAAATAGTCAATGTTCGAATATCCTTAACGCGGCTTGGCAGAGAACAGGCCAAAGACAAAATATCATATAAGAAAATATACAAAATGGCTAGTCTTAATTTTATACAAAACAGATCTGGAAACTTTGCAACGGGTAGAAATCAGACTCAATGTGGCAAAATAGACTTCGTAGAAGACTCTGAAGAAACTGTATCGGCGTTGACACACACTAATAATTTGATCAATTTGATTTACGGTTTGGTGAATTCGCACGCTCCGTGGCTTTTGGATTTGTTTTGTAATGCCGTCATTATTGGATTTTGCCATACTGTACAAACAGAATATGTACCTATACAAATATTGTTATACAATGTTATTATCTTTACATTATCAAGGGTAGTCATATAACGGAATTTCATAAAGAAGCATTCAAATGAGATGTAGTGGCAGCGATATTGGGGAAAGAGATTATTCTCTGTTTTAACTTCAATATAAAAAAAAAAACATAACAGTATATTGATTGAATTGGCATTTACATGGAAGAACTCTATTATAACATGATGAAAAAACGGAATGTAGTTTTGTTTAGTTTTTACAAAACTTTATAAGGTATATATAGTGATAGCTATTTCGGCTCACGCCCGTACGTACATTACGTTCGAACATAGTTCTGACGACGGCATTTATTTGGTATAACACCATTATAACAGGGTGAAAAAGTAGCGATGTACTTCAGTTCTACAAAATTCATAAGGTATATAAATTTTTCACATTCGCCGCATTATTGCCGATATACGGCCAGAAATGTTGTAAAAAGTCATCGAAAATTGGACCTCTAGATTAGACGTGGCGATCATATGCCAGAAGTCATATTTAAATTATGATACCAGAAGGTTATCTTTCGAATAAAGTAAATTTCATGTCTTTTAAAAAAAAAATCTTTGTTTTATTCTATCTCAAAGTTATATACCTCTAAAACAACACGCTCTAGTTGATAGTTATTTCGGCTCACGCCGTCGTCAGAACTATGTTCGAACGTGCATATACTTATCTACATATAGCTGTGTAAAAATGATGCACAATACATCTTCTCTTCTGTTTTAACAACATAGCTTGTATCGTGTTAGCAAAAAAAAAATATTTAAATTTAAATTCAACTAAACTGGTGGCTCTTCCAGTAAGCACTGACTGTAAATACTGACCGGAGATGAATTATTACAGAAATGCATTAGCCTCCTCCTAAGACCTTCTGGCGATGGTGAGCCGAAATAGTTATCAACTATATCTTATAAAATTTTGTAGAACTAAAATACATTGCTATTTTTCCACCGTATAACGTAATAATTTATATAAAATGTCATAACTTTATAATCAAAATAATAACGTTATTTTATCTTTTTATTATATAACGTTGTTTTACCTTTTTTGTAGAACTAATTCAACCAATCAATTGCAGTTCATGGGATATCAAATTGATCTATTGGTTCAAATTATAGTTTATTTGTCTCTATGTTTTTATCATTTTATAAACAAGATAAAAAAACTTATAAAACTGTCAATTCTACAAAATTTATAAGGTTTATACTTGATAGCGGTTTCAGCTTACGCTTTTATCAGAATATAACGATGACGAAATGCGAAACTCAAGTAGTAAATGACAAAATTTGTGGAATCGTACAAAGTTTCAAGAATTCAAATTTGATATTGAATTTCCATTAAGCACCTCCACCCAAGATCATTAATTTTGAAAACCTCAGTTTTAGTATTATTTCTACAATGTATTTAATGATCTGAACCGGTTTCGCATATCACGATTTCTGTGAACTGATAGAATACAAATTATAAACAAGGCTATTTATACAAAAAATATAATTTATGCTATCGACTAAAGGTGCTTGAAGGAGTTAAAATATCAAATTCGAGTTGTTGAAACATTGTATAACTCTCTATATATTTTGTCACTAACGGCCGGGTTTGACTAGCATTAAAATGCAATTGGATAATCTATTGGCCTCGTCAGTCAACAAGACTAGGTTGCATCTCTGATAAATTATAAGGCATTTAAATTATTTTCTTCATCCTATCGGAAAGTAAATGAAACTAAAGTGAACATGTTTTAAGTAAATAATAATAGATTACTTAGTTGGATATGTAGTTTATTTTCCTATGCAAGTCTAAAGGGGTTTTTCTCGGACATTCCTATCAAAAAATTGTATCACGCATAATGCTGTTACGCTGAAGAATATACTATACAAAAAGATTGTAGAAATCAGTAGGTAAAATGCTGAGTACTTTTGAGAACTGTAAAATTCTCTCACGCCACATTGTTTTTAAAACTAGACATTGCATGTGTGATAATTTTAAAAGTATTCTTATCATATGTTCGCCATTATCAAATTTTGGCAACCAAATTTCAAAAGAAGTAACTTAACTGAAATGCTAAACAAGATGTATGAGAAAATAATACGTTGAAGTAAACTAATGCTAATGTGAAAGCGCTCTTTTCATCAAGTTCTCATGTTTTTTTCATACAAATTATTTATATAGCTCCTTTCACAAAGAAGAAAATAAATTTTATTAATAAAATTTTATTCCGACATTCTTTCGCGAAACTTGAACGTTTGCTAAGAATTCATCGAGAGCTTTGAAATTAACAAAGAACATTTCCCATACTCGCGAATAAGTTACTTTGTTATAATATCCGAGAGCTTTCGAGCGCATGCGCCGGCGTCTCGTCTGCTGTGGAAGCTTTCAAGGGACGTCGGCCAGTTTTACAGTGCGATGCATCTTAACCGGACGTGTCACGAAAAGCTTAAAAGCTCTCTACTAACATCTCGATACTTCTGCCTATAAATAATACTTTCATGTTTGACTTTGAAATCACCAAACCGAAATAAACAGACTCCAGTGCTTTGTGTTCGAAACTTGTGCTAAAATATATCCACAGTTAATTAAACGGTAAAATATTTTTCGAAATAAAAATACTATAAGACGATATAATAATTAAATGCTTCCCTGTTTTATATTGTTTTACAGGGGTTGCGGTGATCGTTTTATGCTTTTAGGGTGTTTTTTCGTGATATAAAATTGAAATTATTTTTTTATTATCAATCGTGCCTGAGTATAAAGCTATCAAAAAGCTATTTGAAAGTTTATTTATTAAATATTACACCGCAAGGAAAATACAGTGGTTAAATGTACACTGCAATACGTCGTAAGTAATTTATATTAAAATACACCCAACACAAAAATAAACGTAAAATTTTTTTAAAACGTTTACTATAAGTTTATTCATTAAATATTTTTTCATATTTGAATGGTTCAAACTTTTTTTCACTCACAATAAGGGTTTTGTTTATTGGCATCCTTAGATCGTCTGTTTATTCGAATATTAGAAAGCCCAAAAGCAAAACCCGTGTCGCAAATTACTGTAAAGAATTTATACAATCAACACTGTAATTACATCAAGTACCATCAATCGATATGTAAAATTTTGTGAATATTTTTTCATTACAATAAATGATTTTTTACACATGATTTATATATATATCATACATTAGTTAAAATTGCATATTTTATTATTATAAAAATTTGTTTTAGTGAAATGTAAATGAGTTAGTCAAACTCACCACTAGATGTCAATGAGAAAAAGATATTAGGAATCCGGTATCGATTATGTTTGCGTATTTTTAAGTCAGTAGTAATCACACCTTATCTTATAACTTGTTCTCTCATGAGATTCGTTAAGAAAATTAAGTTCTTTCGATGGTTTCGATTTAAAACTCTATACTGCATACTACATTACAACGTTTATTATTATGTAACAAAATAAAAAATAAAATAGATTATTTGTCCTCATCTACGCCCCACTGTTTTACGATCCGTTGATAAAATACGCCAGTATCTAACGTTTCAACATTTTTTTTCTATAATCAAGAGTAACTTTGGAGGAACTTTAGTACCTTAAAGTTAAAATCTCACCTAACTTAAGTAATGAAAGAACAGTTCGAATGCTTTGTAATTTACGTTATTGGTCACTGGCCGATAGGTTCAATATATGATTGAACCAACTCACGCGGCTTTACTCTTTCTTTATACATTAAATGACACTTTTTATGGGGTCTATCTCACATTCGTACAATATTCAAATGATAATTTTAGAAGCTATAATCAAAGATTAATTATCTTAAAAACGAAGCATTCATTACACGTACCGGTAAAAGCTCCAGATATTTCTAAAACTTTAAATCAATTTAACTTAAAATAACCTTATAAGTAAAATCTTAAATTTAAGCCTGGTGTTGACCTTAGCAGTATTTGAACTTGATTAGACTAAATACGAAATTTCTAACGTGTATTAAATATGTATATAAATAAATAATCAATTAAAAAGTATTGTTGATCAGAAATAATTTCATATGATAAACAATATGCTGAAAATCTCATAAACTAATTTTCTATATAACGTCACCTAATGTTTAATTTCCAACGTTACCCACCAATTTTTAATAACTAAGTATCTAGATAGTTGATTATTATTTTTGTAGAATCCTTTCATTAAAGATTCATTAACAATGTTTAGTATTGATAAAACTTATTACTGGCAATTGAGTGTCATTATTATTAAATCAATGGTATTGAGAATTACTTCAGTTGTTTATTTGAATTCCAGCCTTAAGGCCTGTGTTCTTCTTTTGTATTTGACTCATCTAATATATTATATAACTGATGCTAACGTATGACGAAATGTCTAACATTAACTAATTTAATGCTGAAATTTCAACAAGCACCTTATTTCAAAATCATTAATAATACTATACATTTTGTATGAACAGTCCAGTTCCTAATTTTCAGCTCACAATGCTTGCAATAAGCGAAACCAGTTTTAATCATTTAACACGTCATGGAAATAACATTAAAAATGTGTTATTATTGATGTATAACATCGAATGAAGATGCTTGATGGAATTACAATATCAAATTTAAATTCTCGACACTTTATATAATACGATTCCACATGCTTTATCACTACTGTCAGTGGCAGTTATGTTGCATCTGTGTTACTGAATGCCTGAAGATGCCGAAAGGCGAAACCCGATTAGATTAGTGACAGAACATGTGGAATCGTTCAAAGTTTCAACAATTCAAATTTATGTTGTTATTATTTAAAATACCATTCCTTTTAATTAATAAGGCGCAGTGTTAATTTTGTTAATATAAAAATAATAAAACGCAATGTTTTGTACTAGTTTCATAATTTTATTAGTTCAAGATCAAAGTGTTTTTTTACCGCCAAAACTATCGGTTCTTTTTGTTTTTATTCATAATGAGAATATTGTTTGTGTACTCCATGTTAAATTTAGAAGAATTGAGAACATTTCACACCCCAAATGATGCAGCAAATATATCGAACGCCTCTAAAAAGGCCTTGCTTAATATCAAAATCAAATCTCACGAGGAAGGACCACAGCAAGCATCTCTGTTTGTTCGTCATTTATCTCGGGGCAGAATATGTGGCCATTTTCTTGGTTCGTTCAATCATTAGATATTTGGTTACAGTCAAAGTTCAAGTAAATTAATTTGAATTTAATGCTTTATCCAGAGTTTCAAGCTACCCGATGAACTAAGAAGTGCTTAAGTAAATTGGGATTAATCGATTGTTCAACTTTCCACCCTTAAGGCTAATAACGTGGGGGTAGCAGGGGTGGTTTACATTATCAACCTATGCTTTATGATAGCTGCACGTAATAAAATCAAGCTTTCATTGTAAACGTAACGAAATAAAAAAATACAATACACATAACTTACAAGCGTACATAAATTGTTTTTTGTTACATACATAGGTATTTTTTTGTTTCCTATTTCATTTCAGCAGAGCTGTGTTTCTTAAATTTCTATATCTATACACTTCTTCCTTAATGCTAATTACACTAACAACCTCTCGTCAAAAAAGTCTTAAATATTTTATTGACAATAGATGAGGTAAAAACTACATTTTCCCTCACAATATTATAAATCTTTCTTAACTAGGACGTAACCTTGGTTGTTATCGAGTGTTTTAAAACATTTGAAGACTGCTGAATTCAAAGTTAAAGAAAGAATCAATATGCAATACTGTTATTAATCATTTCTTTGCGTTAGTTTTTCCGAGTTGTTCTACATTGAATTTTTTTTTTTTGTTAAGTTGACCTGAGCCCTTTGATTATGTGGTGTGTTACGATATTTTTGACACCATTTCTACCATGAAATATAGACACGGTGAAAAAATAGCGATGTATTTTAGTTCTAATGGAACTAATAGTTCTGACGATGGCGTGAGCCGAAGTAGCTATCAATTATATATTATTAAAAAAAATTGTAGAACTATAATACGTTGCTATTTTTTCACCGTATTATAATGGAGTTCTACTGAGTAAGTGCCAATTCAATTAAATGAAATATAGATCTTTACTACCTTCAAAAGGTTGTGCACTCTAAAATAATATTTTTTAATTTTAATTGTTGAAAATACGTACGATTCCGCATGTTTTTCACTTACGACCCTAATTTTACCTCTCGGCATCTTGTCATTTTACCACAGATACAATAGAACTGACAAACAGTAAAAATTTCCAACGCTAAAATGCAATATGAATTATTTGTTACATTGACTCTAGTGGTAGTAGTTAAATATTCTATAGGCTCTCACAATGTGCTTTTTCAAATTTAATTTCGAGACATATTTGTTTATGACTGGTAATCTCGGAAATCGTGAAGTAAAGCCATTTAAGCAGGAGTGTGTTGTCGGATTTAGAGCCGTAGAGTCACGTTGTTTTGACCGGATTCGGAGTCGTGAAAAACGACAACCCTGGCTACTTTTTCAATTAGATTATTTAAAAAAAATATCTAAATAAGGAATTTGGCCGAGTAATTGGTAGACCGTTAATTTAATGCACACTAATAGAAAATGTAGGAAAAAAACATGACAAAATTGAATGCTTTTTTAATCGATGTCGTGTTGTTGGTCAATGTCAACTCTACAGCCCTGCTAAAATATGTAAAAAAAATAGTTATTCAATTATAATGACATTCAAATTTGAAAATGAATAACCTTATTTTTCTTAATCAAAGCCTAATGAGATGAGATGATTGCACAATAATCAACTATCATTAAAAGTTATTGGGAAATAAATACTTAGAAATAACAATTTAATTTAATATGTAAATAATGGTGTACTATGAGATAACTGTTTATTTATTAAATTAATGCTATACTAATTCCATTCCGTCCAGACGACTTCAGTCAATCGCTAATTATAAAAAAATACATCTTCAAAATACGTCAATGCGACACATGTTTTACTTTTATTAAAAACAGGTTTACATTGTTTGCGATAGTTTTATGTACTTAAAGTATGAATTTAAAAAGTTAAGGGTGGGAAAACGTTTTATATAAACAATATTATGAAAAGAATCCATTAAAAATATTAGCCTGACATTGTTCATTACGTATATTGTTACGCTTTCCTCTCGTGTATGTTAAAACGAAAAAAAAACTTTTTCTTCGTGACGAACGTCAAAAACTCATTTCTCATTTTGATGCATCGATTGGAAATGCGACATGAAGCAACAGAATGTGAAGTTTTACTATACTACACGTGCATGCTATTATTAGAAAATTTTATATTGAAAAGACATGTTTACCGAAGCACAGCATTTTTAAAGGAAATAGAATTAATTAGGGAAATTAAAAAGGCTGTACGCTAATTGAAAATGACATGACATCAAAATTTTGGAATAACACAACGCAAATTATGTATTCGTGTTGTTGCTCAAATAAAATTGTTTTAAAGCTCCGTCCGCGAGCTTTTAGTGATGAACTTTCGATGGACGTGAAAATGAAACAGACATTTATTTGAAATGACAATTACCTGTAATTTTATCATTTCCGCACTAAATAGTTATGTATAAAAAATCTTAAATAATAAAAACACAACTTTTGCACTATATTCACAATATATTTTATGATCTGGACCCGTTTCGCTCATCGCAATCATTATCAAATGAACATCAAAAAATTAAACAAGCATCTGCTTCGTTTTCTGATAATTACGCTATTTTATCAATTCTGTAATCAATGGTTAATATTTTTGTATTACAAAAAATCATAAATAATAAATAACATATTTTTAGTCAGTTCTGTTGCATCAGTTTGATAGAATGTCTCAAGATGTCGAAAGACGAATCCCAAGTCGTTAATGACAAAACATGTGGCATAATACAGGCTTTAACAATTCAAATTTGATGCTAAAATTCAATCAAGCATCCTCAGGCGATATTATATATAATATATTATTGTAAATTTAAAATATCATGCCTTTCCATCAAAAATTAACAGTTAACACATTAAAAATGATAATAAAATATATAAATAACAATCTCACTTTACAGCCACCAGCCAAAGTGTCAGATGTTTTGAAAAAAAAAATCAGAACAATCATTTTTATCGCATTTTTTTGTTTTATTTGATTAAAAGCAAGACCCGTTACGTCCATTTTCTGATATAAGTAGTAACAAAGCTTTATTAATAAATAGATTATATATTGGTCGCCTAGCCGTAGGGTCTATATGTTTTGTGTCATTTATTTTTCATGCGTGAGATAGGATGCCTGAAGATACCAAAATGCGAAACCTAGGTCGTGAGTGACAAATGTCATATGGAAATGCACAAAGTTTCAACAGTTTTTTTTTTCATGTTGAATTGCCACCAAACACCTTAAGTCGATTAATTTGCTATAATTAAAATGTTTTTTTTCAGGCATATGTTGTTTTGTCTGTCGCGTTTTATTTCTATTATTTAAAAGTATGCATTAGTAAATGTTGATACAAATAAGCAAAACTATATAAGACACTTGGTATTTGTTAGTTGCTTTTACAACTATTATCAAGGTTTTCGTGTAATCAAAAGCTTAAACAATTTATTTCACATTCTTTTATCAGGTTTTGCAAGTAATTAATCATAACATATTGATAAAATAACGTATAAATTCAATTTTGACAAAGTGAGTTTTTGCTTTTAATCGCATCATACCACAAACACCCATGTCTGTAATCACAAATTTAGGTTGAAAAAATAATATTGATCCTTTTGGGAATTGAACCCAGAGTGTGTAACGATCCTCGCTACTGTAACGATCTTGCCACTAGACTACAGCCACAAACTCGTATTTGACACTATTTAAGCAAATATTTCGGTACCTGACTCTTGTCTTTCGTTTTAAATAAAGTTATTAAAACTGAATGCAATATTTGGTCCCAAATTTTCAGATTGCCGCAGCCGACTGGCTAATTTATAGCTTTCGGTTATACCACGGTGAAAAAATAGTAATTTATTTTAGTTACATAAAATTTATAAAGTATTTAATTGATAACTATTTCGGCTTACATCTTAATCAAAACTATGTTTAAACGTACATTTATTTATCTTTATAAAGCGATGTAGAAAATGTACAAAATACATACTTTTTCTGTTCTGACATACTTGTTTTATATGGTGATAATAAATTCTTAATTCGGTTATACAATCACTACATTGAATGGAAACGAGAAGTGATTTAACATATATCCAACGTTTTTACTAACGTTGTAGAAATAGGCTTGTCGCTGCAGAGCTGAGTAATCTACAATGCATTTTGTTCGCTTGGACAATCGTGTCCTCTGCTCAGTCTGCTCTGCTGTCGCAGCTCTGCTTAATAAAACTTAATTTTATCCGCTTTTTGCGGTCATATCTAAAAAAACTACGATACATATTATGTTTAATATAATGCTTTCTCACAAAGATGTGACTATTAGTACATTAATAGTGTTAACACGTTGACTGCTGTAGAAACTCTCAGCACAACACATTTATATGTGTAGCACATATAACGTATTGCATGTAGCAAACGCTTGCTAATATCTAGTACCATACAAGTTCAAAGCGACCCCTGACGTACCAGACCATAGCAATCTCTTCTATTTATAGGGGGCTATGACAAGGCGTATAATCAGCGTCTCTCTAACATAGATGTTTACCCACTTAGTACGTATTCCACTGCCAACACGTAAAATGCATATCAATTGATTTATAAATTATTATCAAACTCATGTTCGTCCTCATACTGGCCCAATAGGCCACGCTGTCTTAGTATCAAACGTGGCCAACTTGAGGTATTCGATAAATTTGCAAGATCATACGGGGAACGAAATATTCTACAATATATTCGTTTTTAGATTCAACGTGGAACACATTAAACTCTTTCGCCACGGTGGATTTTCAGTACATAGATACACAGAATATTTAATATCACGTAAGCTAGGAGAATGTCACATTGTTTTTCTTCTCTTTTAAACACAGTGTGCATGACAAAAAAAATCTGGCCATGCAGCTCTGTATCGGCTCAAAAAATGAGGAATAGAATCAGTTCATTTTTCCAGTGTTACGTTATAGAGCAAGGCCGTTTAACAGCGGCTGCATACACATAAGAAATAGAGATCGGATTACCAACTGATATCAAAATCATGATTTATAAAATTCTCATTTTGATATCGTATAAACCATATCTTTCAACATCATTCCTCAGACTGCTAACATCTCAAATTTGATTCCCAAAAATATATGAATCAACAGCGGTTAAAACCATCTTGTACTCGCTAATTTTTGAGTCAATGCATTGCTTGGTTTGTCCTGAAAAACTCAATAAGATTGTTTCAAACCAATATTATTCAATAAATTTTTGAAGTGTATGTATTGGAATATCCCTTAAACGGCTCAACACGAAATGAGTTCAAGAAAATTGGTCGATGACTACTTTTTAAATTGCTAATGAAGCTTTTTTTTATTATTTCATCCGTCACCTGCATCGGTTTAGACATTACCAATCCCGCACATACCGTTGTTAATTTCTGGGACGTCATCTGTTTACGCTCCACGCAATTAGTTTAATTCGCTTTGCCAGGTTAATTTATTTTAGTCACATGTATAATTGACGCTAAGTGGAGGGCATGAAGGGGGCAGGGTGAGCCTACTCAAAAACAGGTACAGATTTGAATGAAAAACACAAAAAGGGATTTGTCCAATTCGACTCTGAAAAGCTCCGCACGGGATCCGGGTTGAATATAAACAATAACAAAATAATCCACAGGATTGCGAGAGGTCACCAAAGGATATTGAGACCAAAGCAAAAACCGCAAAAACTTTCCGAAGATTGCGTTAACAGCCTATTCTTGTATGAGAGAATATTATACAAAATCCGATAAGCTTTTGCACTTAAAATTTTGTTGCAATCACATTTTGTTGATAAAAAATATTACAATATACAATATAAAGTTTGCTTTTAAATTAAATTTAATAAGTAAACTTCTTTTTTTATTCTTCATAAATTTGAATTGTTGCAATTTTGTTCCATTATTCCACATGTTTTGTCACTAACGACCCGGGTTTCGCCTTTCGGCATCTTCAGGCATTATATAACATATTGTGGAAATAAGTACACCCAGTTCTTTTTTTACGCGCTTCACTCGTTTTTACACGATTTTTTCCCAAAATTTGAAGAAATTTATATATGATACACATATTTTTTTAAATAAAAAAAATATGTGTATTTTTAAAACTTAATTTTGTTTACAAAACTTAATCTTGATTTATGCAAAATTCAATACTTTCGTTCAAAAAATCGCAACCGAGAGTGACAGCAGCGAATGATTCGCACATAAGTGAAAAAAAAATATTTTTATAGTCTCATTATATTTTTATTAGCAATAAAGACATGAAAATATTTTTTTTTTGCGCGAATTTTAAAGAGAAAATTTGATTTTTTTTACGTTTCTGATAAATTTTTACGCGATATTTTAATTTTTGGAACCAATTTATCAAATTATATGAAAGTTGTGATTTTTTTACGCGCCTTTTTCTGGAACCAATGTATCGCGTAAAAAAAGGACGGGGTGTACTAAAAAAGTTATATTAAACTAAACTATTATTTTAAATACCACGCCCTTCGAGAAGTTATAATTAACACATTATAGGCCATAGCTTATATAGCAAAGGAGCTAATTATAAAAAGAAAACACATACTCTAAGACTAGAATCTAAGAAAACAACTGGAATAACTTGACACTCAATTGCCTGTGAGTAACAGTTTTACATACGCTAAATAATATTAATTAGTCTTTCGTGAAAGGATTGTACAAGAAACAATAATTACTTATAATTAAAATACAATTGAGTTATTTTAGATCAATCAATTGTGTTGAATTCGTTTGATAGAATGACTGAAGATGCCGAAAGACGAAACCCGAGTCGATAGTGACAAAACTTGTGGAATCGTACAAAGTTGTAACAATTCAAATTTGGTATTGAAATTCCATCAAGCACCTTCAGTCGATATCATAAATTATAATCTTCTGCCATTGTCATTTTATTTTTAATAACTTTTTTTAAATTGGCGATACAATGTTATTAAATTTATTTTCTTGATTCTACGTGTTTTTTCACTAACGGTCCGGGATTCACCTACCGGTATCTTCAGGCATTCTTTCACACGGATGCAACAGAACGGATCTTACATTACCCTATTGCATTTTAATAATACTTAATTATTATTTTTTTTGTATAATCCTTTAATAAAAGACTAATTAACAGCATTAAGCATTTGTAAAACTGTTACTCACAGACAATTGAGTGTCAAGCAATTTCAGTTATTTATTTGGATTCTAGTCTTAGGATATGTGTTTTTGCTTTGTAATTAACTCCTTTGGTATACAAACGATGTTTTAAATAATAAAAAAACATTTTTTTGTACTTATTTCCACAATACATATTTTGATCAGGACCGGTTTCGCTTATCGTGAGCATTATCAACTGTTAGAATACAATTTACACACAAGTTTATATATATATAAAATATTTGAGTTAAAGGTAACAGCTATACGAAACCATGGGATCAAGAAGTATTAATATTTTAATATTGTATGATTTCCTGTAAATTGTTTCTTAGTTATTGAAATTGAATTCCGTCAAGCATTCTCAGTCTATATTGTAAGCTTTTACCAAAATATTGATAATAAAAATTAATTTAAACTATTTGAAGATTTCAAATAATCATCTCCGAAAAGATTGAATCATACCACAGATATTCTAGGGCATTTGTTTGTACACAAATAAGTTTACAATTTCGCTCATTAAGACGAAAACTTTTGCAAAACATCAATATGAATATTGCTGCTTAGGTAACGCTTAAAACAATTATTGTATGAATGTAGAATCGTGTTATCACAAACATGTAATCTACGTTAATACATTCAAAAAGGAAATAAATGCATAAGGCACACAAAAGCGAACACATAAAGAAAATCATTTGATTGCTCGCGATGTAATCTCATAAAAGGATTCAAACTTATCACTGATAATACTTCAAATCCATTCATTACATCACCAAACGAAAAGCTCCAACGTTTTTGTTGACAATGGTTCTCAAACCTTTTCGACTTTGCCGCCGCCGCACGGCAATTTAAATGGGGAAAAAACCGGTCAACCGTTATCGCGTTTATTTAGTCGGGTTTCTTGGGGCCGATGTTTGTTACAGGACCGCAGAGAGGAATTATAGGCCGTCCGATAGAATTGGGCGACGTTTCTAAGGTTCGCTTTATGTGTTTGTATTTTGTATTACTACGGTATATTCAGGGGTATTCTTGTTTGACACGTTGGCCATTGGACAAGGGAGGCCTAGACCATTCAATTCCGCTTTCCACTCTAAATTTGAATGCTACTTTTATTCATGTAATTAATACGTTAAATTATAAGTTTAACGCGCTACTACATACACTATACTATTTACAACGCGATTTTACAAATCTGTAGATATAATATAATTTCATAGAAGACTCTTTACGACAGTTTTTTTTATTTCACTTTTACGTTGTTAGCCGTCACTCATTTATATAACGGCATTTTATTTTTATTATATCAACACAATAATTTATTATCGCACAATTTGATATTCTTAGATATGGACCGGTGTCAATCATTGCGAGCATTATCAACTGTTTGATTGTTGAAATGTTTTTATAGTTCTTATTATGATTATAATTTCACGTAGTTTTGTAAATATCTGCAATTAAATTCTTGAATCTCTTCGTTTGTAAGCCGAGTCTTTGTTTATATATTTTTTAATTTTCTAGTACAGTGAATAATCGCTTAACAAGCATAATGTATTCCAAAACATTGTTCACTATCCGAATTGTTCGTTAACCGATCATTATTATACTACAGATAGAATTTAATTTCCATTTCTACAATTATCTTCTAGAGCTATTAACTGAATTATTTAATTATAACAGAATTTTTTATTTGAAATGTCATGTATCTCCATCAAAAAGTGACAAATTACACCTTTAAAGTTATTAAACATCTAATATAGTATTTTTTTTTTTATTTTATCGGTCACTTGTACGCGTTAAAACATAACCAACACAATTAAAAACATATTATAAAATTTTGACAGGCAACACTCACTAAATTGTTATCCAATATTTACCAGGTATACAAAATCAACGGTTCAAAAAAATACCTGAATAAAAATCATTGAATATTGCTCATTATTATTATGACGACTTCATTTGGTTAATTATCTTATTTAAACTTTACGAGGTCAAAGTATCGAGATCAATCTAAATAAATATAAAAATGAATGTCTGTTTGTTTTTATGAATGTAACTTATTTATTGCTATATTAAGAATATTCAATCTTTGAAATTTTCAAAATATCTTCTTTCAACCTTTACAAGGGTTTCTGAAGTACTACAACCACATGACATTTGATTTTTGAATAAACTTGTCACTGAATGAAAACTCTTATAAAAATTACTCACCTAATTCAATTACTTTGAAACTATCAAAGGACTATTGGTATTTTAAATGGGTACCTGGGCACCACCTTTGTAAAACTGCCACACTTTGAGGTTATGAATTTTTAATGACATTTTGCAAACCATCGATTTTTATTCAACTAAATTAAATTTTCGAATAAATGCTTTACGAAAAACGAGATTTTTAGCATAGAAATTATTATTAAACAGTTTTATTTGTTCGTTTTGTTTGAATAGTATTGTAACGAAAACCAGGTACTCATTAGTGTTATATAATATAAAAGTCAATCGTGTTATGCCATAATGAAAGTGACTCAAAAAAGCTCGTGAAATTTCATAATAAATGTATCAAGTTCCAAAAGCAGGAGCTTACGCTAAATATTAGAAAGGAAAAGGATTACTCCATGCTTTTTAACGTTCAAAATTGACATTGACATAATTTTCATACGACGAATACTCCAAAAAAGCTTAAAATTGAAGCACTTTTGCTTCAACGTCCCGTAAAACCTCTCAAAAAATCTTAAAACAGATAAAATTAAGTGTTATATGGACCCAAGGTGTTGAGTTTTTAAAACAGTTTGTTTTAGTAATAGGTTTTCATCTGATACACGATATATCAATTTACAAAATACAAAGATGAAGATTGTTCGTTATTATATTATCTAAATCAAACTAAGTTACATAATTTCTTGGAAATTTAAGTAACTTTGCCTGTATTAATTCATATTAGATTTGTATTCTATTTTATCAAACGTTTATTATGGCTACAAAAAACAAGCTTAACCCTCTGACTGCTAAAATCTCAACTGTTGAGACGGCTGATTTTTCTATGTTGATTGCTGATACCCAAAAATATATGAATTAACAGTGGTTATAACCTTCTTGTACTCGCTAAATTTTGAGTTGATGCGTTGCTTGATTTGTCCTGGCAAACTTAATAAGATTGTTTCAAACCAATATCACTCATAAAATTGTTGAATTCTAGGTGATAGAATATCCTGTAAACGGCTCAGTAGAGAGTGAGTTAACGTAACTTCTTATTTTCTTTTCAGTTTTTTACGATATATATTTTTGTATATGAGTTGCTAAAAGTTAAACGAACCTTTAAATAAAAAACAAACAAAAAGAGTTGACAATACAGTGGAACCCCCAATTACACTACTCCAAATTATGCGCTGGAAAAAATGTTTTCCGAAGCCCCCCAATTGCACGATTGTTTGCAACACACACAACATCCAGATGAGTGTCTGTGCGGTGCATACTGTCAAATGTTGGCTAGCGTATGTGTATTCAACACGCCCAAAGCTCTACACGCACAGCCGAGCGATTGTCTGTGTGCTTGATTTTGCAAGCACTATGCATTTTATTATCTTGTAACTATATTTCATCCATATATATTTTGCAATACCATGAGTAATTTTAGCGTTGCATTTTTCGCGGAAAAAACGAAATTCCTAATTTTGTATGAGATTTAATCCCCCAAATACACGGTCCAAACTTTTGTGTAAATTGGGGTTTTACTGTATTTATAATATATTAAGCCGTATAATGCTTCTTTATCGGTCGGAAGTTCATGTACATCAAAACTGTAAATATTATTACTGTTGCCACTTATTTTACTCCAGAAAAAACAATTTTCGTAAAATTTTTAAAAGCAGCGACATATTTTTTCGATTAGACGATTTTGATAAATAGTTCAATGAACTATTTACTGGATTGGTTGGTTGACTTTCAATTTAATCGGTTGTGAGTCGGAGTCGTGATGTTTTCCTAGCGAATCCTTTTTCTAACACATTACCAAACTTTATTTCGTAATTACAATTGTATTTAAATTAGAATATACGTGTTTTTATTAATAATAGGAAAAATCAGTAAGCACACAATTTTAAATTTATACAGCAATCCCCTCAATAGTTAAGCTTACCAATAGCGTATGCAATCGTCATCCGTATAACCTTCGCCCTCTATAACTTACTCTTTACGAAATGCTTAATTTTTAAGGTCAAATATGAGTTTTCAATATTACTTTAAGCAAGTCTATTGTAGCAGCTGATTGAAATAACAACACGTCAAATTTTCTACGTGTGTAAAGTCCCCAATAATTTAATACTGCGAAAAAAATTCTCAATCTATACCAGTGGTTTTCACGTGAAATTTCACCGCGGCCTTATTATAAACATCAGCTGTCCTATGGAAATGTCTCGTGGCCGCATCAAATGTGATAAAAATAGTTTCCATATGTATTTTTTATATAATGCTGAACGATCTTTCAAAATATACAGTTGTAGGTAGAATCGACAAAATTAATAAAGCAATTGTTATTAATTATTCATATTGACTTGATTCACGGTCAACGTATAACTTCGACCAAAAAAACGCATTTTTTTTTATATCAAAATTTACCATAAAACAGTTGGTGGCCGCAACAAAATCCTCTGGTACCGCACATGAGAGCCACTGATCTATACGCTCTATAGAAGGTCTACTGTAATTATCGGTCAAATGTAAATTAATTTAACTCAGTTCAACACATTTGTTGCATATGTTCGTTTGGCTCGTATCTATTAAAATTCTATAATTTTCGTCAGTTTAAGTTGAATATATATTCTTTTTTTAATACACAAATGACAATACAACACCTTTCAAATATTCACTCAAAATATTTTATCTTAAAGAATAATACAAAAGAAATTACTGATTCAATTTCTAAATGAAATAATAAAAAAATCAGAACATTTCTATGCAGATGATAGTTTGAAATTCCAAAGTACTATCATCACTGGACCTTTTTTTCTATCGAAAGGGAAAACTCTGGAATATTTCCATTACTTATACAATTGAACTTTAAAAAACACTAATTGAATTCATAATTTTTTTTCAACAAAGTCGATTAAAATATTAATTGATTTTTTTTTCTTTCAGAGTGAATATTCTAATTTAATTTATGTTAAAACATTAGACTTCTTTGTTTCATTATTTAAAATGATTAAATCGTCGATGTAACGATCGAACAAGATATTGTATAACTTGCTTCAAAGTTTTTTTTTTTAACAGATCACTCTTATAAAATATTTTCTTCGTTGAGTGTAAAGTAATTTTAGTAGACAATATCGGACATTGACCTGAAAATTAAAAAGCTAAGAAATAAAATGATTTAATAAGTATAAAAATTAGTCGGTGAGCTCGAAAACGACTTGGCCATCGCTAAATAAAATAACATATGCGATACAGTGAAACCTGTATTTGACAGTTAATCTATAAATGATTGTATACATATATTGAGGATCTTTTTTCATGAACCTTTATATCACTACTTTGTAGTGTAAAAAATAGTTAACCCAATAAGCACTGAAACCTGAATTGTTAAACCAGCTGATTACAATTTATCAATGGTTGTGTTAAAAAATAAAAAAATTGATAACATTATAACAGTTTTCAAAAAAATATTTTTTGTGCCAAAATAAAGTCTGACACCTATGTTTATTATTTGTCATTTTTGTTGCATCCATGTGATAGAATGCCTAAAGATGCCGAAAGGCGAAACCCGAGTCGTTAGTCACGAAACATGTCATCGTAGAAAATTTCAACTTTTATCCAGGATTCGCCTTTTGGCATTTTCAAGCATTCTATCACACGGATGCAACAGAACTGACATTTTATTGATTAAATTGCCATTAAATTTGTAGAACTTCATTATAACACTGTGAAAGAACAGCAACGTATATAATTAATATTCTTGATAGATGTTTTGGCTTTTGCTCTCAACAGTTATATTCTGATGAGGGTATAAACTTCTACGTATCTTTTAAATTTTATAGAACTAACAGTTTTCTCATCCCTTTAAGCTATATAGACATATAAACTATAATTTGAGCTTAAAGATCAATTTGACATTCCAAAAACTGCAATTAATTTATTGAATTGGTATAACTCAATTATAACACAATGAAAAAATAGCAATGTATTTTAGTCCTACAATATTTATAAGGTATATAATTGATAGGTATTCCGTCATACGCCCTCATCAGAAGTATAATAGAACCATACAGAACTTGTTCTGTTGAAGACGTAAGCTGAAATAGCTGTCAATTAAATACCTTATAAATTTTTCAGAACTAAAATACATTGATTGAATTGGCATTTACTTAGTAGGACTCTATTATAACACGATGACAATATAGCAATGTATTTTAGTGCTACAAAATTTTTTAGGTTTATAATTGATAGCAATTTTGTCATACGCCTTCATTAGAAGTATAATAGAACCATATAGAAATAGTTATGATAAGGGCGTAAGCCAAAATAGCAATCAATTATATACCATAAAAAAATTCACAATTAAAATACATTGAATTATATTTCATCACTAGATGTTTGATCGTTACTTGCCAAATTGAAATAAGTATATATTTCTATAAAAAACCCAATTTTTTTATTAATTTTAGTTTATTAAAATTTGTAATTAAACGTTTTAAAGAATGACTCATAAACAAAATCGTTGATTCAAATTGTCACAGGCAATTGTGTTAATTATTATTGAATAAATATTTTTAAATTTCCACGGTGAAAAAATTGCAATGTATTTTAGTTCTTCACCGTGTTATAATGGAGTTCTACCAAGTGAATGCCAATTCAATCAATTATTAAATTTCTTTTAGGTGCCATTTAGTGTTTGCCTTGAGGTGTGTGTTTGCCTGTAATTAATAACTTTGGTATATAGACGATTCTAACTGTTTATTGTAAGTCAGTTTTGTTGCATCCGTGTCATAGAATGCCTAAAGATGCAAAAAAGCGAAACCCAGGTCGTTAGTGATAAAACAT
Organism: Himalopsyche japonica; assembly: GCA_028555115.1. Taxonomy (NCBI): domain Eukaryota; kingdom Metazoa; phylum Arthropoda; class Insecta; order Trichoptera; family Rhyacophilidae; genus Himalopsyche; species Himalopsyche japonica. The sequence continues at coordinate 130,723 of JAHFWJ010000338.1, forward strand.
GTGGAAAGTTGTAACAATTGAATTTTCAAATATTTTTTTTTATTTTCACCGTGTTGAGCAGCAATTATTTTTAAGAGTATTAAGGTGAATTTTTGATGTTCAAAAACCTCCCCTGATTCAGGACAAAATCCATTAGATCCTTCGAAACTTTCACCGGTGAAAACTATCCGACGGTCGTGTGTTATATACAATATATATAAAAAAGAAGTTTTTTCATTTTCCCACAGGTCCTTTGAGCCAAAACTTTCTCTTACGTTTATACTTAATACTTTGTCAATTTTATCGTTCCACAACATTCGGGGTTTCCAATCGTGAAAGCGTTTTTGGATTCCACAACCCCACATATTCATCTGATTGAAAATTATTATTTCTCGATACAATGCGGCAAAAAAATACAAACTCACCCCCGGAATATGATAAATTTTTATTTAGTGAAGCTTATTTTGTTCGGATGATTTAGTGCTTTAACAGCCAAAATAACTGAGCTTTTTTTGCTGCAAGCTCGTTAAAAAAACAACCAACAACATTTTAATTAAACGTATTATTTTTTTTATTTCAATTTATTGCTGAAAATGTACATTTATCAGTTTTTTTAAGCCACATAAAATCACAACGAAGAGTATATTATACCATAATTCTTACTAAGTAGTTCATAAGAAGTAAACAGTACATAACATTGGAAAGTATCTAGAGATATTTTTTATTTTGGATAACACAATAATGCGATCTTGGCATATAATTCTACTAATGTAATAAAACATACTACCGTTCGAAAAAAGACACTGAAAATGGGGTTTATCCTCCGTACACTAAAAGCCTATTTCGGTATTAAAATTTGAAATTAATTATTAAACGATTGAATTGTTGAAATTTTGTATGATTCTACATGTTTTGTCATTAAGGTCTTGGGTTTAGCTATTCGATAACGGCAATCCATCGTCATTTTCATCAAATGAATACTTTCGAAAGAAATTCGCAGAGCTGTGGAGGAATCACATAATATAAATTCAAAATCATCAAGTGTTTGCATCTCTGTAGTAAGGGTCGCAGGATGACGGCGTTGGAACAGCTAGAAATCAATAGACATAAACTATCGCAAAGGATTCTTAATGAAAAAACTAAGATATGTCGGTCACCATTGCTTAACCCTCTGCGGGATGCTTCTTTGTTTCTGTAATATACCATTTCCGTGCCACATGTAAACTTGTTGATATAGCCGCCTTTTTAGTTTCATTTACAATTTTTAGTTTTATTGTGAACAAGAAACAAGCTAGGCCATTAAAACAGGAGAGAAGATATATTGTGTACCTTTTCTACACAGCTATATATATAATAGATAAGCAAATGTTCGTTTAAGCATAATTCTGACGATGGCGTGAGCCGAATAGCTATCAACTTTATTTTAAAAAATAATTTTGTAGAACTAAAATACAATGCTATTTTTTTCACCGTGTTATTGAAATATAATTTTGAAATTACATCAAACAATTTCAGTCGATATCAAAAATTATATAAAGGCTATTTTATTAAACGCCCATACTGGTACTCAAACCGTGAGTACCCTAACCGTAATAGTAAAATTACATCAATTGACAATGCTAGCGATTAGCAAAACCGGTCCATTTCATAAAACATGTTATAGAAATAGCACTAAAAATGTGTTTTATTATTTAAATTATCATGTATTTCCATCAATCGGTGACAGTTAACTGCTCGAACAATAATTAATTTATAAATAAAAAAATATATAAGTAAAAGAAAAAGTTTCACCCTCAAAAAACTTCGATTAATTTTAATAAAAAATAAAAACTTTCGTTACATGTTTGACCAATTTAGACTATAAGAAATGTTTTGGTTTTACAAAATTAGCTCTATGAAAGAAACTTGAAGTATTTACATAAAGTCTGAATAACATTACGCACCCGTCATCAATGATATATCAGTTTTTTTAAAAATGTCATTAATTTGTCAGGGAATAATTTAATTAACTAAAAAAGCGAAAAATGTCTGTCCTAAATCAGTCATACATATTCAAATGTCAATCTTTTGTTATTTAACAAGAGAAAATAAAATTTAATATGTATTAGCTTCAGTCTAGCCTATCGGATTTAGGTTTATCTAAAAAAATCTCTGTACCTTTGTCAAAACTGTCATTTTTTTTGTTATTTTACTTTTGCTGAAGCTTTAGACAAATTTCGTTAATCTTTACACAAAGAATTCCAACAATTTCACATGATTATTTCATATCGAGTTATATATAAACAATTGCTTAGAGTGAGTCCATTGTTTACGCCTCAAGAAATTTCAAATATATATTAAATCTTCGATCCCTCGTTTTTCATAGGATCTTTAAAAATACGAAATATGCGGGAAAGCTTAAAGTAATAATAAAAAATTAAAACCTGAAAAAAACATTAGTCCCCTCCCTTTTATTTTCCAAGATGGGGTTTTACAAAATTTAGTAAATATGAAAGAGTTTTGTGAAAGTTATATGAATAATAATAAATACACATTTTTAAGTATTTATTTCCACTATATATTCTACAACCAGGACCGGTTTCACTCATCGCGAGCATTATCAACTACAATAGAATACCAAATTTAAATTGTTACAACTTTGTACGATTCCACATGTTTTGTCACTAACGACCCGGGTTTTGCCTTCCAGCATCTTCAGGCATTCTATTACACTGATGCATCAGATCTGACAGAACACCTCAGACAAAACTTTCTAATCCCGGGTCGTTAGTGACAAAATATGTGGAATCGTACAAAAGTTATAACAATTTAAATTTGATATTGAAGTTCTATCAAGCACCTTCAGTCTAGATCATGAATTATACAACAGAATACAATTTACAAGCAAGTATGTTTATACAAATGAGCGATGAGCGAAATCGGTACTGATATGTGATTTCAGCTTGAAAATATCATAAGATTAAGCCCACGTCATGAACGGCAAACCATTGAACTTATTGAATTCAAATAATAATAATCACTTTTGTGAGAAAAGATTGAAGATAAAAGTGATTAAGTATGGTCTTATTTTTAGCACCCTTAAGAACAGATGTCTAGTCATCAACAATGTTGTGTCATGCATTATTGTGATTCATAATATCAACCCTCATTAAGCCATAAGGGCGTTTATATTCAAGAGAGCAAAAAGAGCAAATGACATATACATATCACTATAGGAATTGATGAAGAAATGAAGTTATTCTCATTAACACAATATTTTTTCAATCGTTCACTACTATTTTTTTTTCTTCAATCATCCCGTGTTAACAACATGTCTAGTGTGTCCATACGTATATTCACTATGTGCTCAAGACCCGCGTAGTGTGTTCATGCCCGAAACGTAAAAAAATAATTTTACGACTGTTGGTATTGTTTGTATTTTTTATTAGCCCACAATATTCATTTCTGATTTCGTCGTTTTGGATCTTACCGCGCGTAACACTTTTTTGCATTGTAAAGCTGAGTCTACACGTGCTATTGTGATTTTTTTTTATTGATTTATTGCACTGTTGTTTTTAGCAAGAACATAAACATAACTGGACTATTTCTATAACGTCGTTTTGTGAAAAGTTCATCGCAGAACAATTATTTTATGTAGGTTTTGACTATGTGATTTAGTGAATTTTGAACAGACATAAGTGCTTTTTGAATAATATTATATAGAAGTTTGTGTGAATAGTATATATTTACAATCACGAATCAATACATATTTGAAAATAAATACGTGTCGACCAAGTATTACAGAATGAACTTGCCGCCGATTTATCAGTGTAATATGAGACGCAAAAATACCGACGTCAAGTTATTTGTATTTACCAACACTCCCATGCATTTTCTTTGAAATAATGCATATATTTTAAGAACTTGGAATAAATTTTTATTATTCAAATATAGCATTAATCAGCATGACACTTTTACATGGGAAAGCGTTGATATAAGCGATTTGTCACTAACGCTATTTTGGCTTGGAAATGGCAATAAGTTTCTGATACATCTAGCTCTTATTCACTTTAAGACATTTGAGCGTCCCAACAAGGGACGTCTCGACGCTTGCGTTTGAAAATATTATCGGAAGGGGTTCAGTTTAAGACAGGCGCCGTTGTTAGGATTTGAATAATTAGGGTGCGTCTCTTGAAATTAATTGAAATACGCGTGCCGCTTGCTACTTACACCTTCGCCACCGGTTTGATACAGCGTCTCCAAAATAGATGTCGGGTCAACTGAGGGAACGTGAGCGATGAATGGACCAAAAAGATATACGAATATAAAACAACTTCAATTAATTCATTGTAAAATTTAAGTTTAACTAAACTTTTTGTATTCTCCCTTGCGTTAGATTAGTTAAAATAAGTCAACAATCTGAAAAATCAACGGTTCACTTTACACAAATTTTAAATGTCAAAACTAAGTACGATTTCAAATTTTTTGTCACTGACTAACCGGGTTTCGCCTTACGGCATTTTCAGGCATTCTATCACACGGATGCTTGATATTAAAATTCCATCAAGCACCTTCAGTCGATATCATAAATTTTTCACATTACGTCACCTAATAAGTCAAAAAATAATACATAAACTTAAAAAAACAATTCAGATCCTTGTCACAGCTGTTCGACTCTAATGTGAATAATTTCATTAGAATGGTTTGAAATTAAATAATGGTGAAAATCAGATATCATATATATATCACTCTGATTTGGATTTATTTAAAAAAAATCCTATATATTTATAGATTTTCACGTAGTAGCGTTTGTGTGCCTGCACGCAATGGCATCCAAGTGGTAAATATACTCAATTTTATTATTTATTGATTACGGGCAATTTTTTTGTGTATGTCTGCTTTTTATAGCATAGTACATTTTTTTGAATTTTCTATTTTAAGATAGATTTTTTTTTCTTTTTCATCGCTCAACCTTCCCATTTTTAACCTGACATAATCGTTTCAAAGAATAAATAATATTCTATAGCAAGACAAGCGATTCATCATAATTGCTTTGATGGCTCTAAAAGTTATTAGCTTTAGATGGGAATTAAATGTTTAACAATTTGTATGATAATTTGAAAAATACTTCCTGAATATAGTTTTAATATATTCAAAAGGAGAAAACATGTCAAAAACAAATGAATGCTTAACTTAATGAAATTATTATTTTTTACACAAATAATCATATTTTAAATTCAATTTATACCGAAGTATCTGTACTTGTTTTTATGTTTACTGCGAGCATATATAGATAACTTGCATCGTTTTTTTACTATGAAATCAGTTGCGAAGACATCGGGAAGTTTTAGGTCCCAATAATGAAGTATTTTATTTCATAGACATCAATCGATAGTCTTAAAACTATAAAAAATAGTATATATTAATAATAAAACACACTATTTAGCGACGGCGAAAAAATTGCAATGTATTTTAGATTAACAATTTTTTTAAGATATATTGTTGATAGTTATTTCTAGAACTGGTATACTTCTGATGAAGGCGTAAGCCGAAATTTCTATCATCAACTATATATATATTATAAATTTTCTACACCTAAAATACATTGTCATTTTTTTCACCGTGTTGTAATGGAGCTCTACGAAGTAAATGAAAATTCAATCGATACAATATTTAGCGCTTTTTTACAAGATCACGATCGATTTCTATCATCGTGAGCATTATCAACTTATACGGTGCAAGCTAAAACAACGTTCCTTACAGAAAATTTTGAGTTTATAATTACCAGCTATAAAAAACAATTGGTTCATTAACAAAGGATGTAATTACAACTATGGAGTTTTTTAAATATTTTTCATTAAATTCAATTAAAACATACCGTCACTCGTAAAAATATTTTATATACACTTTCCAGTATTATTACAATCCTTTCAAACATAGATGACGTTTAGTACAATTTCCTTCCCCGAATTGGTAATATATACTTTGACGAGTAAAAATAGATTTTTACTTGAAATATACTTTGCCTATAACATTTATAATGGCTCAGGGAGAAAGTTTATTGCTATATTTGATCGCCATTTTGGTTATTATGAATATGATTGAAAGTTTATTGATTGAATTGGCATTCACTTGGTAGAACTCCATTATAACACGGTGAAAAAAAAAATGTATTTTAGTAAACTTATTGATATAGCCGTCTTTTTAGTTTCACTTAAAATCTTTAGTTTTATTGCGAGCAAGAAAACGCTAGGTCGTTAAAACAGGAGAGAATAGGTATTGTATGCCTTTTCTACAGAGCTATATAAAGATAAGCAAATGTTAGTTTAAGCATAGTTCTGACGATGGCATTAGCCGAAATAGCTATCAACTATATTTTAAATCATGTCATCAATAATGATACAGAAAGGTTGCAAAATTATTCCATAAACCAACGAGTTTTAATTGTATAAATAATTTATCAATAATGATAGAATTTTTTTTTTTTTTTTTTAAATAATAAAAACACATTTTTTTTTTTTAGTACTTATTTCCACAACATATTTTTTGATCAGGACCGGTTTCGCTCATCGCGAGCATTATCAACTGATGATATGAAAATATATTGTGGAAATAAGTAATAAAAAAATGTGTTTTTATTATTTAAAATATAATGCCTTTCCATCAAGAAGTGACAGTTAACACCTTAAAAGTGAATGATAGAAATATAATATAAATATATATATTTAATTTTGGGATAATTTTGGGATAATTTTTACATTTGCGAAAAAGTATGGGCAGTGAATAGGTTAAGTAAGGCACGTTAAAATTTTTTAATTAAATTATTTTTTATACAACAATTAAATTTTGTACCTTAATATCTGATATTAGAAATAATGGTAATCCTTTGAATTTATGGATACGTGTATTACTTGATTCTTTGTTCTTTTAGTCTTTAAAAACCAGGGCTGTGACAGCAAAGTCGGAGTCGTGAAGTCGCTGTGTTTTGGGCTGACTCGAATTTGGAGTCGGGTTCGTGAATTCGCAGACCTCGAATTGACCTCTTGTTTTTTTTTTTTTTTTGAAAACTGTTATCGAATTGTATCATTCTAGATGGTTAATAATTTACTCTCTGACCACTGACGCCTAAACCGTTGAGACGCCAAATTTTAATAGATTATTTGATAGAGTAAAAAAGTTTTCTGTATAAGCTATTTTTTGTATAGAATTTGTAATCGGTTTATTAACACTAGGGCTGTAGAATTGGAGTTGTGAATTTACGGTGCTATAAACGGAGTTAGAGTCTAAAAACGGTCGTCTAGTCGGTTTTGAAAAATACTTCAATGAACAATTTGTCGTATAGGTTAGTTTATCTCTAATTTAATGCACATAACTAGTAAATGTTAAACGAAAACAACCTGACATAGTTAAACATTTTTTGGTCAGATCCGTGTTGTTGGTTAATGTCGGAGTATTGTTTTTTAACGACAGCCCTGATAAAAACAATTCTAAACGTATTTTTAAAGTCCAATTCAATAATGTGGATTAACTCGAAGCTTGCACAACCGCACAAAGGGAAAAATATAATTTAATGTTATATTTCGAAATAATTCTTTTTAAGAATAACATAACTTTTTATACTCGTTTACATTAATTGAAGCGGTGTGCTTATGAATAAAGCATGAATGCGAAATTTAAATGACTTAGTGCTCAAATTGAAATACAACCCGCGTATAAAATGGGATAAACTCGAGCGATCTTCCATTGGGTAACAAAGTCGTTGGATTTGTTACTCAATATATAATATATACATATTTTCATACCTCTAAATTTATTATTTAATTATTTATTTATATATATTTATATAAACGTTACAAAAATTATAAATTACAAGTTCATTGCTTTTGCAACGCCAAAATATTCAAACATTTAATGTTGGAAATTAAAAAAATAAACAACAAAACAAAAAATAAGGATAACAAGAAATTCAACCAAGCAAGCTCGTGTAAAATCCACTTTAATATAATATTATTCATTAAAAAATGGTATTTGCCTAACTCACTTTCGTCCACATGGAATGTCGACATCCGAAGCAATACTGTTGGCAGACTGGTTCTACACTTTGGAAAAACAATCAATTCATGTCCACGATTTCTTAAAAAAATATCCGGAACATACAATTTGATATTATTAAGGATGGCATAATTCTCATTTTGGTCCGAATGAGTTGAAAGAAATATGTGGCTAAAGATACATTTCTCTTCGAGTTTTTAAACTATTAAAAGTGAGAATACGTAAAAGAAAGTCAGTTGGATAAAGCCACGGATAGTATCCATACGCTCTCAAGTAAGGAAGTCTCAAAAATTACTTAAAATTTTTTTTTTTCGAATGTAAAATGCCTGAGCACGGAATTGGTTTGAGAGTGTAATTTTTGGGCCTCAAGGAATTTTACCATCATGGGTAAAAAAATCCTCAAATATATTATATTTAGTCTATTTAAACAAATGTTTTGTACAAATAGACTTGTTTGCAAATTGTATTCCATCAGTTGATAAAAAATATATGTATTGTGGAAATAATTACTAAAAGATAAGGTGTTATTATTATAAAAAATATCATGCATTTCCATCAAGAAGTGACAGGTAGCATCATAAAAGTAAATAATTTAATGTTTCAATTGTCATTTTTTCGTTCAAAATCAAAACTTTTTTTTAAAACCGTTATTTATAAAACTCTATGTAGAGTGGTCGAGAAATGATTATAAAATGAAGTGAAACTATGTTTTTACATTCCCGTTCTTTCCACTATTACAACTATTATTAGGTTTTTAATTATTCAATTTTTTTTTAAAGATATGTTAAAAAAGTCAAATTTAACTCTCATATTGAGAAATAGACAAAACTGATTATCAGTATTTACGAATTTATTATCACAATATAAAACTAGTATGTAAGAATTGAAATAGAAATTTATTTTACGGTATATATAGATGAGTAAATGTAAATCTAAGCGTAGCTCTGATGAGGGCGTACGCCGAAATAGATATCAACTATATTTCGTATAAATTTTGTAGAACAAAAATGCATGCTTCTTCCAGATAAACTGTTCGATTTGTTTTATTATTTTACTATCAAAATGTGTCTCGTATTGGGACACTTGAAAGAAGTTCGAAATTCTCGAGTTTAATGTTCTTTAGCCCATAGTATTTATGGGATCCAAGTGAAATTCATTTTCACACACAGTTTTTTATCCAATTTTCGCACGATCCATAAAAAATATCATTTATTTCATTCGCCCTTTCAATGCCGATTCTTTTTCTTTCATCTACAATACAGGACGGCGTTGGTGGCGATAAATAATATTTCCTGTCAACCGATTCCATAAAATCACACGTATAAAAATAGAAACATTTCGTAATAAATGTAGTATGAATCGAGAATTCTTTTAATATGTAATAAAAATAAATGTTTCATGTTTCTTTGTATACATCGTTTATTGATTTTTTGAATCTCTTCGATAGACAATTGAATCTCTGTGTATATACTTTTTAATTTTATAGTGAGTGATCGGTTAACGAACATTATCTGTAGAATAAATTGATTAGAAAGATCGTTTTAGTTCGTTATCTGAATACAAAAATCCTTCATGGTGGTGTTCGTTGTCCAATATCTTCGTTAACCAATCAACCGAGTTTTGCAGATAGGATAAATGAATTTAAAGATCATTTTAGTTCGTTATCCGAAAAAAAATCTTTCATGATAGTGTTCGTTGTCTGATTTCTTAGTTAACCAATCAACCGAGTATTACAGAGAATATATGAATTAGAAAGATCATTTTAGTTCGTTATCCGAATATGTGCGCGTTATCAAAACACAAAAATCTTTCATTAAATTTTTCGTTGTCTGGTTTCTTCGAAATCCGAACAGTACGTTTACCGATCAGCCACTATATTTTTAATTGGCTTCCCAATTTTTTTAAAAATTCTCGTTTTCTACGTAATAACCTAGTCTTTGCTGGGCCGTATAAAGGATATTCAAGACCGGAATAACCAAAAAACTAATTCAATAGTTATAAGCAATCTTTTAGATATACATACATTAACGATATTGAATGAGGAACCTTGATGAAATTTTAACATCAAATTTAATCTGTCGAAACTTTGCACGTTTCTCCATGTTTTATTACTCGTAATCTAGGTTTCACTCTTTGGCATCTTCATCTATTTTATCACACGTTTGCAATATAACTGACAGAAAATAAATAATTTATATAGGTTACATTTATTAGGAATTAAACAGAACCTAAGGCTAGGAGTCAAATGTATATCTCAAACAACTCCAATAAGTAGTGATTGTTTAAAGTGATACATGTACATTTGACTCTAAACCTTAGGGTCTGGGTTTTTCTTGTGTTATTTTCCTTATATAAAACCGCTGCAAACTATATATAGGATTCCCGATGATGCCTATCGTGAATAATGTTGAACTATTTATATTGTGTAACAATCAGTCATTTCAATGTTTGAGACTCTAGCAGTCAAATGGTTAAGAAAATTAAATATGAAATAATTATTCAATTTAATGTTAATTATTATTTCTGTTTTATACTAACGTAAAACCCGTGCAATTCCTTAATTATTAAAAAATAATCCAGCTGAATATAGATCATAAATAAATAAATAATATTTGGAATCAGATTTTTCTGTTTTTGAATTGTATACTTAGAAACCGAGATTGACAGAAGGTCCTTGATGAGATGAAATTTCAATATTTAACCACACCAACTCAAAATAAGCAGTAACCTCTAATTATAAAATTTCTCAATAACATTTTAAAATTTGAATTTTTCCAACTTTGTACGATTCCACATGTTTTTTCACTCACGAAACTCTCTCAGTTCTTTTGCATGTGAGTGATTTAACACACAAAGACACCAAAAGGTGAAAGCCTGATCGATAGTGACAAAACACGTAGAAATGCACAAAGTAAATTGACATCAACCACTTTTAGTCGTTATCGTAAATTATCTCTTCTACTGGTTTTTTTATGCAAATCTTTTTTTTGCAATAGAATAAATATTGTTACGGAAACATGGAAAACTGTTATAGATTATAGTTGAAATAATATAATTGACTGATATAGTATTTTTTTTGGAGAATATATTTCATATTTCTTATTAAAAATACGAAGATACTTTGACATCAACTCGATACTTACGGTTCATTCAAATCCAAACGCACATTGAAGGCAATAAATTTACTAACGATTTATGGACCAATCGAATATTTATTCGGCAGTGAATTTGTCATATATGTATACATGACTGAACAAGTGACATGTCGAATTCAACTCGGTCATGTAGGAATTATTATTGCTGGTATGGGATATCTTGAATTTGATTTCGAAATAGTTTCCACGAACCGCATGCCAATTGTAGTGATGGGAATAACTATAATCATTCAATCTTGTGTATTCGTTACTTTCTGAAACAATACCCGAAATATTCCAACACAAAAAAATGAAAAACATCATCACATAAACGATAATTTTAACACTGCAAATATATTAATTATGCGACCTTTCAAATTGACGCCATTTTTTAAGTTGTTCTGTCAATTTTCGGAGAGATGGCACTATATTAAATGTAACTATTATCACAAATAATCTTAGTCGGGGCTGATTTCGCCCATTGCGAGCATTGTCAACTGATATAATAAGATTTTGATTCCAACTCCAACATAGACCAATAACACGACCTAAGCCGAAATATAATAACTGTCAATTGTATATCTTAAAAATTTTCTAGAACTAAAATACATTTTTTTTTCATCATGTTACATTGAAGTTAAGAACTAATTCTGATGAGGGCATAAGCCGAACTACTATATACTTTATGAATGATATCGAATGAAGATTCTTGATAGAATTTCGTTATCGAACTTGAGTAGTACGATCCTACATGTTTTGTCACAATTACTCGAGTTTCACCTTTCGGCATCTTCAAGCATTCTATCACACGGATACAACATAACTGACTGTCAACATAAGTTAAGTTGATATTTACCAGATATACAGAACAAATGATGTAAGAACTCAAAATTAATAATAAAAAAAATATTTGCTTTTCATAAAACCGCTTTAAAAAAAATCTTATTTTGCATGTATTTTTGAAAATGCTAGCATGATTTTAATAGTGTAAAATTGTATGAATAGCACTAACTATAAATTATTATTTTAATATTTGAATTTTCCTACAAAAAGTGACAGTTGACATTTCATTTTACGTAATTAATAAAAGTGAAATGGTTATTCGAAGTATAATAATTTAATTTAAATCATCTCTATTTTCATGATGAATATTATTATTCGGACTGGTTTCGCTCATATGAACATTAAAACTGATCATATTTAACTAATGTTAGTTGATGGTAATTGCAATGAGGACATCTAGTCCTTATAATAAAATATATTGTAGAAATAGTACTTAAAATAGGTTTTGATTACTTAAAATACAATGCTTTTACACATTAAAAGCGAAAATATTTGTATATTTCATGGACGAAAATACTCTAAATATAATTCCTCAGTAATGATTACTTTTTCACTCAAATCACATCACTAAATGTGTATGTTTAGTATGGCAGATTTTGCCTGATGCTAAATCTATGACACGAATATGCGTCGTACATTTATATTAATATGAACGTAATAATATCACGAATTCCATTTGAATTACTGTTGTCAATAGACGCCAGATGAATCGCAAGAGAATGGGTTGTTTTGCATAAGAATATATATTATATTAAACTAATGATAAACAAGGGTAGAGTTTTCAAATGTCTATGGACAGCCCATACGCAATTGGACTAATTCTATCATACGTTTCGACGTAAACCAAAAACACACCCCATAAAAATAGTTTTTTTAGCCTTTCCTCTCCTGTGATTTGTAGCAGGAAAGTATAACTTTTAAAAATTCTATTTAATTTATAAAAATCATTGTTTTTAGTTAGCGTTAGCATCAGAGGTCTTTACATCTCCTTTAAGTCTTATGTATAGACGTGTTTATTGGTTTCGTTGTTGATAGACGTCATTCGCTACAGAGCTGAGCAATCTATAGTAAATCCAGTTCACGTAGACACTATACTATTGTAATTATATTTATATTCCAAAATACTATACTCACACAAGAATACAAAAGCAAACATAGATAGGAACTACGAAAGTTCTTTTCAGATGCAAATATTGTGTGTTTTGAAATTAAGATTTGTAACAACAAATCTGTAGGGATCATCGAGTAGATTGGCTCTCGGCCTTAAACGATAACTCGGTTTTTTTTCATCTTAATTATTTAGATAAGAAATTGTAAGGTAATAATGTTTGCCTACATCGCTGTGATTTTTTTAAGAAATGTCAAGAACGAATTTTAAAAAATGTAGACACTTTAAAGTATCTATGCAGCAGCGAGTTGCGCTATTTTTTCCCATATACAACATTAACCCATTGAAAAAATTTGTTAAATGATATTTTGTTTTAAGCAATTAAATTTAATTTATCACAAAATTTAAGCTACATTTAAACATCATATAAATTCTTTTCTTTCCGTTATTTAACTTCTATCGTATATTACTAATTTTTAACATTGTGTATCGAATATACAACACCGGATAGTGCGTTTTTTAGTAAATTAAGGGCAGGATTAACTCATTCAATCACTGATTATTTTAAATTTTAAATTAGTATTTTTATTGTCAGAAATTCAAATAATAAAAATTACCCCATTGACGAAAATACTATCATTGGATGGACACAGATTCAACAATTTAATCAAGTATGGTTTTTTTTACGTTATGTTTTTTAACCTTGTGTTTCCGATCATTATTTTATTAATTTAATAAATATGTCGTGTATTTTTAATCAACAGGAAACAGTGGTGTCAAAAATGTTTTACAGTGAGCTTTGGCAATATAATAATCAAAGTGATAAGTGCATATAACGATGAAAAATAAAAGTGGCATTGACTTAAAGCTCTTGTCTTACTGTGGACCTTTTCATAAATAGTTTCTTTATCTGGTATAAAATGTATGTAAAAATGTGTCACTCTCTGAAGACATTTGTCAAGTTGCTGTGTGCGTTGGAATTTCTTTTGTTCTATCCTGGAAACTATTTTTTCATCAGCTGTACTCATGGTAAGTATCATTTTGAATGTATTAATATATCACATATAATATATACACTGCAAGATTAATTTAAGTACAATGTAATCTCGATTCCACTTTTTTTAATGGATCTTAAAAAAACGAAAAATATGAGGAAATGAGGAATGTGGGAATGCTGAAAATAATTAAAATAAGTTAAATATTAAAACAACCTAAAATTACCTCCTCTTTAATTTACAAAAATTGGTAAACATGAGAGTGTCTTGTAAAAGTAATATTTTATTTATTGAAATAAATAGTGTTTGAAACGTCTTCTTTTGAAATTCTTTACTAAAGAAAATCTTAAGACATTTTGGCGAACTATATAATATATTTCATCGTTAATTTCTTTGGTTAATATAATATATAAGATTTAATGTGCTCAAACTCACAAATTTTATTGGATAGAAAGATTCATCTATCAAAACTGACCATTCAGGATAATATTTGACACGGAACCATAATATTTAGACGATAGATCGAGTAAATCGATAAATCGGATTAATGCAGGATTCTTTAACATTATTCTAACGGTTGTTTGACCGGACTATAAAAATGAACAATCTCTCCGGGAAAACGTATTATGCGAGAACGTTTGATCGGGGTTCCACTGTATACGACAAATATTCTAAGGCAGTATGTTCAAACCTTTTTACAGTTTTACACAAAATTAAAATTTTATACTTGTTGACAGTCATATTAATTTTTGATAGATTGAATTGGCATTTACTTGGTATAACTCCATTATAACACGGTGAAAAAATGGCAACATTTTCCTGGAACTAAAATGCATAGCAATTTTTTCACCGTGATATATTTTTGAGCATCAATTATCGACCGTTCAACGGGTTAAATATCATTGATTTTTGAAGCCACACGCCGTACAAATATTTAATCTGACGAACACGTGTTTGAATGCTATTAAAATAAGACGTTTCCATCCATCCGATTGGATGTCATCTAAAATTACTCAAGTATGCATTTCATGCAAATCTATCGTTTTTCCAGATGTCTTGCAGACACCATATTTTGTTTTTTTTTTAAATGAAGTGATGGTCGATACCCACAATTAGGGCTGACAATATCGATATATATATAGACGGGTTTTAGATAATGTGTCTTTTTTCAATATCGGTATATAGAATATAAATTACCGGCATTTTTATATCGCAATCAACAATAACTCGGCCCAAACGTTAGATAGTTTTTTGTGTAGCTAGATTAGATTTAGAGATCTTAATACAATTTCAGTTTCAATTTTTTTTTATTGATTGAATTGGCATTTACTTGGTAGAACTCCATTATAACACGGTGAAAAAAAATAGCAATATATTTTAGTTCTATAAGATATGGTCGAAAACTATTTCGACTCACGCTATCGTCAGAACTACTGTTTTTTTTTTCAATAATGAAAAAACATTTTCACTATTATTTTCAAAATATGTATTTTATGATCAGGACCGGTTTCGCTCAAGCACTCTCTATCGTTCTCAAATACACTCTAAATAGTTAATACATAAGCAGGCAGTGGGCTAAAATTAGTTGTCTAAAGCTTAATTTTATATCCTGAAACAACTGTCAATAAACAAATGTTATTATTAATTATGGAGACAATATTTGTCTAATTCAACGTACAAATAAAACCATCATTTGATGTTAAATAAACCATGGCCAGTCGTTAAAGAATGCGACTTTGACTCCCATGTTGATCAGTAACACGAATCAACTAAACAAGATTTAATATTGTCAGGTTCTCTTTCCTATTTACCTGCATTAAATTGAAGATCAACCAAACCTCGTCTAATCGAAAAAGTCACAGCCCTGAAATAAAAAAAACTTTTGTTAACAATAAAAAGAAAAATATCCCTCAAGAATCATAAAAAAATATTTTTGTTTATATAATTAGAAAAATATTGGTCATTACTTTTAGCATGCTTCAATGAACACGTTAATATATTGAATGTGATTTATTAGACATGTGTCATCACAATTTTTTTATAGTTGAGTAATTAATTGTCATTCTTAATAATATTGGAAGTACGTCATTTCTCAAGCAAGGAATCGTAATATTTTCCATACAAATTAGGACTGCTAATTTTTTGCTTTTATGATTTATATATTTGATTTCATAGCTTCCATGTACATGTCAATTAATATGATAGATTTTAGAATATTCGTTTCTTCCTGTATGCGTTACCTGTATAGAGCCATCGTACAAAGTTTCGACAAATTAAATGTGATATTGAAATGCTATGAAACACCAGTTCGCCAGTCATATTGCATCTATGTGATGCCGAAAGGTGATACCCGGGTCTTTATTGACAAAACATGCGGAAGCGTAAAAAGTTTGGACAATTCTTAAATAATTTTGACATTGTATCAAGCACCTTCAGCCGATATCATAAATTATATTAATAAACTAATAATTTGCATTGATTGAATTGGCATTCACTTGGTAGAACTCCATTATAACACAGTGAATAATTTTGTAGAACTAAAATACATTGCTGTTTTTTTCACCGTGTAATAATTTGCAATTTTTCACCTTTATTCATAAAATAAATGCATTCATCTGAACGCACTTTCCTTCACATTGTATATATCCACATGTGATAGGCATCACTATAATTTGACATCATTAAACGTTCCATTATATTGTTTAGTTAATTACTCGGTGAAAAAATTGCAATGGTTTACAGCTCTGCAAAATTTTAAAGATATAGTCGATAGCTATTTCGGCTCACGCCATCGTCAGAACTATTCGTGTTGTGGTGGAGTTCTACCAATAAAATGCCAATTCAATCAACAAAAAAAATTAGTTAATGACTCAAGTGTTGCCAAAAAATTATCATTAAAAAAACGCAAACGTGCTGACATGTTATTGGACAGAACTTTATTATACACGAGGTATGTAGTTAATAGCTATTTCAGCTTACACCTTCGTCAGAATTAATATCAGAATGATGAAAGCGTAAGTCGAAATGGTTATCAACCATATACCTTTCAATTTTTGTAGATCTAAAATACATTGCTATTTTTCCGCCGTATGCTTATATGTTCGTTATGATTATCAAAATATAGCATGTGTCGAAAGTTACAGACGAATTTTTTAATAGCCAATTAAACACGTGTTGCTTACTTTTGAACTTTCTATCAGAAACATACCCCGGCCGCAACACATCGCCGTTTCTCCCATACCCGCAATAATATAAAACGGTGACAATCATTTATTTTTAATGTATACTTTGACAGGGGGCTCCGACGTGGGGGTTGATGTTATTTATTTTTATATCAAAGGCAGACTTGGAATACAAAGGTGTAATTTATATGGTAACAATAGAAGAATCTCGAGAGAGGAATTAATGGGTCCAGAGGGGCGAGTCCGCGATGGGGGAATTGAGTGCACGGGGCAGAATAGACACAGAAAATGTAACGGGGGTGTGTGTCGTCAATAGAGAGGGGTGGGATACGGCTCAGGTGTCAACAAATATATGAGCACTCAGCATTCAAAATAAAAGAGAGCTTTCAGATCTTATTTTAGCTGAAATGTGTATTTGTTTATTATACACATAAAACGGAACCGGAACCGAAGCGTAGCAAATGTACCGATCGAAAAAATTTAACACACAGCAATTCAGAACAGAATCGCGTAAAAAATAATTGTAAATAAGTTATTAACAAATAATTTTGCTATTTTTTAGTTCAAAATCATAACTATTTTTAAATTCTCTGAAGATATGATCATAAATTAAAGTAAGACCCCGTTTTACATTCCCGTATTTCACATTATTTCCCCGCAACTTGCGTATATTTTTTACAGTCCCTTTTTATTTCAGTGCACTTACTACCCGTTTTTTCGTTTTTTTTTAATATTTTTCCCGCAATTTACGTTTTGCATATGTTAAACTCTATCAATTTAAATAACATATTTCGTTATTTAGACGAAACATCATCGATATATAAGATCGAAGGTTCTGTAAACCAACACAAAAAGAAAAACCAAATCAATATGCGTAATTATATAAGTAAATAAAAAAATTTCTGTTCTATTTTTTTCAAACCCCGAATCAACATTTCCTGCAAATTACGTTTTAATTAATAAACGTATTTTTGTTTGATTTGGATATTGGATGATACATAAAGATATATAATATTGAATCATACATTATGGTATACTATGTTGCAACAATTCAAATTTTGTATGGAAATTTTATAATATTCTTGTGAGCTAAATTGTTTGTAGTTTAATCTTTATGATACAACACATCGACATTGTGATTGTATATTTCATAGTTTTTGTCTCTATTTGGCTTAAAGTTTGATGACCCCTGTTCATATTTACTAAATGTTGCCATGCGTTGACAGAACATATTTTATCGATGTACAAAATAATGATACAACTTTAAAGTTTGTTTATAAATTTTTAATCGAAATTCCCCCTGTCAATAAACAAAGTATTTAACTCCTTTTCTGCCAATGTTCTTTATAAACTTTTTCTTTTGTTTCGTTACAGCGTTGCACGTTATCCGATTTAGAAATGATTTATTTTTATCTATTCTATCAGTCACCCATCGCAGATTTCGATCTCGTCCTAACTTTAAACCACCTATTTAAGGATCCTAATAGTGATTGGTAGCCTGTTTTGTCCATATCACTGAAGAAGAATTACCTACTGCATTTCATCAAGTATTTTTGTACAAGCCAATGGGCCTTTTTCACGATTCAGGACTCATTATTAAGCGAGAAAAAAACTGAATTTCATTATTTAATACATTTATTATTTTCTTTTATAATAACACGTAAATCCATTTTTTGCCTACAATATTCCAACAATCAACTGATGGTAATATTGAAATTAGCATTTACTTGGTAGAATCTCATTTAACGCGATGAAAAAATAGCAATGTATTTTAGTCGTACAAAATTACAAAAATTTTAAAGAAAAAAGTTGGTAACTATTTCGGCTTACGCCCTCATTAAATCTATTTTAATGCCGCCGTATAAAGATGATTCTGATGAGGTCGTAAGCCGAAATAGCTATCAACTAAAATGTAGAGTGACAAAACGTTTGAACAAAATAACGTACACTTTAATACTATAACTTTTAACTTCTTCTAATGAGTTCTTTGTGATTGTTTGGAGCTATTCATGGATTATTGACTTACTTTAATTTTGTTGGAAAATTAAATTTTAATGGTTACAACTTTGTACGATTCCACATGTTTTATCATTAACGACCCGGGTTTCGCCTTTCGGCATATATAGGCATTCTATCACAAGGATGCAACAGAACTGACTCTGAACCCTGAAGATGTGGATTCGTACAAAGTTGTAACAATTCAAATTTGATATTGAAATTCCATCAAACACCTTCAGTCAATATCATAAATTAGATTCAAATCTATTTCCTATTTACGTTACGTTATTCGTCCTTTCAATAATAGATAACAAATTTTGATGTACAACTATAATGTATTAAGGAAAGTGGTAAACAAACTTAATATGTCATAGTTTAAAAAACATTTTTGATGTAACGTAAAAATACGTCTGAATAAATGCGTGAAAATCCTCCTCGAATTTCGTTGTAAATTAAAACTTCCCTCATCAATCTTGACACATTTAATATAAAAACTACCCCGAGAAGTTTTATAAGACCGGCATGTAGCTCTTTTCTTAAATCTTCATCCCCTTTTGATGTATAACATCGCGTCCCTTACACTTGTCTCAAACTTTCCCTTTAATGAACCTCTCCCCTATTGCTCTGGCCATTGACACCAACCTGACGGATTAGCACAATAAAACCGGGGTGGCACCCTAAAAATAAATACACTTCTATTAGTTCTAATTTTCTTCTTCTTTTTAATAGACAGCAGGGATTATACGTAAAACTTGTTTAAAAATCATTTCCCAGAGGCCTAACGGTGGCTTTATTAAAGAGTGTGTTGATTGGTCGAAGATGCCAAAAGGCGAAAGCCGGGTGGTAAGTGACAAAATTTGTGGGAATGTAATAATTTGGGCACTTTCACTTGAAGAGACATACCACCATCTAAAACATAATTTCTCAACCGGTGGTCCGCGAATATTATTTTGTAGTTAACAGTTTTTTCAATTTCATCTCTGTTTTAATATACTCAAATATTGTTATATGAGCATACGGTGATGCAAAATTAATTGCTTTGAATAAAAAACTAAATTACATCAATATTTATTACTTTAATCCTATCCGTAAAAAATTTTGGATTTTTTGGTGGTCCGCGGATGTTAAAAGTTTGAGAAACATTGAACGATCTTAATCATAAATAGATTTTGACTTGTTCACCGTTACTTCTTGATGTAAAAGTATTATATTTAAATAAAAAAAAACAATTTTTAGTATTATTTAGATCACGGTATGGTCTTTAAAATATAAAATCGTCTAAAAAGTACTAAATATTTTAATTATTATTTAAATATAATGCGTTTTCAATTATACGTGACATATAACAGCTTAAAAAAGACAATAAAAAGTAAAATTCAAATTAAACATATATTTTTGTTACAGGGAGTAGCTACTCTAAAGAAAAACCTTTACGAATACTGACCGTGTGATTGATAATTTCTCACGTATCTAAAAAGTTTTTGTGAGTGACTGAAAGGTGATCAAATAAACTGTATATGTTTAAAGATCAAGTCATCAAAAAAAATCGATGAATGAGACATTTTCTAAATTAGACAAAGCTCGCAGAACATTCAAAATATCTCCCGGATATACCCGAGACTTTCCGAAAGCTTAATAAACAATGATTATAATGTTACCTAAATTTAATAGTTAACGAAAGATTTAACTGGTATTATATATCGGGGTAATATATATTTAAGTTATGCATAATAGTGAAATAATGAAATCTACATAAAGTTCGCATTATTTATTGCCTAATTACATTAAATTATTACTGTCATTTGGTATATTCTGTAATTATTTACTCCCCGTTTATAAACTATCTCGTTTTCACGATGTCAACATAAATTCCAAGCTGTCTTCCTATGTTTTCCGCTCCATAGAATTAATAGACGAAAACTTAGCTACGGAGATGTGAGGTATAGCTTTCAACTGCTTTAGGATAACTATGTCAAGAGGGCTCTTTATATTTTGCTTTGAATAACCTCAAATTAATTACATACATTATTACTATGCTTTTTCTTGTGGTGGTTTTGTCTACGACACATAAATAATTTTCATATTACAAGGCTCCATTTCGTTAATATTATGTTTTATTCATGTAAAGTAGGTGTCATCAACCTTTCTTATCCTAGGGCTGCATTCTGATTTTTAGACGTTGTGTGGACCGCAGCATACTAAGTCACATTTGAATTTATTGATTGAATTCGCATTCACTCGGTAGAACTCCATTATAACACGATGAAAAAAATAGCAATGTATTTTAGTTCTACGAAATTCAAATTCAAAAACAAGAATTTTGTAGAACTATAATAGATTGCTATTTTTTTCACCGTGTCACATTTGAATTGTTACAACTTCGAACGAGGTCAACCCGGGTTTCGCCTTTCAGCATCTTCAGGCATTCTATCACACGGATGCAACAGAACTGACAAACCGAAACCCGACGTCGTTAGTGACAAAACATGTGGAATCGTACAAAGTTGTAACAATTCAAATTAGATATTGAAATTGCATCGAGCACCTTCAGTCGATAACATTTCAAATCACTTTTTTAAATAAGAAGAAACATTTGGCTTCACTTTTTGAAGTGGTTTGTTCATTTTTGTTTTGTTTTATTTTAAAATAAATCTGTACTTTCATACCAAAAATAAAAGACACTTGTGGCTTCGTTTATAATATATAATATTCTAATTAACATCTGTGTGTTTAGGGTTAGAAACAATCACCAACAGCGGTCGTTACTTTGGCAACGTAAATATCAAGCAAATATTTTTTCAAATCTTTTTTATAATTAGTTGCGAGAGCTTTTTTCGTTTTATCTCCAACGATAATAAATTTGTTTTTGAACTTACATTACCTGTTTATTTTTTATTTTTTAAACATCTCTTGGCTAGGTTATTGTACTATCATCATCATTATTAAATAATTACAATTATGTCAACTGTCACTTCGTAGTGGAAAGGCAAGCTATTTTAAATAATCAAAACACATTTTTTAGTACTTATGTTTTAATGTTAAACACCAATTAAGAAATCCATTATATAAATTTTTACTATTTTATTCCAATGTGCATGTTCCGCAAAACATTTTTGGATTTTTTGGTGGTCCACTGGTCTAAAAAGGTTGAGAAACTTTAATTTTAATTTTATAAACATATATTTTTTGCCATAAGTGACTATAATTTGAATGTATGCGAAATTTCATTATTGTTTAGAGTTCTTTAATCGTTTAATATAGATAGTAAATATGTACAGGAAAATTCTGCGTTCATTACTAACTGGTTCTGTGCCACAATCACGTTAACGCGTTTTGTAATTCCGTGCACATTCGACTGACCTTAGAAAATAATCTTTAATTTAACAGTCAATATCTAGCCAATGTTACCTGTTTTAAATAATCAAACATTTTTATTGTTTAGTGACATCTGTTAAATTGAATGTGAAATTTTATCAAGTATTATTGGCATTGTTTAGATTTTATTTATTAAATTTTGATTTTTCAAAGATATTGTCAGCCTTTCGGATCCCATTACATCAATACCATACGGCATTTAAAATGTTAAATACAGCTTTATAGTCAAAAGTGTTAAACTTGCTTTACGGGTTATATTTTATAGAAGGCTTTCTATTTAATATATGACAGCCAGCTAATTACCATGATATAAAAAATTATTCAAACAACGTATACTTTAAATTTTTTTTCTTCAATCTACGATTTCTTAATTATACTTAATTCTTCATTTAAGTTTTGAATCAACAAAGTATTATATTTAATGAATATTACAATTTGTTCGTTATAATTAAAAGACTGATTGATTTTATAAAGTGTTAGTACAAAGAAATACAACGTAATGAGAACTTTTCGAAAGTATATTTAAATATATATATAAAGGAAACGATTATTTTGTTTTATAAATAAAAATCTATGAAAAATTTATAAAATAAGTCAAATTTATAAAAAACCTAAATTTTTCTAAGACTTTTTATAACTTTTCGTGGTAGGAAAGCATTATTAAAACCTACAAAAGAGCTTCCCTTTATTATGCATAAAAATTTCCATATACATATCTGAAAGTCCTTTCAAAATTATATATGCCATATGCCATTACCTTATATTACCTTACACGAAGAAAAATATTGAATAAAGAATATATAATACAGAGGGATGTTAGTAAATAATAATGACCAATGAAGTGGAAAAACTCCTTACGAACAAACAGGCTAATTTGCATTTCCGTGCACTCAAGGGTAAGAAATCCCATTATGTTCAACGTCTACTTCGGTTTACATCTACGTACCATCCTAATGCACTGCTTTGGGAATATGCTCTCTATTGAAAATAAATCGAGGTAAATTATCTTGTTTTTGAAGATTACGGTATTTTAAATACAGTTCACCGCAAGCGATTTATTAGCAGTAAATATTCGTCAAAACAATTTATCGCCATGTCAAAGAATCACGTAACAATTGCTCACTGTTTTATTGTATATGTGTATAGTGTATAAAAGCATAACCCGCCATGTCCACTTTGCAATGTTATTATTATGCGATTTTTTTCTATTTTATTAGTTTTAATGTGTTAACTGTCATCATATATAACAAAATAAAATCATATTTTTTGTTTTACTTTCACACTATATTTTAGGACCGGTTATGTTCATCGCAAGCATTATCAAGTGATAAAATATATTGTGGAAATAGTACTAAAAAAATTGTTTTTTATTATTTAAAATAGCATGCCTTTACATCAATAAGTGACAGTTAATATCAAAAAAGTGATTATACTTTTTAATTCTATTGGTATATTTACGAAACGCCAAATTGTAGATGGAACTTAAATATTGTTTGCAGATAGATCATTGATGCTCTCAAATATTCACTAAAACAAAAAATAATAAGCTAATATAATCTGAATAGTCCTATCTAAATTCACGATTATTACATTATGTATGACGAATAGAACAATGCAACATCCCATAATAATTTGTCTCCCTCTTTCACACACACGATACGACATCTAATTCATTCACAAGTGATACATGTACGAAATGCACCGATGCTTGTTCATGTACGAATGAAAGAGACAGCTGCTTTAGAAACCGGGCTATCTTACACACTGAGCTTCTAATTGTGCATGCAGATAGAACCTTGATGCACTAACTACTAATACTAAATTAACTAATAATATGAATACTTTATAATACCGACTTAAAGTCCTTGGTGGAATTTCAATATCAAATTCGATTGTCGAAACATGGTACGATTCAACATTTTTTGTCACTTATGACCCGGGTTTCGCCTTTCGGTATCTTCAGACACTTTATCGCACGGATGCAACAAAACTTACGAGTCACTGTCATTTCTGATGAGGGTTTTTGATGCTTGATGGAATTCCAATATTTCCACCTGTGGTTTCACCTTTAGGCATCTTCAACAGAACTAACTAAATTTCACGAGTGATAAATCGTGTAGAATTATAGATAATTTTAGTAATTCAAATTCAATTTTCAATGCAAATAAAACAGTATTATTTTTTATCTTACTTTAAATAGATAGAACCATGTTTACCTAAGGCGACGATGTGTAAATTTTTGAATTGTGACGCTTTTGTGCAAAGGTTTGATTTGTACCCTTTTCAAAACCAAATATTCAATACGAAGAAGCAATATAGACACAGACTGTGAAGATCGTAGTTAAACAACACATACATATGTCAATTAATAATTATTCACAAAATTTATCGTTAAATATTTTCATTTAACTAAAAGCTATAAATTATTGTATATATTATCGCCTCGATAGTTCATAATATATATTATTCCCCATGATATCTATTTTGAGCTATGAATAACGAAATATACAAAACGAATTGAAAGATTGCTTCGATATTGATAACCCGGCAATAAATATTAATTTAACATAACAAACAAAAGTGTCACGATAAAAAAGTTATGGATACAGAAAAAAATATTTTCCAGCAATAGTGTTTTTTTTTTTATTATATTCATCGACATTTAAGTAACTATGTATTTAAACAATCATACAGTATACGTTCTCGTATCAACACAAGACTATGTTCGCTATCCGAATTATTCGTTTACTGATCATTATTATATTACAGATAGAATAAGTGGATTCGAATGTTCATTTTGACTCTTTACCCGAATATGTGTTCGTTATCCGAACACAAAAATCTTTCTAAATAGTATTCATTGTTCGATTTGTTGGCAATCCGAACTTTTTGTCAACCGATCACTCACTGTATAAAGCTATTTTGATTGGTCGATAGCAATAAAAAAAATGTTTTGTATAAACATCCGACACTCTTTTAACAGGTAAACAGGTAAAGCAAGGTAAGTTGCAATACAAACAGCTGTCAACTACAATATATACCTTGCAATTTTTGTAGAACTATAATACATTGCTATTTTTCACCGTGTTATAATGGGACTCATCAAGTAAATGCCAATTTATTCAATGTTAACTTTTGAACAATAGTTATTTAAAAAAAAGAATATTATTTGAGATAGATAGTGTAAAAACATGCAGTCTAAGCACTGGCCCGTGTCGACCTAAAGGGCGCATAGACAATAAAATAAAAGGCTACAGTAAGTAGTGTTTTCTTGCAAAAATACAAAAACGTCAAAGTTTAAATATTTTTTACATTTCTTTGTGGTATTGACATAGTTTTGGTAATGAACTCGGTTTTACGCTTGAAGGAATCTTTTTGATTCAAAAAAACCTTATTGACAATAAATGATTTTATATTCTTAATTATATAATTTTATCAACCCTTAAAATTAGCTGTAGTATTTTAACAATAGCATCATAATTCTTTGTATCATTTCTACAATTTGATAAATGGCCATGCTTCAATTTTTTTTTACCCACTTTTAAGGTGTTAACTGTCACTTCTTGATGGAAAGGCATGATATTTTAAATAATAAAAACACATTTTTTTAGTACTTATTTCCACAATATATTTTTTGATCAGGACCGGTTTCGTCGATCATTTGATAAGGCTCGCGATGAGCGAAACCGGTCCTGATCAAAAAATACATTGTGGAAATGAGTACTAAAAAATGTGTTTTTATTATTAATTTTTTTTTTAGTAGAGTCTAATTCGTAGTCGTGTAAAACAAGCCACTCCGACTGCTTTTTCAATTAGACGATTTCAAACAATATCTCAATGAACAATTTACCGGATTGTTTGGTTGATCTTTAATTTAATGCACATAAATAGGAAATGTAGAAAAACACCCGACAAAACTTAACTTTTTTTTGATCGGAGTCGTGATATTGGTCAATATTGGAATCGTTTTGTTTTTAATACTCTATAGTCCTGGTTGTTAATGCTCGCAATGACCCAAACCGGTTTTGACCTTTAAAATATTACACCATGAAAATCTTACTAAGCATTCAAATTTCCATCAAGAAGTGACAGTTAAAACATTAAAAATATGTTTTTAATATTAATTTTCCCATCGAGTTCCTATCGAGTAAATATTATTGTTAACATAACCCAAAATATAAGCTGTAATGTTCAATAATTTATTGATTGAATTGGCATTCACTTGGCAGAACTCCATTATAACACGGTGAAAAAATAGCAATGTATTTTAGTTCTACAAAATTATAGCGGGATAGCTATTTCGGCTCACGCCATCGTCTGAACTATGGTTATACTAACATTTGCTTATCTATTTATAGCTGTGTATAAAAGGTACACAATACATCTTCTCTCCTGTTTTAACGACCTAGCTTGTTTCTTGCTCGCAATAAAACTAACAATTGTAAGTGAAACTAAAAAGGCGGCTTTATCAATAAGTTCACATATGACGCGGAAATGGTCCATTACAGAAACAAAGGAACACCACCCAGAGGATTCAATAGTGGTGACCGACATAATTTTGTAGAACTAAAATACATTGCTATTTTTTTCACCGTGTTCAATAATTTACTATCTGAAAGCTGGCGTCTAATCTGTTGACAATTGGCATTTAATAGGGCTAAAACGTATGTTTCTTGTATGAGCTATTCTTTGTATTAATATGTAACCACACTTACTCTGATAATCTCCATAAGTTTTTTTAACAACAGAGCTGTAGTGTTGAAATCATGGATTCGCGGTGTTATGTCCGGAGTAGGAATTATGAAATATGAGTGACTTCGACTACTTTCGATTAGAAGATTTAGAAAAATATCTCAATGAACAATTTGCCATATTGATTGTACGATCTTTAATTTATTGCACATAAAAAGTAAAAGTAGACAAAATCTGTCGTGTTTTTTTAACGGCACCACAGCTCTGCTTACCACCAACAATACTGAATTAATTTTTGAAATATTCAATATTGGAATATTTTCAACGTGCCTGAGTAGGAATATGGTAAAGGAGTATTTGTTCTTTTTTTTTAATTTAAATATTTCCTGAAAAAAACAATCATATTTTATGACAAAAATTAGCCACAAATTAGCATAATGATGTTATTAAAAATATAACATTTATTTACATACAAAAAAGTTGAATAAAAGTTGAATCCACATTGATAATAACGAAAAATAACAACTTCTGGTGAGGTCTGCTAATGACGTTACTTTGTCGGTCATTTGCTCAATTGGGCTTTTTGCTAAATTTTAAACCCTTGTGCGAAGCCAGCGATATATTTTCACGTCCAACTTTACATCGTAAAATAAATAAGCCAACAATTCAGAAGCTACACCCAAAGAAGATTTCAAAATTACCGCTCTTGTCGGTCGCCCCGTGAAAGCTTCCAAAGTTTGCCATTCTCCTAAACCATTATTGGAACAAAATTTGCGGATAATTTGTAAGTTTGTCGGTGACAGTACACAGATGGTTTCTTTCCGCAGCACTCACTTTAATCGTAATTAGGCGAGTTTCCCATCACATATTTATGTTCACATCAAGGCGATACCAATTACTCACCGCGTTAAGTGGGACACTTTGCACCTGAATTGCTAAACATGCCCGAATCGGCTTTTGTGTCTACGCACGTGTACATTGTGTGAGTACAGCGTTATAATGTACCTCAATACACCTGATGTGTTTATGCCAGCTGTTGGCAACCTTTTTACTATGCTGAACACTGCAAATGGCGTACTCATGATAATTCAAAACCAACGCTATTTTTGTTTACTGACTGAAAAAATTACAAATCTACGAAGGTAGCCAATCCACCATTTTTTTAAAAATTTAAAACCAAAGCGTCTGCAAGTATCTTTTGGAGATATAAGCGTTTAAAGTTTCCGTTTTTTTTTCAGAAAATAAAAGATTCTTAAAACATTTTTTTATATTTACAATATTTAAAATTGATGATGTATTATATTAATATCTATGACGCATTAGCATCCGAGCTCTTCAAGTCTCCTTAATATCTTATTTATAAACTTATTTGTTTTATAATTGTTGTGTCGTTGTTGACATACGTAAGTCACCGCAGAGCTGAGCAATATACAATGAATCCGGTTCACGTGGATAGTATACGCATTATAATTGTATTTATATCCTCACATACTACACTTACACACAGATACTCATAAGCATATACAATACAATACGTAAGGAAATCAACTAGGTAAGTTCCTCTTCTGAAAACATACGCTTAAAGTATATACTACTTGAGTTTTACAATGAATAAATAATCCCTTCATAACATTGTAAGACCAAATTTTGAGCAGTTACGCTTGTTTCGCTGTAAAACCAAATTATCAGTCTTTTTATAAAATTTTTTTGAGATTCACTTACCTCAGTTTTACATTATCGAGATCATTACTTTTGCAGTTGTTTCAGATTAAAATCTCGAAATATTTCTGTTGTTTTACACCAGTAGTTTTTCACGTGAAAATTCACTGTAGCCGCCCTATAAACATCAGCGGTCTAATGGAAATGGCTCGTATCTGCACCAAATGTGATAAAAATATTTTCGATATTTATTTTTTATATAGTGCATTACACCGAATGATCTTTCACAATATACAGTTGTGAGTAAAATCGTCAAAATTAATAAAGCAATTGTTGTTAATTCTTTATATTGACTTGATTCATGGTCAACGTATAACTTCGACCAAAATTTAAAAACAGTTTAATTATTAAAACGATCTTTTAGTTAAACTCGCCTAATTGCTAGATTGTCAGGTTTATTCAATCAATTTTAAAATAATAATAATTTTACAAAATCATTTGTAAAAACACATTTTTTTTGAATATCAATATTTTCTATAAAACTGTTGGCGGCCGCACATGAGAACCACTGTTTTATACTCAATGTCCGATGTAATACAAAAATATGTGGCCTATCCTTTACGTATTACATATATGCTATAGTGTCACATTCTTTCAACATTCGCACAAAATACTTTTCCACCGCTTTTTTTTTGTCGAGGACTCGTATGCTTCGAGTTGTCGACCACTGATCTACATTATGGCAAATGTTTCACAGCTTCGCCACCAGATGATAGCTAGAATTTTGTAGATTGAAGTGTTAAGCGAAAGAGATTATCATACCCAAATGCTAGAATCATCAACATTATCGTCAGTATAGTATTTCCAACAACCGCTTACATTTGTGAAGTAGCTCATACTTGTAACGAGTCTTGCCCAATTGAGCGGATAATATTATTAAGCCATCCTTATTGCATAAAACAGGCGTTTCTTTTAATTTCCGAATAAACCGTAGGTAGGGCGTAGTGCCACTAATGCCGGTATTATCGATACCGGGATTCCGTCATATCACTCATTTCTTCACACCATTTATGTGTGATCACTTTTAAGGTGTTAACTGTCACTTCTCGATGGAAAGGCATGCTATTTTAAATAATAAAAACACATTTTTAGTGCTTATTTGCACAACATATTTTTTGATCAGGACCGGTTTCACTCATCACGAGTAGTATCAACTGTTTTTATTAATTAAAATATCATGCCTTTCCATCAAGAAGTGACAGTTAGCACCTTAAAAGTGATTAATGAAGCGGATACAGCTAAAATTGCTGTTTTATTTTTAAAAAATCAAATTAAAACAGTCTTTAGCATCTCAACATATTTGGTATAATAGAGAACGTCTTCATCAGTTAATAATGCTCGTGATGAGAGAAACCTGTCCTATGCGTTTGAGAACTGGACTTCCATATACATAATTTATAATATCAACTGAAGGTGCTTGATTGAATTTCAATATCAAATTGGAATTGTTACAACTTTTACATTCATTTTATTCCATTGTGTTACATATATTCCACATTTTTGTCACTAACGTCCCAGGTTTCGCCTTTTGGCATCTTCATGAATTCTATCACACGGATGCAACAGAACTGGCGTAAAATAGGCAGTGTAAATATAACAAATATAACATTAAAACGGTGAAAAAATAGCAATGTATTTTAGTTCTAAAAAATTATGTCGTTCACCACTATTGAATCCTCTGGATGGTGTTCCTTTGTTTCTGTAATGGACCATTTCCGCGTCATATGTGAACTTATTGATAAAGCCGCCTTTTAAGTTTCACTTACAATTGTTAGTTTTATTGCGAGCAACAAACAAGCTAGGTCGTTAAAACAGGAGAGAAGATGTATTGTGTACCTTTTCTACACAGCTATATATAGATAAGCAAATGTTAGTATAACCATAGTTATGACGATGGCGTGAGCCGAAATAGCTATCCCGCTATATATTAAAATACTTTGCTATTTTTTCACCTTGCTATAATGGAGTTTTACCAAGTAAATGACAATTCAATCATTAAAAATAACTTTGGTATATAAACGATTCTAAATGTTTATTTTACGTCAGTTCTGTGGCATCCGTATGATAGAAAGAAATGCGAAACCCGGGACGTTAGTGACAATACATGTGGAATCGTACAAAGTTGTAACAGTGCAAATTTTACTTTTTTTATTGTTTATTTTCATAATATATTTTTGACCAGGACCGGTTTCGCTCATCGCAAGCGTTATCAGTTGATTTTATGGTCTTAACTGTCACTAATCGACAGAAAGGCGTGCCATTTTAATTAATAAAATTAATATCTAAGTGCTGTTTCCACAATAAGTTAGTGACAAAACATGTGGAATCGTTCAAAGTTGCAACAATTCAAATTCCATATATATAATCGAAATTTCGTAAGACGCGTTAAAGACTCGACTCAAAATCTCGTAAAGTAAATATCACAAACTTTTGCTTCAATAACAAAAAAATACATTTCAGTCGAAAAGTTGATACGTGAATGTTTTATGTTCAAACATTGATTTTTCTAAAGTATTTCCTGGCGACGGAAATCGAACAACAATTGCAAAAGTTCATACTATTGAAATATGATGGTATTTTTACCGTAATGGCTCGATGAATGAGTGACATTGAATAATATTGAATTTATCAGTTTATTTCAAAATAAGCTCGCCAAAAGTTCTTGTTCTGGTTGAAGGCTTTGCAGGAAAGTTCTTTTTGAAGGCGAAAGGATATCAATCTAATTGCTCAGTCACGATGTTCAATTCTAATTTATTTACCGTCTCCGTGACGCATTACTGTAATTTGGAGGAACTTCTGTACGTTGAAGATGGATTGCCTACAGGACTACATAAATAAAAGTAAAATGTATTATTTAATAAAATAACATACAGTCAACTATAGCACGTTGATTCTGTGACCTTCTTTTCGAGTCTAACTTAGACAGGAGATCGAATTCCATTTAATATTGATAACGTCTTGATACGCGTTAACACGTTAAAAAAAAACAGCAATGTATTTCAGCTCTAAAAATTTCATAAGATAAGATATATATATTTGATAGCTTTTTCGGCCTACACCATCATCAGAACTATGTTTAAAAGTACATTTACTTAATTAATAATTTTCGATATCAATTGACGTGATTGATGGAATCTCAATATGAAATTTTCAATGATCAGCGCAATCTTTAACATACAACTCCCCTCTTGTTGTATCTTTTACGTGAGATAGTTTCAATAAATCGACAATCTCATGAAGAAAATCCTTATATTTAATCACTAGATGTTTAATCGTTACTTGCCAAATTGAATTACGCAATATTGTATTGCTTAGCAAAAACAAAAACAATTATATTTTAATGAGAGTGGATTATTATGTATTGTATAACCCTTTCAAGAATGACTCATTTACAAGATTAGTCGTCAATGAAAATTATCACAGGCAATTGTGTTAATTATTATTAGATCAACATTATTGAATTTATTTTAGCTGTCATTTACTTCTTGCCTTGGGGTATGTGTTTTCCTGTAATTAATACCTTTGGTATATAGACGATACTAAATGTTCATTGTGTGTCAGTTCTATTACATCCAAGTCATAGAATGCTTCATGCCAAAAGGCGAAACCCGGGTCGATAGTCAAAAAACTTGTGGATCGTACAAAGCTGTAACAATTCTAATTTAAACATTAACTTATATATATATATATAGCTGTGTGGAAAAGGTACACAAAATTCATTATCTCGTGTTCTAACACCTTAGTTTCATATTGTGCTAATAAATTCTTAAATATGCAAATCGATTTTATGCATTTCATAGCTTTTTTAAAAATATTTATTAATTCGTTTACTGTGTTGGAAACAAAAGTTATCTATATTGTTATCGCATGCCATTAAGTGTTTTTAATTATTTTAAATAATAAAAACACATTTTCTGTACTTATTCCATAATATATTTTTTGATCAGAACCGGTTTCGCTCATCGCGAGCGATCTCGCACGTGATCTCGCAATGCTCGCAATGAGCGACATCGGTCCTGATCATAAAATATATCGTGGAAATATATACTAAAAATGTGTTTTTATTATTAAAAATATCATGCCTTTCCACCAAGGAGTGACAGTTGACACCATAAAAGTGCTTAAACCATTGATATGCTTACATTATCATAATAATGGAGTTCTAACAAGTAAATTGCATCTAAATAAATATTATTTAACACAAGAAAGCATTTCTTATAAAATTTGAATACTTTTATATCAAACTGATATTTTCTATGAAATATTCGCGATGAAGGAAACCGGAGTCGTTCGTAAAATATATTGTGGAAATATGTACTTAATTTTTTTTTTTATTATTTAAAATATCATGCCTTTCCATCAATAAGTGACAGTT
Organism: Himalopsyche japonica; assembly: GCA_028555115.1. Taxonomy (NCBI): domain Eukaryota; kingdom Metazoa; phylum Arthropoda; class Insecta; order Trichoptera; family Rhyacophilidae; genus Himalopsyche; species Himalopsyche japonica. The sequence continues at coordinate 164,154 of JAHFWJ010000338.1, forward strand.
AACACATGAAAAGTGTTTTTAATTGTGCGCCCATATATTTGTATTAACAATCTACACAGCTATATATATAAATCATTTTCTCCCGAAGCAAAACTTCTAAAATTAACTTATCACAGTTTCTACAAAAAAAATCTTTTATTAAGCTTAATTCAAAAAGCTATGAACGACCCTTACTCATTCCATAATCAAAAAAAATAAATCTCAGTACATCTCTCGGTACATAAAAGCATCCCCTGCGGTGTTGCCAGGTTTTAAAAAAATAAATAAATAAACTTTACATTGTCTTATCTACTCGGGACTCAAACACAAACATCAAAGAGAAGGGACACTCAAAGGGAAACAACTTATTTACGCAACTTGAAAAAATCGAGTTCATCTCATTTTGTTCGCAGGTACTGATTTTTTCGTGCATATTTTTAAATAATGTTCAAACAGATTTTATGAGGAATTAATAAATTTATTGCTTCATCCTTAAATAAGACGAGAAAAGGGTAAATAATTTTAAAAGATTCAAGGATTTATTATTTTTTTATTATAATTCAATTGGAATACCCAAAGGTAACAAGGATTTCGTTTGATAGAAATCTCTCTTTTATGTATTTGTGAAGGATTATTTACTATTATGTTTTTTTAAAGTAAACAGAAGTCACAAACAGAGTTTTGGAGTTTAAAAAAAAACACTACTTTGGCTTCGATATTGACCGACAACACGATTCCAACTAAAAAAGTTTAATTTTATCAGGTTTTTTTCTTACCTTTCCTGTTTATGTGATGTAATTAAAGATTTCATTTATAATATCGACTGAAGGTGCTTGATAGAATTACAATATTAAATTTTAATTGTTACAACTTTATACTCACTAGATGTATGATCGTTACTTGCCAGATTGAAATAAGTAGGTATTTCTATTGAAAAAAAACCCCTTCAAGTTCATCAGTTGAAACCCATTCAAGAATGACTCATTAACAAGTTCGTAAATAAAAATAATCTCAGGTAATTGTGTTATTTATTATTAGATTAATATGACAAATTTTTTTTAGCTGCCATTTACTGCTTGCCTTGGAGTGTGTGTTTTCTTTTAATTACTACCTTTGGTATATAATACCATGCTAACTGTGTATTGTCCGTCAGTTCTGTCGCATCCGTGTGATAGAATGCCTGAAGATGCTGAAAGGCGAAACACTGTCGTAAGTGAAAAAACATGTGGAATCGTACAAAGTTGTAATAATTCAAATTTGCAATTTAAAAACCAATTTTAGTAGTATTTCTATGATATATATTTTTTCATCAGTACCAGTTGTAAGATTCTGTTGATAATGCACACTATGAGTGAAACCGGATCTGATCAAGATGTATATTGCAGAAATCGTGCTAAAAAGTGGGTTTTTATTATTTATAATGTAGAATCATTCTTTCCAATCAACTAAATTAATGATCACTTCTAAGGTGTTAACTGTCACTTCTTGATGGAAAGGCATGATATTTTAAATAATAAAAACACATTTTTTAGTACTTATTTCCACAATATATTTTTTTATCAGGACCGGTTTCGCTCATCGCGAGTAATAAGTAATAAAAAATGTGTTTTTATTATTTAAATTAATGATACTACCTAAATAAATTTGAGCAGTTATTTTACTTTTATTGATCTGTATTGAATAGTATTAGTGGTTGTTTGCTTGGTGCTGGGGATGTCATTATCTGCAAAACTTATCTAATAGCGTTATATAAATATATGTACATAAATGAAAAAAGGCATATTGAAAGAAAATAAGTGATTTGAAATAAACCTTGATAGAATGATTAATGATATCGATTGAAGATGCTTAATGGAATTTCATTATCAAATTTGAATTGTTACAATTTTTTACGATTCCATGATTGTCAGATCTGTTGTGATAGAATGCCTGAAGATGCCGAAAGGCGAAACCCTGGTCATTAGTGACAAAACATGTGGAATCGTACAAAGTTGTAATAATTCAAACTTGATAGAATGGTCTTGTTTCTATGAAAATTTCTTGCTCCTTTGTTAGGCTAAGTGGTACGAAATAATTCAAAACGCTTTCAAAAATAATACAGTACAAAAAATAAATCCTCTCTACACACAATTTTGATTTTACGCGACTTTTTATACGCGCCTTTCCGAAACAATATACCGCATAAAAAAAAGGATTCGGTGTATATATTTTTTAATAATGCGGGTTGATTATTCATGCAAAAATTATTTCGTAATATTTTCACGACCCATTCATTCTTCATAAAAGAAATCCGATCCACAAATCTTTGTTTGCGTAAATGCCTTGTAAAAAATCCGCCGAGGTATTAGGACAGCAGAATGATTATGTTCTTAGCTTTGTCATATAGTGAATTCGTGATAATTACAATATCCCTTACGCATTTGTGTACAAGAGCGAATATAGTGTGGCAGGCGAACGGAGAATCATTTTTTTATTTCCGCATTAAATCTTCCGCGCCGTCATTAGTCAGCAGTAACGATCCGCCAGGGACCGCAAAGGGGGTTCTTAAAGTATGTAATGAGTCGTTGGGTGCGATGGAAAACACCAGGCCGTTTATATGCTCGCCTGATACTTTTATTGCGGTACTGGCTTCGATTACTAAATAAGTACCGTATCGATTTGTTACCAGCGTTTCGGAAGTAGCTAACTCCTTGCCACTTCTGCGCGCCTAATACAAAACGGTTTCGGAATATATTATAAACGTATTTATTTACTGATTGAATTGGCATTTACTTGGTAGAACTCCATTACAACAAGATGAAAAAATTGCAATTAATTAAAGTTAAAATTTTACCTACGTGTTTACATATTTGTAATAATGTTCGCAAGATGACGGCTTTGGAACATCTGGAAATCAATGGATATCAATTGTCAACAAACAAATATAAGTCTGTCACCGCTTATCAGACCATTGCAAGGGGATGATACTTTCCCGAAATAAACCATCTCCGTGCAATATTTAGGCTTATTGAAATTGTCGCCTGTATTCTTTTATTTGCAGTTTTTTTTTTTTTTTAGTTTTATTGCTAGCAAGAAATAACCTAGGTCGTTAAAACAAAAGAGAAGATGTACTCTGTACCTTTTATACACAGCTATATATAGATAAGTAAATGTACGTTTAAACATAGTTATGACTATGGTGTGAGCCGAAATAGCCATCAACTATATCTTATAAAAAAAATTGTAGAACTAAAATACATTATATAATATTTTTTCACATTATTTATTTACAACTACCCTCCGACCGCCGTTGCTCAGTCGGCAACGATTTCAATTATTGTAGATTATTAAAAAAAGATCGAGTTTATTTTTTTTATATTATTTACAGATTAAGGAATAAATTTTTATTTATATATATAAAATACATAATTTAATAACACGGTGAAAAAAATAGCAATGTATTTTTGTTCCACAAAGTTTTAAAAGATATAGTTGATAGCTATTTCGGCTCACGTCTTCGTCAGAACTATAGTTCTAAAATAGATATTTTTTCACCATGTTATAATAGAGTTCTACCAAGTACATGCCAATTCAAACAATATAATATAATATTATACAAAAATTGACTTTGTATAGAAAATGCTTTCCTGTATGTTATAATGTTTAATAAATTTTTAATTACTTGATAGAACTTCATTATTTTAATAATGTAAAAATATCAATGTTTCAAGCACTTTTTAGATGTTAACTGTTACTTCTTGATATAAAAAAATGATATTCAAACCAACACTATTTTTTAGTTATTATTTCCACGATATATTTTATGATGAGGGCCGGTTTCGCTCATTGAAATCATTTCGAGATCGGTTGATAATGCTCGCAAGGAGCGAAACCGGTCGTGATCGAAGTGCTGAAAATGTATTTTTTTTAATTTAATTTTATTTAAAATGTTTTAAGCTTTACAAAATGATGAGATATATAACCAATATATATATAATAAATATCAAATTTGTCTTAATAACCTTAAACACAAAAACTATATCGGTTAATATGAAATTATGCTGCGGTTTCCATAAATTTATGCAATTTCATTCAAACGAATTTCATTTATTGCTTTTAATGTGTTAACTGTCACTTCTTGGTGAAATGGTGTTACATTTATGTAATAAAACACAATGTTCAGTAGCATTCCCTCGGTTTAATAATACAAGATAAGTAACTGTTTCGCTCAGTGCGAGCGTTATCAACTGTTAATAAACGAAACCGGCCCTGATCTTTAAAATAATCGGAAATAGTACGTAGCATTATATTTTGATTACTTAAATTTAAATTTATTTACATGCTAAAAATACTGTTGACACTGTTTTAAAACCGTGTAAAAATGGTTGGATTTTTTCAAAATATATAATAAACATTGACTCACATTTTATGATATCAACTGAATGTGCTTGATGGAATTTCAATGTCAAATCTGACTTTTTTAATTGTTGTACGATTTTATATATTTTGTTGCATCCGTTTGATAAAATGCGTGAAGGTTCCGAAAGCAGAAACCCAGTGACAAAGCATGTGGAATCTTACAACGTATCAACAATTCAAATAGTCTCACAAGTTAAATCTACTTTCGGTATTAAATAACATTTATCTTTCCAAGCCTCGCAAATCTAGATGCAATTTTGTTGGTTTTTTTTTTTTAATAATCACAGTTATTTCTGCCCTTTATTTTTATTAAAAAAATGGGGTGGCAATAAAGAATGCAAAAGAAACTTTTAAAACGTATTTCGCAAAATTTATGAATGATAATAAAGGCGGGAAGAAAACAATCAACTTTCTTTTATTACCATATAAACGTCTATATATTATAAAATACTAATGATTATAAAGTCTCAATCATATTTCGGTTTATTCCGTCAATTGAGACAATTTGTTATTAACACATTCATGAAGTGTGCTGAAAGTGAGGATAAATTGTTAATTGTTAAAATTGCATGGTTTTACAAAAATCATTATATTGTAATTGTTTCTTTATTGGGAAGTATTTGTTGAAAATTGGTAATATTATTCGTTTTTTATAATTTCTGTTTATTATTAAAAATTTCAAAAACCCTTTTAGATACTAATATTATATATAACCAAGGAATTTACGTATCGGCAGCTTGATTATTTAATAATTTTTCATACCACTGTATTTTGTTTTGCAATCATTCAGTGTTTGGGATAAGTCACTTAATACCTCGTTGTGTAAATGACTTTACTTCGTTATTGTCTGGATTGCCAACTAGGAATAAAAAAATGCATCATTATTGCATGTTTTGCTAGCATTAAGTACCTTAAAATAATAAATAAAAAATATTCAAAAAGTTATGAGCGATTATTGACAGCTATACCGAATGACGTGTAAACGCGTTCCGCGGTATAACGTGTTAATTACTAAAATGATTTATCACTTTTGGGGTGTTAACATTCACTTCATGATGAAAAGACATAATATTTTAAATAATAAAAACTTATTTTAAGTACATATTTCCATAATATATTCTTGATCAGGACTGGTTTCGCTCAACGCGAGCATTATCAGCTGATGAGCGAACTTGTCCTAATCAAAAAAATCGATTGCACACATTGCACTATATTATTTCAATGTAATGCATTTTTACAAAGAAGTGACAGTTAACGCTTAAAAATTGTGAAAGAAGTGTCAATTATTGCCAAATTATTATCAAAATCATAATTTGTTAGATTGTCATTTTGATTTTGTATAAGTCTAAATAAATGTATCTTAATAAAGGTTTTGTATACCTGGTACGTTTAACTCAAATATTTTGTATAAATATACTTGCTTGTGAATTGTACTCTATCAGTCGATAATGCTCGCGATTAGCGAAACCGGTCCAGATCAAAAAATATATTGTGGATATTAGTACTAAAAAATGTGTTTTTATTGTTTAAAATATCATGCCTTTCCATCGATAAGCTAAATTAACACATTAAAAGTGAAAAATTTATTGATTTAAATTAAGAAATTTATCCGATCAAGTAAATGTACATTTACTTGATCGGATTCCATTAAAATACGATGGTAAAATATCGATGTAGTATATTTTAGCTCTGCATAAATTAAGGTATATAGTTGATAGCTATTTTAGCTTACCCCCACATACAACTATTTCTAATCCGAAATAGTTATCTATCAACTATATACAGTAAAATCTTCTATATCAGTCGATAGTGCTCGCGATGAGCGAAACTGGTCCTGATCAAAAAATATATTGTGTAAATAAGCTCTTAAAATGTGTTTTTATAATTTAAAATAGACTGATACATGTTTTGCCCCATATTGAATGTTAAAAATATTACTTTAAATATTTATTAACATTTCTAATCAGAAACGTAGACACCCTTGTGACTTCCTACTACGTTGAAATCATATCCTTTTCTATCTGGACATCAAAACAGTTCATTATGTTTTTATAATAATTGTAATTCCGATTTCAAAAGAACATCAATTTATAGCTTTTTAGTTTATGTTATGATTTCAGTTTTAATGGGTTTTTCTGTTTTATTTTCGAATAGTTTTATGGCTGGCTTCCTTTCAGAAAATGTTATATGAAAATCTACAGTAATTCCCTTTGAACGCTGCAAAAACATAATTAAACGAGATCATTAAGTCGTTTTAGTGTTTTCAGCGTGAGTTTAAAATGATGTTTTGCAAGTTTGTTAAAATAAACATAATAATTAAGCTGGTCTCTAATAATAAAACACGGGAACATTTTCTCGGTCTTTGATTTCAAAATTTTATTACAGACGAAAGCAAGTTTTAACATGTAAATATTTACGTCCAAACATTTCATTTTGAAAGAGTCCGGCATTCAAAAGAAATGATTTATTTTCTCCAATTTGAACAATTATAAAACATTTACGTGAAGTAATTTGCTTGAGAAGGATATTTGTTTTCCTTTCTCAGCTGAATCTAGCGAAACAAAACAGAATTGAAACTAACATTTTTGAATTGTAGAAATTTTGCTGGGTTTTGACTTTCGCAAACTTCAAGCATTCTATCACACGGATGCAACAGAACTGACTCACAATAAACAGTAAGCATCGATTATATAATATATATAAAAATTTAATCGCTCCTGTATTAAGTTTTTTTATCATTTCCTATTCAAATAATCAAACATAATATTACTAAAATACACAATTTTATATTTTTAAGATCACGACTGGTGTCGCGCGTTGCCAGCATTATTGACTTACAATTTTTTTCTATTTTATTGATTGAATTGGCATTTACTTGGTAGAACTCCGTTATAAGTCGGTGAAAAAATAACAATATATTTTAGTTCTCCTAAATTTATAAGATGTATAGGTAAAAGCTATTTCAGCTTAACCATCATCAGAAATAGTCTCAACTTAAATAAATTGTTTTTTTTTTCACCGCGCTAAGTTCTTTTCACCACGGAGTTACGCATAACACCAAAAAAGTGGTTTTTAGTTTATTGATTGAACTGGTATTTTCTTGGTAAAAGTCTATTAGACTACTATTAACAGCATTGAATTGCAGTATATATTACTAGTAAAAATGTATCTTTACTATAAAAAGTATGGTTAATCAACACAGAAGTCGTATATGCACTAATACTGTCAATCAATGCCTTCAAAAATTCTCAAACGAATTTTATAGCACTAGAAAGGACCTAATAAAACATTTTTTTTATTTAATTACTATTATTAACACTGAGATATAATTTCACTGTAACTTTGGTAATAATACATTTTTACTTGAAATACACTATCTTTGTTTCTTATACGTACTATAATACTCCCTTGAAGCTCGAAACAAGAGAATTTCTGGCTAATTGACGACAAGCGATCTTCTTTAAAAAAAAAACAATCACTGTAAGGAAACCCCTCACAAGCTTTGAACAAATTATGAGGGGAACTCTGGAGGGTGGGATGTAGGAAAAAAGCCTTCCAAGGGTTGTAAGAAAAAAAGTGATTTATCTTTTCAAATATAAAATTATTTTTTACCATTAACTGGGCTGAAAATATTCTTTCGTGAAAATTTTTCAAATCGAGGAAATTTAACATAACAGTAAATTTCCAATTCTCAACCAATAAAAATTTTACTGTACATTTTCACATGTTTTGTTAGTCGCGGCCTGGGTTTCGCTTTTCCATATCATCAGGTATTTGATCACATGGATGCCACAGTTTGTACCGGCGGCTTACAATATAACACCAATGGATTACTCGTGCAACATATACCAAACCACATATTGGAGTAGAAAATATTTATAGATAATGCAACTAAAATTTCATTAAAAAAATCCTTCATCGAGTTAAACTAGCTTTTTATTGCGAAAGCTATTAATTACACAAAACTAATTGTTATTAATTTTTACACAAATTATAATTTTCATGCTTACAGCCGTGTCTTGTTTTATTGTCTTTTAACTTTTTTCATATAATAAATCAAATTTTGCAAGCATTTAGTTGATAACGCTCACAATGAGCGAAACCGACTCTGGTCGTAAAATAAATTATAGAAATAGTATGAAAAATGTGTTTTTATTATTATATTTAAAATATCATACATTTTCATCAAGAAGTAACAGTTAACATTTTTTTTATATCTTTGGTTTTTTAACGCAAAATTGGTGTATTATTAATCGTTTGGTTTTTTTATAAGTTGATTACAAAAATTGAAAGTTTCCTTTGTATTATGGTTATATCATTAAAATAAAATGCATTTCCACCAAGAAGTGGCAGTTAACAGTTTTAAAGTGTATCAATATAATATCTATTTTAAAAATCAAATAATAATTAAAATACTCAGTCGACACATTTTTAAATTAAAGTATAAATGTTACATATTCCAATACATTTTTACATTTAAATATTTAATATTTTTTTTGTATAATTACTGGCAAACACAGTAAAAAAAAAAGCAATGTATTTTAGTTCTACAAATTTTTATAAGGTACAGTTGATAACTATTTCGAATCACGCCATAGTCGGAACTATGTAGTTATAATAGGAATAGTTCCGACGATGGGTGAGCCGAAATAGCTATCTAAAAATTTGTAGAACTAAAGTAGATTGCTATTTTTTGACCGTGTTATAATGGAGTTCTACTAAGTAAATGCCGATTTAATCATTAAATATTTTGGGCAAAATTTTCGGAATACCGTTTTGTCTAGTTATTATTTTTTTTTTATCGTAATTCAGAAATATTTTTACTGATGATGATAACGGAAACCAGGCGCCATTTTTCCAAACAGCTTTTTCTCTCGTCCCTTAAGAAGGTCACGTGTGAGATCGCGTCGTAAAACTCCCCTTTCGTGACGTCATCAATCTCGTTTTCCCGCCAAAATAGTGAATGTGGCGGAATCCTTAGAAGCGGTCCCGGATCCCTCCCCCCGCCCTCCCGCATCGCAGGGGATGCTTAGTTTTATGATGCCGGAGTCAGATTTCCATTCATCAGCATGGACCGAAGTCTCCGGGGAGCGATTCCGTGCTCAAGCTTGGGATTTGACCAGTGGCATGGATGGTAATTTACATCAGAGGGATAAAACGAGGAGATACGGTAATTGTTTTTTTCATACAAACTATATAACATAAAATTTCTAAGCTATAAAACTGCCAGACATCTATGAATGTGGATCAATTCCACAACAGAACTTACTTCGGTTTTACTGATGGAAATTTAAATTTGCTTTGACGATAATCGGTTTATAATTTTGAGCATTGTTCTATCATAATTAACTTATATAACATATATACTTACCAGTTATACATATGTCAGTTCTATTGCGTCCGTGTAATAGAAAGCCTGAAGATGCCGAAAGGCGAAACCCGGGTCGTTAGTGACAAAACATGTGAAATCGTACAAAGTTGTAACAACTCAAATTTGATATATACTTGCTACAACTTTGTACGATTCCACATGTTTCGTCACTAACGATCCGGGTTTTGCCTTTCGGCACGTTCAATTCTGTTGCATCCGTGTGATAGAATGCCTGAAGATGCCGAAAGGCGAAACCCGGGTCGTTAGTGACAAAACATGTGGAGTCGTACAAAATTTTAACAATTCAATTTTGATATTGAAATTCCATCATGCACCTTTAGTCGATATCATAAATTATATTGTATATACTTGCTTTGGTTGATATCAAGTAACCGTGGCATTATTAGGCCAGTATGAGGACGGACCACAGCAAGCTTCTTTGTTGACTTAACATTTATCTCAAAGCAATCCCAATATATAATGTTTATTTATTATTATTAGATGCATATCAAGAGAATTGAAAAACGTTTCTTGTAAGGATGTGATGAAAGCTTCCTGAAAGCTAATGTGATAATCATTGAAAACTAGAAAATCGTTTTTTTCACTAAAAGCTCAAACAAACGATCACAATAAAAAAAACCGTTTGTAAATGGCTGTCAAAACATAAGAAAATAAACATGTCGTACGTTACTGAACGTACCTGAAAATTTTGCATTCGTCTCTTCAATTTTTTACGACTTGCTTACCACTTATTGTACGTTTAAGGGAGTCAAATTTTCTTTATATAACGTGATTTATCAACGAATGTATACCGACTTAAAAAATGTTTTTTTTTGTTAGATTTATTTGTGTTTTTTAAGCAATAAATCAATGATACACTACGACATATAGCAACAAAATCATTGTTAAACACTGACAATCGTCAAAAAATACAATAATCAATTCAGTGATACAAAATGACGATAATTACTTGTTCTTAATTCGGTTTCAAATGCTCACGCTTAGCGAAAATGGCCATATTCAAAAAAATATTTATGAAAATAAGTACTTAATATTTATTTAAATTATTTTAAATTTCATACCAAGTAAGAAGTGACAGTTAACAGATTAAAAGTTATTTTAACACGATGAAAAAATAGTAATGTATTTTAGTTCTACAAAACTTTAGGCTATCTATATAGATGATTGATTATTGAGCTATTTCGGCTCACAAGTATTGTAGTTCTATGAGGGGTAAGCCGAAATAGCTATCAACTACATATTATACCTAAAAATCATGGGTAACTAAAATATTGTACATTGATATTTTTTCATCGTGTTGTAATGGAATTCGATCAAGTAAATGTCAATTTAATCTCTAAATTTATCACTTTATTTACCTGCAATAAATTAAAAATTAACCAAGCGATCCGGAAAATTGTTCATTGAGATATTCTTTAAAATCGTCCATACAAAAAAGCAGTCGTATTCGCTCGTTTTTAACGACTCCTTCGCCATATTGACCAAAAACACTTCCTACTCCAAATCTACAACCCTGAAAAAAATTATCATTATCAACAATCTGTTATACAATCAAAATTTTTAAATCATATTGTCAGTGGCAAATACTTCGGGAAAACCTGCTTTGTGTATAAGAAATATCATTAAATAGATTGGTGCTACATGCGGGCAGGGTTTAATACAATTGAAGCGATAAATGATAGTAATGTATTATATTTTTTGAATAGGATTTATATTATATATATATATATAATACAAAGATAAATGAAAAAACGCTTTGTCACTCACAACCCTTGTTTCTTTTTTAGATATCTTCAAGCTTTCTACTACACAGCTGTTCCTTTTTTAAATAATAAAAGCATGTTTGTTTGAACTTTATTATAACACAGTGAAAAAATATGTTATAATTATTTAAAATATCATACTTTTCCAGAAAGAAGTAACAGTTAAAGCCTTTAAAGAGAGCTGTGTGTTGTAAGAATTATAAAGGATATTGACTCTTAGTCTAGAAGTTAAAATGAATTAATTTATGATGTCGACTGAAGGTTCTCGATGGAATTTCAATTTAAAATTTGAATTGTTACAACTTTTTACGATTCCACATGTTTTGTGCCTTTCGGCATCTAGACGAACCCTGGGTTGTAACAATTCAAATTTAAAATGAATTATTATATAAATCTACTGATTTCACTTTTAAATTGTTAACTGTTACTTTTTGATTTAACTGCATGATATTTAAATAATAAACATAATGGCAGTCAAAAGGATGAAAAGAAATGGTCAGTTAAGGGTGTTCCAGTACTCTCTGAAACACAAAAATCCTGTATACATATTGTTTATTGACTGCTGATAATGCTCGTGATGAGCGATGCCGGTCCGGATCGTATAATATACTGTGTAAATAATACTAAACAAACAACAGATTTGACAATAATAAACTCCGCTTAAATTCATTTCGTTCCCACACAATAATTAATTTATACACACTTATATATTCTCAATTGAAATGAACATAAATAAGTTAATTAAAGTTTCACAGAAAAGTTGATTACACTCAATCAGCAATAAATGAATAATTTACATATGTAGTGGAATGATCAACATGTATTATTTGAAGATAATGACATTCAAAATTTTAACAAACAATGGAGTGTATGATTGTGACATAACAGTTTTTACAGTAATCAAGTGCCATTAATTTATAATATAAATGGGTAATTTTATACTTAGAGATACCTTCGTATTTGATTTGGTTGTCAACTCATTAACGTATTCGAATTATTTATTTTAAACCTGTTCTATTATATAATTTATGATATCGACTGAAGGTGCTTGATGGAATTTGAATATCAAATTTGAATTGTTGTAATTTTGTACAATTCCACATGTTTTGTCACAAACGACCCGATTTGTTTCAGCTGCAATTTACTGCTTGCCTATATGGTAAGTGTCTTCCTGTAAATAATGACTCTATTATATTATATATACGATGCTAACTGTTTATTTTACGTCAGTTATGTTGCATCCGTGTGATGGAATACCTGAAGATGCCGAAGGGCGAAACCCGGGTCGCTTGTGACAAAACATGTGGAATTGTACAAAATTACAACAATTAAAATCTATTCTATTATGTTCACTTATAACATATAGTGGGACTGTTCTGAGATGAATGCCGAGCAAGCAGAGCTGTTTGCTATGGTCCATCCTCATACTGGCCTCGCCGACTTAAATATCAACCAAGAACAATATCTCAAGCGTTTGTTTAATTTAAAAACCTATTCGTAGTTTTTTTAGGTATTAACTGTCACTTCTAAATAGAATTTATATTATATTTTACATAATAAAATCACATTCTTTAGTACTCATTTCAGCAATCAATATTTTATGATTAGTATCTTTTATGTATAGTATCCCTGATGATAAAATATACTGTGGAAAAAAATACTTAAAAATGTGTTTTTATTATTCAAATAAAACATATTTGACCAAAAAAACGAAAAATTCTCGATTCTTCTTCAGCTTAACGTGAAGTAGATTAAACGCCATCTATTTGTCATCCTGTGAACCTATTGAGTAATATTTTACATCCGTGTGATAGAATGCTTGAAGATGCCGTAGGGCGAAACCGGTATAGTGGGTGACAAAACATGTGGAAATTAACAAAGAGTCAACGACTCAAATCAAAAAATGCCTGAAGATACCGAAAGACGAAGCCCGGTTCGTTAGTGACAAAACATATGGAATCGTACAAAGTGTTAACAATTTAATTTTGATATTGAAATTCCATCAAGCACCTTCAGTCGATATCATAAATTATAGAATAAGTAGATTATAGAAATCTATTAGCTCGTTATCCGAATGTGTGCTCGTTATTCGAAGATAAAAATGTTTGTGATAGTGTGATCATTCGATTTGTCGCAGTCCGAACTGTTCGTTAACCGTTCACCCACTGTACTCAATATCACAACAAACTCACATTAAAATGTCTGTTTTTAAGCCGCGTTATTATAGAGCGAGATACGACTTACTTTAACGGAATTATTAACGTGATAAGTCATGTTCTATATACAATTAATATGCTAAATGAGACATTATTCTCTACCAATATGCCTACAAAATAAATGGAGTGGAATAAACTCAATACAAACTCTGTGAGCTTTTGCATTCATTTCTCAAAACCAAACTCATAACTGATTCTATTTCATCAGGATCCCAATTATTAATATTAATGTAATATGTTTTAATTATACGCCCATTGTGCCGTGATAGGGAATGATAATCAAAACCGATATTCGGGATAACAATAGATCCAGACTACTTGTCACCGTTACACGATAATATATCACGCCCCTCCCCGTGTCAGCCCCCTCGCTCGGCCCCCCTGGGGAGCTTCACACTATCATTACAACGCTGCGAATTTAATAGGTTTTGCCGCTTTAAATCGGATACAGTTTGCAGTTTCTTTGTGCTTGATACGTTTTAGAATCAAAGCTAAATACGATATTTCTTGTAAGAAACAATTATATTAATTATTATTCATTCCAAACGTTAATGAGAAGGGACGTAAGATTTTTTCATTAGAAATTTGTGTAAAAAATGAAATAAACTTGACAGAAGCGGTATTAATAAAATGTCGTGTGACTCGTGTTTATCATTTTATTGTATATCGGACAGACAGGTAGTATATCCATTCGAGCTAAGGAACATGTAAGATCATTCAATAGTAAAAAAACAGATTCACAATTTGCTAATCACATAATAATAACAAAAGAATCACATAATACAAATTCAAACTCAGCGCCTATGTGTTTACATATTTGTTATAAAGGTCGCAAGATGACGGCTTTAGAACAGCTGTAAATTAATAGATATCAACTACTACAAAAAATTCTTAACGAACAAACTAATATATATCGGTCGCCACTGCTTAATCCATTACTGGAGGGTGCTTCGTTTCCGTAATAAACCATTTCCGTGCAATATGTAAGCATATTGATATAGCCGCCTTTTTAGTTTCATTTACAATTTTATTTTGTTTTTAGTTTTATTGCTAGCTGGAAATAAGCTAGGTCGTTAAAATAGGAGAAAAGATGTTTTGTGTACTTTTTCCACACCGCTATAAATAGAAAAGCAAATGTTGGTTTAAGCACAGTTCTGACGATGACAAGAGGCGAAATAGCTATCAACTATATCTTATAAAAAAATTATAGAACAAAAATACATTGCTATTTTTTCAGCGTGTTATTATGGTTCCATCTCCCATGTTATCCCGATAGACCGGTTTCGGTAGATAAATCTTTCTGTCTAACAAAATTTGTGAGTTTTATAACATTAAATTTTGTATTAACAAAAATGAATTAATGATGCAATATATAGTTCACCCATACGTGTAGGCCAACGACCGTACCACGTTGTAAGCGCCGGCTCTCGTGCGATCACCGAAGTTAAGCAACATTGGGCGCGGATAGTGCTTGGATGGGTGACCGCTCGGGAACACCGAGTGCCGTGTTCTCTTGGCTATGGGAAGGAAAACCCAGACAGAAAACCGAACACCAACCCGCCTGGGCAGCGTGGTGTTGCTATGTCCAAACCCCCCCTGAAAAAAAAAACAGGGGGAGGCCTTCATCCAGCAGTGGATCGACCCCGGCTGATGATGATGATGATGATGATATAGTTCTCACTGTCTTGAGATTTCCTATAATAAAGAATTTCTTAAGAAGTATAAAACACTCTTTCGTTATTTCAATAAATAAGATTTAATTAATAAAGCTATTACAAAACCCTCTCATATAGTATTTACCAAATTTTGTGTCGCCCCATTTTCGAAAATTCAAGGATGGGGACTTTTTATTCTTTTTTTGTTACTATTTTAAGCTTTCCCACATTCTTCGTTTCCCGAATTTTTCGTTTTTTTAAGTTCCCTTTAAAAACAGATTATTGAAGTTTTACCGTATATAGTTGAAAGCTATTTCGGCTTACTCACTCACCAGAACTACATGACGAACATAATCTGTTCGCTATCCGAATTGTTCGTAAACCGATCATTATAATTTAACAGAGAGAGTAAGTGGATTATAAAGATCGTTTTAGTTCGTTATTCGAATGTGTTATATAGTGTTATATTATGATGATATATTCGAGACGTTATAACAGAAGACAGGATTTATTGTATACCTTTTTTACATCGCTGTATGTAAGTAAAATCGTTCACTTTTTGCGCTCATCAAGAGATGTCCTTGTTATAGATTTTGAAGCGTCACCCCGTCCTTAAATTATTATAGCAAGTTTGTACTGGGAATTGTGTGCTGACAATGCTTTTGAAACAAACCAATATTGTTTGTATTACTTTCAACAAAGTTATTTAATATGGCTAAGTCTACAATATGATAGCAAAATTATAATTAACAGTGTTCATTGAGTCGAAATTGTTTGTAGAACCATTAAACAATATTCGGACATTGATTATTCAAAACGTGGTAAGTGCCATTTTTTTACAAAAAAAAAAATCAATTCAAATATTGAAACTGCATTGAAATGTCTTGTATCATTTCAAAGATTTAATTTGTTCACTTTTAAATTAACCAACAAGGCGACTCTGACTGAAAAAAGTTTATCTTTGTCAGATTTTTTCCTACCTTATTTCCTATTTATGTGTAATTTCAACCAACCTATCCGGCAAATTGTTCACTAAAATATCCTTCAAAATTGACTCCGACTCCGGCCAAAACACCCTGACTTCATGACTCCAACTTCATAGCCCTGATTTTGTCTGTTAGTGATGCTCTCGATGAGCAATACTGGTCTTTTTATTGATTGAACTGGCTTTTACTTAGTAGAACTCCATTATAACATGGTGAAAAAATAGCAATGCATTTTAGTCTTACAATTTTTTTTTATAAGACATATTTGATAGCTATTTCGGCTAACCCATCGTCAGAACTATTGTGTGAGCCGAAATAGCTATCAACTTTAAAAAAATGTTGTAGAACTAAAATACATTGTTATTTTTTCAAAGTGTAATACTGGTCTTGATCATAATATCATAATACAAATAATTAAATCATAGAAATAATTTTAGGTTCACTGTGTTTTAAAAATAATTTATATAATTATACATGTTGATCACGTACAGACTGTGGAATTTTTTTATTTAATTCAATTTACGGTATCTACTGATGATGCTTAATGGAATTTCAAAATCAAATTTAAATTGTTGAAGCTTTGTTCGATTCAATATTTTTTGTCACAAACGACCGGGGTTTCGCCCTTCGGCATCTTCAGGCATTCTGTCACACGGATTCAACAGAACTTAAAAACTGACAATAGAACGAGTTTCGTCTTTCGGCATTTTCGGGCATTCTATTGCACAGACGCAACAGAACTGACGATGACGAACGACCATACACGTCAGTTCTGTTGCATCCGTGTAATAGAAGGCCTCAAGATGCCGAAAGGCGAAACCTGGGTCGTTAGTGACAAAACATGTGGAATTGTAGAAAGTTTTAACAATTCAAATTTGATATTGAAATTCCATCAAGCACCTTCAGTCAATATCATAAATTAAAGTTTTTTTTTTAAATTAAAAATGTGTCTTACGACGTTTTGATTCAAACACTGTAAATATCCTTTACAATGTAATGTTCAAAATACGTTATCGCCCGGTTTCAGACAAAATTCGGCAGAGGTCGCTAATTCGGAAACTAATCTCCTAAAACCCGAACTATAATAACAACGTATTAAGAAAAACAAATAAAATTTAACGAATGTTTTACCTGCCCGAACGTTCTTGTTTTACTTTGCGTGATAATCCAAATTACTGCGGGATGAAACCCGTTTTATCTTCCAATTTAGTATGAATAAAACATCATTACTTTTAACGAAGGATATTTAGAAATTTCGTAGGTTTACTAACAAAACACCACTATCGTTTGATGGAGTTGTATTTGCATGGATCGCATAGCTGGACATTAATTTCTTCACTAACTCTTGAATAGCAAAACCCATCGAACAAATTCTCACACCAATATTTGGTTAAACTACCAGAGTACTGTCACAGGGTGTTGTGATTTGATTCATCGAAAAACTGGTCATTAATTAATTTGAGGTTTTTTATTTAGGCTCCACAAAAAAAACCTATAATTCTTCTTATGAGGTTTCCGTGAGTATTTTTTTTAAAGAACACTGTTGTATTATATATCCACTTATGTTTTACACGTGGACCAATTGAAGATTTTCTGTGATTATATCAAAACTTTCCGCTAATTTATTGCCATGGTAAATTCAACAATAATTGCATCATTCAAACACATTGCCTTGAATCACTGAAACAATCACGAATAAAAAAGAGTTAAAACGAAGTGTCGCAGTAGGTTGGCTAATGACTTATTAAATATTATTATTTAAAAAACCGTCTTTTTAACTTTTACGCCCATTGTTTCAAAGTATTATTTTATTTAACACGATGAAAAAATAGAAATGTATTTTAATTCTACAAAATTTATATTTGATAGCTATTTCGGCTTGGCCTTCATCAGAATTATGCATAAACGTACATTTACCTATCTGTATATAGTTGTGAACAAAAGATAAACAATACATCTTCCCTTTTATTTTACCACCCTAGTTTCATATTTAGAATTTATTAGCACAATGAGAAACTGGGGTGTTAAAACGGAAAAGAAGATACATTGTGTACCTTTTCTACACATCTATATATTGATAGGTAAAAGTACGTTTAAACATAGTTCTGATGAATACGTAAGCCGAAATAACTATAAACTGTACATATTATCATATAAACTTTGTTAAACTAAAATATACTACTCCTTTTTTATCTTAGTTTGCCAACCAAAAGACTTCAATCTTACATAGCATAATATTAAATATTTAATTCTTTCCAAATAAGTGCATCTTTTTACAGTTTAAAAATAATATCGAAACTTCGACGTAATAAAGATGTGAAAATTACAAAACGCATCCGATGAAAACGTAATATATAAACGGCTGATAGCATTTGAGGGGGCTCTAGAGGGTTAGGGCGGATGGGGTGTAAAATAATGCACTGACGGGATATAAATTAGATTGCAAAATTGCACGGGCAGTATTTTCGTTAGGGGTTGGATACCGATCGAAGTCTCCTGACAAGAATAATAAATTTTTCAATCTGCTTGATTTATTCAAAAAATGTAAAAGGTACAATGTACTGTTTTTTGTGCTGAGTTTTTCAAGCCGTATCTGATTTCGAGGGGAACGCAAGAATCCATAAATTCTTACGGTGTATATTGTTTATATTACTTTGAGAAAGTTTTATCAGTATTACAGTATTTCAAGCCTGAGTTACAATACTAAAGAGTGTCGTATTCTGTTACATACATTTCGGGTATGAGACTCTGTACGAACGGTTGTTTTTTTTTTGCATATGGTTGCATAATGTCTTAAATTCATTTTTGCCTATCTACTTCCAACATCAGAGCAAACAAAAAGCACTTGATTTCCACCAAAACAACCGTAGGCCTATCGTTTTATTCCTACTCCTTGCGACAAAAGTACACACCAACGGAATTACACACAGCTCTCAAAGAAAAACTCATATTTTAAATAGCTTCTAAGCCAAAAAACGACTATATTTATATAAAATTGTTTTAACATTAGATTTCACTAGAAAAGCTTTTGCTCATTGAGAAAGGAATATATCTTTGCAATTTCAATAAATTATTTCCATAGGCTCCAAGCTTAATTTCATAATATATTTCCTATACACAATTAAAGCCAAAGGTGCTTAATTTATGATATCGACTGAAGGTGCTTGATGGAATTTCAATCTCAAATTAATGGAAGTTGTCACGAGCAATTGTGTTAATAATTATTGGATTAGTATAATCAAATTTGTTTTAGCTGCAATTTACTGCTTGCTTTGGGGTTAGTGTTTTTCTGTAATTAATAACTTTGGTATATAGACGATGCTTACTGTTTAATTTACGTCAGTTCTGTTGCATACTTGTGATAGAATGCCTGAAGATGCCGAAAGGCGAAACCCGGGTCATTAGTGACAAAACATGTGGAATTGAACTGAGAGGTGCATATGGAATCGTACAAATTTGTAACAATTCAAATTTGCTTTGAATTTGGTTTAAGAGTACGGTAATTACAACCAAAGATGTTGATCACTCGACCATTGGTAAGGTAAAAAATTTGCTCAGATAAAAAATATTTACGGGCAAAACAAACAAAACAAAAAATTTCCTGAAAATTTACAAAACAATCCATTTTAATAAATTCGTTTGAAAGCGATACAGTAAAAAGGTATTATGTCAGAAAACGGGACCGCGGTTAACCTTTATTATGCTGGAAACCCCCTCAACCATAAAGCGTTTGTTTTTTGGCAAAAAGGTCGATGACATTTGCGCCTCGATTAAAGAATTGCGTAAATAATACGTAAACCTACCTTCGAAACTTTTTATCCGAGTTTGAAACACTGCAAGCGAAATGTCGCTCGAAAATTACAGGATGCCCTTTCGCTTTCTTCTTATATATTTCCTTATACACTGCGAGAAACAAAGACCCTCAACGAAAGACTTCAGAAGGCTTACTTTTTTACCATTTCACATGTCTTCACTGTTCCCCTAAGCCTCTTTCAAAAAATATATATCTTCTTAGTTCTAGTGGGCTAAACTTGCGGCCCGCGTTTAACAATATAAAATTCCATTGAAAAGTTTCACGTGAATACAATTTTTTATCCAAACTTAAATATTATCAAAACACATCAGGTATAATTCAATACGACTAGTAATAAAACGGGCTCATTTTTACGCGTTCTGTAATTGTAAATACACGAAAATAGCTGATAATACGGTGAAAAAATAGCAAGGTATTTTAGATCTACAATGTGTATATAGTTGTTAGCTATTTCATCAGAACTTTGTGAAACATCGACGATGTTGGAGAACTAAAATAAATTGCTATTTTTTCACTGTGTTATGATGGAGTTCTACCAAGTATATCAATAATAGCTGATTTTTTAAATAATAAAAAAAAAATAGTACTTCATCAGTTGATAATGCTCGTCATGAGAGAAACCGGTCCTGATCAAAAAATATATTGTGGAAACAAGCACTAAAAATGTGTTTTTCTTATTTAAAATATGATGCCTTTCCATCAAGGTGTGACAGTTAGATTTTTTTTTCAGAATTTTTAATTTCCGTTAAAAAAATTATAAAAGGAGCGTTACTAAAACCAGTGAAAATGTTTAAATAATGGGCGGAATGTTATGAAATTTTAACAAAATCATTTGTCAAATTTGTCAATAGTGTTGCTTTTTACATCATATCTTATTATTATTGAGTGATCGATCACTTTAAAGGTATTAACTGTCACTTCTTGATGGAAAGGCATGATATTTTCAATAACAAAACATTTGTGAACATTTAATATTTAAACTAATTTACATTATTTGTATAAATATTGTATGCTTTCCTGTAAATTATTTCTTAGTTCTTTAATCTCTTCCACGCTAACGCCCCGACACATGGGACGGCAATGTGCAAGGCCTGTGCGCGAGCGCCCCAGACGTTGGGACGCGAACATTCAATCATCGATAATACAGGCAATCTTTTGCATATAGGACTGATTTTGGTTTTAAAATATTGCCCAATTCGTCCTGATACTACTACCTCCATTAAATTGTCAATACAATTAGGTTTAAAAGCTTAAAACATCGATTTTTCTAACCATTCAATTTTTTTCCAATCCCGCCAAATCAGTTTTATATGCGGAAATATAGGGGGGAAATTTCCGTAAAATATCGACTATTGATTCGTGTTTTCGGATTCCTCGCCTCGCTTTAAATACCACTGGTACAGTCGTATACAACTCGACTTACCTAACATAATCTGTACGTTTTCTTTTGAGAAAAATGAAAATATGTCTGTGAACTAAATCTTTGTAATGCTTTTGAAATACAAAGAAAAGTATTTCAGTGAGAAAGTTTTGAGATATTGTTTGCCATCTAATATAATTGAACGTATTGTAGCTGGGAAAAAACTTACTTTCCCCCGAACGGGTACTAATTTATTTATTTCTCGAACATTCCCATAACAAAAGGAAAAATCTTTTATTCCTCAGAAGGTATTTGAGAATATCACCTACATATCGGCTTAAATTGAATTCATTTACTATTCTAACGGTAAAAAATATATAGTGAAACGCCGATTGTCGTTTATCAAGGCGTTCTAAAAAAAACGATATGTGCGGTAAAACCATGGGGAATAATTTAAGCGGCCACCATTTTGCACAAATTAACTGAGTAGTTTGTTAAATTTGGTAAGAAAGTGAGTCATCCGCGGAAACATAATAAACAGACAAACATTTCATTTGTTTTAAGATGTTATCTGTCACTTCTTAAATATCTTAGGAAATATAACGCATCAAGTAATACAAAATTTAAATAAGCGAAAATACATCAGTCAGGGACGTCTCAATAACTTCTGAAACACTAAAAAGGTAATATTTGATCTAATGCAGTGGTCAGCTACCTTTTGATAGACTGGTTAAAAAAATTCAATTTTGTAAATTTTATTTGCACAGTTGGTAAAACATTTTTTTAAGCATACTTTTTAATATAATTTATAATATCGACTAAAAATACATGATGGAATTTCAATATCAAATTTTAATTGTGACAACTTTCTACGATTCCACATGTTTTATCCCCAACGACCCGGATTTCGGCGGGGTTATCCGGATGACGAAGTCAATTCTGTTGCATCCGTGTAATAGAATGCCCGAAGATGCCGAAAGACGACACCCGAGTCGTTAGTGACAAAACATGTGGAATCGTACAAAGTTATAACAAATCAAATTTCATACTTTTTTACATTATTATATTAATTTTAATGTAATATATAAGAAAGTAAAAATTGACCTTCAGTTTCTAAAAGTGATAAAAGTTTTTATTTTATTTATTTTTATTTTCCGATATTTTCAATTAATAAATACGTTTAAAAAATCAATAATCTGATAAAAAAAAAAATCTTTGGCGAGTAACTCAAAATGTTGTTGTGAGTAATTTTATTACCAACGGGTTGAAGGTTGCTGATCACTAATCTAATAATTTAAAATATTTGAATTCGGTACTATTTTAATTAGTGTTGTATCAGTTGATAATACTCGCGATGAGGAAAACCGCTTTTGATCATAAATATATTTTATATAAAATATAATGCCTGTAGTCGAAGAAGTGATACGTTAAAAAAGAGTAAAGGGATCTCTTTTGTACAGTTACTTTAGTTAAAAAATCTGCTAGTGGAAAACAACGCATTATTTTTAAATATATTTTAATATTTGAATGTACCCTTAATGTATAATTTTATTTTTGCATCTTTTTCAGTTGTCCAACTACAAGGTGCTGCAACTTCTTCAACAGATGCCACTAGTGGAAGAATAACAGAACCGGACGCTAGTCCGGATTTTATTGGCCCTATACAAAACGTTACTGCCGCCGTGGGACGTATGGCCGTACTAAGTTGTACTGTCAGTGACCTGGGACCTTATAAGGTAAACAATCGTCTTGAGCAAACCAAGTTTAATAAGTCCTTTTTACTTGAATCTAGAACAGTGGTTCTCATGTGCGGCCACCAGAGGATTTTGCTGCGGCCAACAGCTTTATAGTAAATATTGATATTTAAAAAAAATGCATTTTTACAAATGAATTTGTAAAATTATTATTATTTTTAAATTGATTGAATTGTTATGTATACACCCCATCATTCACGGTCACATGTTTAGAAGCTATGACACGCCATAATTATGGTTTATCTTATTTAATTACACTATTGATTCCCGAACACATCTAATCAAAATTTGCTATTATCATATACAAACATCCTCTAAAGATAACTAAAGTCCAATGCACATTTCTTATTAAAAACATCAACAATGATTTATAACGTCAATAAGCTTTCGATCTATATAAACGAATGCTTACTTGAAAGAAAAGAGAGAACTAACCTAAGAGTCCAGTAGCTTGTATCAAGTTGAACGTATCAAGTCTTCTCTGTGTTCTGATTTTTAATCAAAATATATTATATAATATTGTGTGCATAGCTTGTGTTATAATTAATTGTGAAACATTAACACTGCTCTAGAGACTTGCATAGTTAGATAGTCAGTGACACCGTTATTTTTTTTTACATGATTTGCTCATTATGCAATAATTTGTTCTTGATTTTTTCATCACTACGTTTAAATCAGTGATTACAATGTGCAAAATTCATAAAATATACAACATTGAAAACAAAACACAAAAAATAGACAATTTGTCAAAATCTCGATATTCTATATATTGTTTCATTAACGAGATATTTTCCGTTTTTTTCTTGACGTAATACAAATCCACGTCATTCATATTATATTTTCATAATATTATTTTATTTAACGGCGCAGACATTTTGTACAATCAGCTTATGCTAAGAAAATATCAAGGAAACCCACTAAAAGCAGGTCTTAGACGTGAAACCCTACACTTCTTTACAGAACTGTGGTCTCTCTTGATAAATTAGGGATGGCAAAAGAGATATATTGATACCGGGATTCCAATATATATTCTGAAACTACCAAAATGTTTTTTAATCATAAATTCTAAAAATTTATCATCAAATATAAATGTGATAGTAGATTTTATTTAACATGTGCGATTAAGCAGTGTCAATAACAATATCTACTACTAGTGATTGATGAATTTTCAAAATCTAATTTGAATTGCTAAAACTTTGACGGCCTGGTCATTCTATCACACGAATGCAATAGAACAGGCACACAATAAATGACTTGTATCGGTATGAAAAACTTTTGTAAAAAACTCATTCACTAGGCTTATTATTCATAAAATAGAATGTTATATAAATCAAATTAATAGTTATTATGAGGTACTGACTTGCCTCAAAAACTTAGGGTTTATATCGATATAATTCCCGAAGATGCCGAAAGGCGAAACCCGAATCGCTAGTGACAAAACATGTGGAATCGCACAAAGTTTTAACAATTCAAATTTATAAATTTTTTGTGAGTTTAATAAAATATGTGTGATAGAATGTATGAAGATACCGAAAGGTGAAACTCGAATCGCGGATCAAAAAACATGCATGAAGTTTCAACAATTCAAATTTTATATTACTCAGTCACTACCGTAATTAATACTGCTGAACCGCATGGCTGTCTGAGACAAGATATTTCGTCAATATCTTTAAACGTATTATCCTCGAAATATATTCCTTCCATTAAAATGATTCTTTGACAGGACACACACTGGTGTCTATAAGAAAGGCTTAAAAACATTTTACCATAACTGTATAGGTTTTCTACATCAATGTTTCAATAGCTTCAGAGTTAACAAAAAAAATTCTTCAAAATTCTTCAAGAATACCTGCTTTCTTATGATATAACAATAAACAATTGATAAGTTTTTTAATAATTTCTGTATATGATATTTAAAAAAAAACATCGAAAATTAACGTTTATGTTACAAATTATAGCTGGCATGCAGGGTAAATACTTATATTTCTTTCTGGCAGCCAAAGGATTAAACACACGCGTAAAATAAAAATGCACATAGTTAAATTTTGTTAGAATACCGATATTGATTCGTTCGTCCGGTACCGCAGTCCCTTGTTCAGACATAGCCAGTTGTAAACAGAGAGGTCTTTTAAAACGTTAATAATTATTTCGTCCATTTTGTATGACTTCTCACAAATTTCTGCAAGATGGCGTAACAATATAAGAGACGACTCGAGCGAGTAAGACGTGAAGACAGTTAACCAACAATCGTAGGAAAATGTATTTAATTGAAAATTTTATATTATTTTCCCGTTGGCGTTTAGTGGTGAAGTGAAACAACTCGTAAATCAGCATTATTTATTGGCTCGTGTATTTCCGCTACACAATGAACAGTCAAATTACTTTGATATGCCAATATTGTTAGTTTCTGATGAATATTATTAATACAAGCGAGGAAAATATTTTGATTTATAAATAAATTTACTTTAAATAAAATAATGTTTTTATTTTATTATCATATTTAAATTTCTTTTTTGAAAATATATTTACTGGATCGTTAAAAACGTTTTGAAATGAATTATATCTCAGAGCTAACGTATCTGTACCCATAAGAAAAATATTAAATTATGTCACATTTATCAATCAAATAGAATTTTCTTGATCAGAGTTACTCAAACTGTGCGCCGCTGTGCACGAGGGTGCCGTGAAAATTACACCCTTACAAAATGTTATTATTTTTTAAAAAACTAAGGTAACATAAGGTTCGCCATGGGATAAACAATCTGATCCACATGTTTTGTCACTGGCGACCCAGATTTCGCCTTTCGAAATCTCCAGGCATTCCATCACACGGATACTGATTCGTCAGTTCTATTGCGTCCGTGAGAAAGAACGCCTGAAGATGCCAAAAGACAAAACCCGGGTCGTAGTGACAAAATATATTGAATCGTATAAAGTTTCAACAAGTTTAATTTAATCAATCGAATGTTACAAATCAATTCCAAAATTTTATCACACAATTCAAAAATGGAAACGATTTTGCTCATCACAGTGTTATCAACTCTCTAAGCATAATATGTTATTTATTTGAATATAATGCCTGTCGACTAAGAAATGACATTTCCTTTAAAAATCATCATGATTTTCAAGACCTCTTCCGTAAATTTATATAACTAACTGATGTATAAAATATATATTTTTGAAGCTTTCGCGCTTTTCCGTGTTTTAGTGCACACTTGAAAATCGTACAATCGGGGTTTGAATGTAAATTAAAAATTAATTTTCGAAGATAAAATCTTCAGCTGGACTTGGACCGTGTTGGGTAGCGCGGCTGACGGCTGAAATCCTCGAACGGATATTTTCGTTCTTTGTTTTCAGGATTTGTATCCTTTTGCGTGAAATATATTCCCACAATGGCATACGATTGTGGTTAATAATTCAAGATGGGCTTAACAAAGAATTTATTTTTGCTACATTCCATTGCAGATATATTGCTTTCAAGCTGAAATAAGGGTGAGAATTTTCAAAAATATTATTGCTTCTATAATAATTCATGTAAACAAAGAAATAAGAGAATGAAGAATGTAAAATGTTAAATATTAAAAATAACGGTTTTGCCATTCATTATTAAAATAACAACTCGTCATGTTGCATTCTTACTACTGATTATCATTTAACTAATATATGTACGTTTTATCGATACAGACGTTTAAATTATTTTAGATTATAGCAGACATTTTTTCAAAGTGACATCCGTCAAATTTGTTGTCAATTATTACGTAAAGTACACCAAATTATCATGATAGATCATAACCTAGGTTCGCAACCTAAGGGTCGCGGTTCACATGGATTTTATAAAAACGGTATGCCACCCGAAAAAGGTTGGGAACCTATGGATTGTAACAAATAATAAAATTTTGATGAATATTTTGCTTGAAAGGTTTGATAGCATGGAACTGGCTTTCGATATCGTGCTGTTCAACGCTATTTTAAATTGCAAATAAAGTGCAAACAATTGGCGCCCTCAAAGCCAAAATAAAAAACGCCATCCGAAACAAATTCAACCAGATTTATGCGATAAATTTATTGAAAATTAGACTCTCCAAATACATACTACCAAGACTAGCTCTGGTGGGTATTTGATTGACATTATATTGTACACTTAATGCCATAAAATATACTTTTAAATTAAAAACAAAATGGAATGGACATTTCATACACAACTTGTTTTATTTACATTTACACAAATTATGATCGTCCTTATTGAAATACGGTTTATATGTATTTTAGTGAATATATTTTTTTTGCGAAAATTTCACTTTTTGATGGAAAACCCTGTTTCCATAAAATTTTTTTAATGTTACGACCGAAGAGAGAAAAATAAAACTTCTAACGCTCTCAATATTAATTTTGAATGACTCGACGTTTCATTTGACAGCGTACATTTAACAAACATCAATATTTACAATTAAAATTTTTTAGTCTACATTCGTTTCAAAATTTTATTGGAAGGTAAAACATATTATTTAAAAGATTTTTTTCCAGTATTCCCAAAACGATTTTTCGATAAAATCGTATGTATATATTTATTAAAATAAGAATTATAGGCGGCTGGTAAAATGTTCCGTCACTTAAAATTAGCCATAAGTCAACGTGGACAGCGTTCTTATTTTAAATGGATCGAATCCCAGGAAAAGAAGTGAACAATAATTCAGAACAATTCAAATAAACTGTTCACAGAAAAAAAATCACCCTACAAAAGCGCTGTCAGCAATATTCAGTTAGAGGCTAAATGTAATACAAGTATAGGGTGATAATAAAACAACGTGTTACGTATTTTTTCAATAATTTAATATTTAAATAATCTGGATTTGTAGCACAATAATTAAGATAAGAATAATTTTTTTTTTTAAAAACTTAGGAGTAAAAATAATTTTTGGGATATGATATTATATAACACGGTGAAAAAATAGCAATGTATTTTAGTTTTACAAAATTATTTTTAACAAATATAGTTGATAGCTATTTCGGCTCACGCCATCGTCAGAACTCGGCGTGAGCCGAAATAGCTATCAACTATATTTGTTAAAAATAATTTTGTAGAACTAAAATACATTGCTATTTTTTCACCTTGTTATAATGGAGTTCTACCAAGTGAATGCCAATTCAATCAATCATATTATATAATTTATGAAATCGACTGAAGGTGCTGGATGGAATTTCAATATCAAATTTGAATTGTTACAACTTTGTACGATTTCACATGTTTTGTCACTAACGATAAAGGCTTCGCCTTTCGGCACTTTAAGGCACTTATCTCATGGATGCAACAACTTACAGCTCCATTGTAAGTTTGTCAGATCTGTTGCATCCATTTGATAGAATGCATGAAGATGCCGAAAAGCGAATCCCGGGTCTTTAGTGACAAAGCATGTGGAATCGTACAAAGATTTAATAATTCAAATTTGATGTTGAAATTCCATCAAGCAATTTCAGTTGATATCATAAATTATGTCAATTGTAATAATTAAAGGCCTCTTATATTTCCACATTTTTATCAAACACGACCTGGGTTTCAGTTCGAGTACATCCTTGTACGAAAATGCCTGAAGGAGTTAAAACACGAAATACGGGTTTTGAGTGACAAAACATGAGACAATTTACAGAGTTTAAATGATCCGATTTCATTTAACAAAAGATTAGAGCATCATATATTATATTATATTTAAAGAAAACACTGAACAGAAATGCAGAATGATGACAAAGATAAAACTCGAGACAACGCGACCTACTGTATTTTAAAATAAAGTGGGATCATTGAAAAAGCCTGAAAATATTAAAACGTGAAATCCGGGTTGTGATCGATAAAATTTGAAACAATTTACAAAATTTGAAACAACATGTGGAATCGTACAAAGCTATAACAATTCAAAGTTTTTTAAAGTAAGATCGTTAAAAACACACGACAATGGTAAAAATCGTAAATCTATATTCGGATAGACGCGTACAAAATGAATGTATTAAAAAAATTGTGTTTACATTCCAATTCTGACAGCTTAGTGGCAAATATTTTTTTAGTGCGGTAATCTTTTGTATAAAGAAATAATTCTTCGGGTAATTCCTATGAACCTTGTTCTGTCGACAGTTATGACGGCATGCGTATTATTCAAATCCGTTTGACCTTTTCTTTTTAGTAACCCGTCTGTCATTTGTGACGTGTTTATCTGTATGGGAATTTTCGGATTATATAATATGTACATGAATCACATGAATGTTGAATATATTCGTATGTATGTTGTACGTTTCATGTATAATGTATGCGTAAAAAACAAGGTATATTCTTAACTTGAATAACTTACTTAATAGCTTGGATGTTAAAAGAACGTAGAAGAATATTAATAATACATTTTCTTCACTACTATATATTGATAAGTTAATTTGAATTGTTACAACTTTGTACGATTCCACGTGTTTTGTTTAACGACCCGGGGTTAGTTCTTTTGCATCCGTGTGATAGAATGCCTGAAGATGCCGAAAGGCGAAACCCGGGTCGTTAGTGACAAAACATGTGGAATCGTACAAAGTTGTGACAATTCAAAAAATTAAGATAAATCAATACTTCATTAAGAGCTCTAAACAATCATAAAGAACTCATTAGGAGAAGTAAGGAGAGGGAAATTTTTAAAAATAAAATAGCCTGCACTTATATATTTAATGGGACATAATGCATTAATACATTACATTTTATTTGGTAATCAATTGAAAGTATGTTTCTTATAAAATAGTGCAATATTGGAATTTATAGACTACAGTCTACTATCGCAATCGTTTCCCCGTCAAAATGATCTAAACAAACAATGCTTTTAAAATAAGAAATTGTCTTTACCCGATAGCGTGATGGCATCTATGCAATTTCATTGATCATTATTTTATTCTATTGGACGATTAAATTTATAAGCTGGGAAATGCTATCTCGGTAAATAAATTTAATAACACGCCAGATAAAAATGACCTCTTGGGTAGAAGACTTAACAATAAAAGTAAAATTACACTGTATTTAACACTTTAATCAGACTTTTTATAGTTATTAATGTTCTAGCTTCACGGTCAGAATTGCTTATTGAAAAACAAATTATTAACCGTCACTTCTTGTTGGAACGCCTTTATATTTAAATAATAAAACCCTACATCTTGTACTATTTTCAAATAATTATGATCAGGACGGGTTTCGCTAATCGCAAACATTATCAACTAATCTTTAAATTTGAATATTTGAAACTTTGTATGATTCTACAGCTTTTGTCACTTACGTCACGGGTTTCGTATTTCGACATCTTCAGGCATTATGTAAATATTTTTACTAAGGTAAAATCGCACGTACCTTAATGATTAGAATTGCAGAACACAACACAGATACCTATACGTTTGCAATTCATTTATTTTTGGAAAGACGTTCATTTAATGAAAGGATGAAAGTTTTCAATTATTGCATCAAAACGTGTGGTAATATGCCTGAAGATACCAAAAGGTGAAACCCGTGTCGGTGGTGAAAAATGATGTAGAAATGTACAAAGTTTTAACAATTAAATTTTAATATTAATATTCCATCAAACACCTTCAGTCAATATCGTAAACTAATATTTTGTTTAGTTAAAATAACAGTTGCCTGCAAATTTCGTGAGTTATTTTTTGTCAGTCTAAGGAATGATTTTAAGAAAATTCATTTAACCAAAAAAAACTTATATAACACACTATTTTTTGCAGTAAATTGACTATTTTTTATATATAGATAATTTAGCAAAGGTTTTGAAATTAATTTAATACTTAAGAACATGTTCTATATGCTCGTTATATTTGTTCGTGACGAAATCACTTTTAAAGTACTCGGTAATAGAAAATTGTGATTTAAATTATACGTGAAATCGGCCGCTACTTGACATCGTCTACCAAATATTAAAATTAATTTAAAGATTTAAGCAGAAACTTTAAATTTTATACAAATTATTATATTTATGTCTAAAATTCAATTCTCTTAAAGAGCTTATTAAGTTTAAATAACTAGTCTTCAGCATTTAAAAACAACTTTAAAAACATATTTTCCAAAAAGAAAATCAACTCAAAACAACATTATCAAAAAGTGATTGAGAAAATTCTTATTTATTTTTAATTGAAACAATTAACTCTAACTTTCAAAAGTGATATTTTTATATATAAGTTAATCTATGCCAGAGGTGGTCAAACCGTGGGGCATACGATGATTAGAAGTTGCGTATTGCATATTAATGACACGGCATATTTGTTTGGTTTCTCGCCATTCATGTGGGCTTAAATACACTTCATCTCAATCGCACCACGTCTCAATCGTACCGAACCTCATTCACACAATAAAATAAAATATTTTGTAGAAATAATTACCAAAAAATGTGCTTTTAATTTTTTAAATATCATGCTTAAAAGACGTACAACAAACAGTTAACGGATATGGCCGTTTAGGCAAAGATTTGTTTATCCCTATTGCAAATTTATTTACTACGTATTTTTTCAAATTTGAATCGTTACACGGATGCAACAGAACTGACGTAGAGTATCGTCGTTCGTTATCATCATTTCTGTTGCATCCATGTGATATAATGACTGACGATGCCAAAAGGTGAAACCCGTGTCGTTGGTTTTCGTAACTTTGGATGGTGGCACTCAAGTGTGTCAAAAATTTACATAATCAAACTATTTCGTTTGAATTGTGATTCTTCCATTTTATTCAATATAATGACGCAAACCATTCGAATGGCTTGTAATTTGTCGAAGTTACAAAAGTAAATCCACATGTTTTGTCACGACCCGGGTTTCATCGCAACAGAACTGACCCAATGTGAATCGCACAAAGCTGTAATATGAATTACATCAATTACCTTCAGTCGGTATCATAAATTAATTAATTAAATTGTATAATTGAGTAATTCCTTTTTTCTTTAAGCGTGGCGGATTCTATCATTGTTTCTATTTTCTCTCTCTGACCGTGAACGTAAGAAGATGAAAAGGGATCTTGAGTTTAATGGCTTATCTGAATTTATCTGTGTGTGTACAAATTTTTCCCACCCCTGATCTAAATAAACCAAAATACCGAGAAAATCTTTTAAGCTTCTTAAGGTAATTGAATTTACTACTATCGCTTACTGCTTACAAAATGTCAAATTTGTTTTAAAAATATATTCGTGTCCGCTTAAGGTATTTCTTTAAAATAATAATCATTCTTAAATCCACATGGGTAGATATTTTTTCCTTAGTTGGTAATGAGAGCTTACGTAATGAGCTTAAACTTTGAGTCATAAATCGACTTTGTTTTCAAAGACGAGGGATCGGAAATGTTAAAGGCCAATTTTCTTACAAATTTAAGTGCCTGTTATGCTATTATTTAAAGCCTTCGTAAAGCAGCTTTTCCTATGCCACTGTACACCCGATCAAATTTTTGCATGAGGAATACTTTCAAAAGACTACAATACAAAAAACGATAAAGTACCAAATAATTTAGAAAAATGGCACATAGGTGCCATTTCTTAAAACCACGTCAAAATATCAAACTCTTTAATATAGTTTATTTATTATTCATAACATACATTAATATCTAATAAATTTATTTTCTCTATTGAAATTGAATTTACTTTAACTAAATTTAAACTTGAATCGTTAAAACTTTGTACGATTCCACATGTTTTCACTAACGATTCGGGTTTTGCCTTTTGGCACCTTCATGCATTCTATCACACGGATGTAACAGAATTAACAAACAATATAAAGTAAGCATTGTCTATATACCAAAAGGAAAACACAGATCCCAAGGCAAGACCTAAATAGCAGCTAAAATAAATTCAATAATATTGATCTAATAATTATTAAAACAATTGCCTGTGATAATTTTCATTAATAATTAATCTTGTTATTGAGACATTTTTGAAAGGGTTTTACAACAGAAAATATTTATCAACTATCGTTAAAATACATTTTTTTAAGAAAAATATCTACTTATTTCAATTTGATAAGTAACGATTAATTATCTAGTGATGCAATATAAGAATTTACATCGCGAGATTGTTGATTTATTGAACCGATCTCACGTAAAGGATACAATAAGTGGGAGTTGGGAAGATTGAGCTGATCATTGAGAATGAAGTTTGAAGTGAAGTTTACAGTTTTCACATTCAAAACAATATGTTAACGAAATAATTTTCGGTGACATTTTTGCCTCTTTTACTATATACGTAATGTAATCTCGCGTACAATATTTTAAGCAATTTTAGCGTCGAAATTTTGTTTAAATGTAACATAACTTTACAAAATCGCTACGCTTATTTGAAACAGCGGAACGGGAGATGTCAAAATGACGAAAATTTCACCTTCAAACGCAGCGGAATTCGCTTTACGGGGCCTGTACAAATTTTCAGAATTACATCCAACTTAATACAGTGCTATTATTCAAAATTAGGTTCATAATTCACAACAAAATGCTTGAGACAATGGTAGACTAAATGACCACGTCAGCTTAGGAGAGCGAAGTCTAACAAACGCAAAACAAATTTAGAGAATTATATTTCAAAGTGAATTTAAATAAATAGTTAGATATTTTTTATGTCTATTGTTTTGCATTGTGAACAACATTTCGACGCTCGAAAGGAAATGAATCAATTATTTTTATAATTAAAACACAATTTATGATTTTGACTGAAGATGCTTGATGGAGTTTCAATATCAAATTTGAATAGTTATTGAAATAAGTAGGTATTTCTTAAAAAAACCCACCAATTATATTTTAATGGTAGTTGATTATTATTTTTTGTAAAACCATTTCAAGACAGACTCATTAATAATTTTAATCGTTAAAGAAACATATCCCATGCGATCATGTTAATTATTATTAGATTAACATTATTAAATTTGTTTTAGCTGCCATTTACTGCTTGCCTTGTGGTCTGTTTTTTCCTGTAATTAATACCTTTGGTATTATATATAGACGACGCTAACTGTTTATTGTACGTCAGTTCTGTTTTGTCACTTACTACCCTGGTTTCGCTTTTTGACAACTTCAGGCATTCTATCACACGGATGCAACAAAACAAATTAAGTGAGAACTTCTCCATGAAAAATAAATCAAAAAAAAAAAAAATCGTCTATTTTTACAATAAAATTATTTGAAAACTCACTTCAATTAATAATTCGTTATGTCAATAGATGGGGACCAAATTAAAAGATCTTTTTAAATTATTTTAGGAACAACGCTTTTCTACCAAGAAATGACGGTTAAAACCTTAACAGAAATATAAATTATGAGCTAAAACCTATATACCCAGTCAAGTTTATTTAATTTATTATATTAAACAATAAAAACACATTTTATCGTACTTTTTCTACAATATATTTTATGGTCAGGACCGACGAACGAACCATTTTTTTGTATGCATGAGGAATATAAACTATGTTTTTTGCACAAGTAGCTTTATTTAAATTAGTATTGTAACATTTGATAATACTCACGATGAGCGAAACCGGTCCTGACCGTAAAATATATTATAGAAATAAGTACTAAGAAATGTTTTTTTATTATTTAAAATATCATCCCTTTCCATCAAGAACTGACTGGTAAAACCCCAGAAGTGATGTATCATTCTAGTAATTAGCACGTTATACTGGGGAACGCGTTTACACGTCATTCGATATAGTTGTCAATAATCGCTCATTTTTTGTCAATGTTAGAGTCGGAGTCTTGAAAACATGAGCTTAGCCACAACTATTTTTTTACAATTAAACAGTTTCGAAGAATATCTCAATGTACAATTACCGGATTGGTTGGGAAACCTACAATTTAATGCCAATAAATGGGAAAGGTAGGAAGAAATCTGAGAAAAATCAACTAATTTTAGTCGAATCTGTGTTGTTAAGTAACGGAGTCGGAGTAGCGTTTTTTTAACGACTCAACAGCCCTGAATTTGATTTGGTGGTTAACGAAACGTAACTACGCATGAAAGAATGTGAAATTTTGATTTTAGTTAAAATCTATATTTTTTTAAATTTCATGAAACCATCGCTGTTCCAAATTTAATTTCAAAATACTTAAAAATAATCGCTACACGAATTTTTCACTCTAAAAGCTCTTACAATGCGTTTTGATTAAAAGCTCGATTTACTAACAAGTCTCATTTTGCTTTTGAGACTAAAACTCGCCGTTTGATCTTTTTTTTTAATTTGATGCACATTTTTCAATCATACCGATGATCAAATCTCCCCAATGACACATTTTGGATGTAATTGTGTCTTCTGGTGAAAAACACAGTAATAACAATTTGAATTGGGTGTCAGAATCAGGCATTTTTTTTAATTCACCCTTTATAAGACCCTTAGCTTAAGGGCAGAAAATATTTATTAACCGATAAAACAAACACAGCTTTTATAAATGTTGGCAAAAATATCTAGATATTTTACAAAACATAATGTTACTGTGTTTTCCCATATTCCAATTCGGTCAACTAATCGTGTCATAGAAAAAAATTCAGTTATTTTATATATTCTATGTTTATAAACCACTTTTAAGGTGTTGACTGTCACTTCTTGATGGAAAGGCAAGATATTTTAAATAATAAAATTATATTTTTTAGTACTTATTTCCACAATATATTTTTTGATCAGGACCGGTTTCACTCATCACGAGCATCATCGCTTATAAGTTGATAATGTTTGCGATAAGCGAAACCGGTCCTGATCAAAATTATATTGTGGAAATATGAACTAAAAATGTGTTTTTATTATTAAAAATGTATATAAACATTAAGTTTTAATTTCATTTCAATAATTCAAATTTGGTTAGATTTAATTAAATGTATGCTGCCTGAAATATGCTATATGATGAAAAGCGTTATTATAATCTATGATATCGACTGAAGGTGCTTGATGGAATCTTAATATTATAAAGTTTGTTTTAGCTACCATTTAGCGGTTGCTTTGGGGTCTGTATTTTCCTCTAATTAATACCTTTGGTATATAGACAATACTAAATGTTTATTGTACGTCAGTTCTGTGGCATCCGTGTGATAGAATTCCTGAAGTTGCCGAAAGGAGAAATCCGGGTCGTTAGTGACAAAACATATGGAATCTTACTAAAATGTAAAAATTCAAATTTGTTTCTGTAATCAATCATTTTCAAAGCTATGTCAAATATTATATATATATGGATCCTAGTTTTAGGGTCTGTGTTCTATTTTAATCAATTCCTCTTGCATAATATATAACCGATTTAAACTATTTATTGTATGTCATTTCTGTTGCATCCGTGTGATAGAATGCTTGATGATGCCGAAAGGCGAAAAACCGGGTCGTTCGTGACAGAGCAAAAGGAAGAGTACAAAGTTTTATCAATTGAAATTTGATATTGAAATTCCATCAAACACTTTCAGTCGATATCATAAACTTTTATCTCTCTATTTATTCCGCTGTGTGAAGAAAAATATACACCATTAATTCATATTTTAATTGATATTTTATAATTTTAACAGTTGAGGAAAAAAAGCTCCCAAAATAGTTACTTAGTTAGAGGAAACGTAACATATGAAAATGTTAAAGTAAATCGTAAAGCGATTACAGAATTATCGATTTTATATTATACATGCATCAGAAAAATATATTACCAACAAAATCTCAAAAAGATTACATTTTACGATACAGTATTACAAAGAGAAGCAAAATGTATATTTCTATTTATAAATTTTAAAAGGATCATTATTTTTCAAGGGTTTCTTAATAAAAGAAAAGAAGGATACTTAAATATGGAACATGGTGTAGTTAATGACAACATAATGACAATGAGCAAGTTCCTACCAGTGTACCACGATAAAAAAAAACAGGGAAGTCACAAATATGTAGCATTTTTTTAGAACAAAATTTAATACTGTATATGTATGTTTTATTTTCAAGTCATTTTGATATATTTTCATCGATAATAATATTAGTGAAGCTTAGCTGTATTATTTGTATATATTTTAAGTGCTAACTGTCACTTCTTGGTGGAAAGGCATGTTAAAATATTTTAAAAAATACAATGCTTAGTACCATATCCAAAAATTTTATGCTATCAAAACCAATACCAATTTTGTGCATCTATACCATTATTAAATGATATTTACTAATTAAAATAATGCTACATGTACGAACTGTCTAATAGTGGATTCCGGTATTTTTACTGGAGTCGAGGTCGTGAAAAACGAATAAATCCTACTACTTTTTCGATTAGACTATTTGAAGAGAATGAAATGCACTAACGTCATTTACGGCCCGGGTTTCGTCTTTCGGCATTTTCAGGCATTCTATCACTCGGATTCAACAGAACTGAGGCACAATAGACAGTTAGCATTGCCTACACACCAAAGTATTAATTACAAGAAAACAACTTTAATACCTTTGGTATGTAGACGATGCTTACTGTTTATTGTTCGTCAGTTCTGTTGAATCCGTGTGATAGAATGCTTGAAGATGCTAAAAGGCAAAACCCGGATCGTTAATGACAAAACATGTGAAATCTCACAAAGTTGTAGCAATTCAAATTTGCATATTTAAAATCTTAGTTTCAATGAATTATTTCTGGAAACTTTTTACTATAGAAAATTTTACTTTCGTGCGAAAAGCTTTCTGAGGTAACTTAAAAATAAAATTCGTTACAAAATTGTTTTCATAATATTTTTTCAGTAAAACATTATTATCATTTTTTGGAAGGTCTTTTTTTGTTACAATCGCTTACAATATTTTATCTTGTTGACATATTAACAATACATCATTATTTCATGTAAGACATTGTAAGGAAATGCAAATTTTTATTGCTTTTGCTTTTTGGGGCTTTTTCTCTCGTCGATTTACTGAAGCGGTAAAACACAATATATATTTTAATACAATAGAACCGGTTTCAGCATTGTACCTTCGTCGAGTGGTTTCGCTTCAAATCTTGGATGGCTGGTCAAGTGTTTATATCTTAGGATTAACTTTTCGTATCATTGATCGACGGAACCGTAAGAAATATATGTATGTATTCTAGTGAATTATTTGCATACGTTGCAATGCTACTCAAAGAAAGAATGTGCATTTGGATGACCATTTCTTTTTTCGTTTTTCCCTTCTGTTGCGGACACGTATAATCAGAAGGTTTTACGACGCGTGAGCAGGTCACATAAAGCTTTGTGAGAAGCAAGGATTTTCATACAAGGTAACATGTGTTTCATCGATTCTAAAACCATTTTTAGACTGACGCAATGATTCTTAATATTAGTAAATAATTTATAAGGAAGGCGTGAGAAATTAGCGAATAATTTTGTTTATTTTATCGATTGAAAAATTATAAGAAACTAAAATCATTTTACAATAATAAAGTGTTACTTTCACTTATTCGTAGAAATGTATAATACAATATTAAAAGTTTAACATAAAATGTTAAGTTACACAACTTTACATTATAAAATCAGGATCGGTTTCGTTTGCCGCGAGCAATAATGCTCACGGCCATACAAGACCAATTAATTAATTTGCAAGTCCTTAACGAGTGAAACAGAGATACGAACCAACGTTTGACAACAAATGGAATATGATTATATTCCATCTACGTATTACACGTGACAAGTTTATATATAATTAACGACATCCAGTGCCGCCAGCGTTAATTAAAAAGGAATTTTTATAGTTTTCCAATTTTGTAATACACGCGTATGTTCAAATGGAGTACAGTGCCATCTATTATGCATGAGAAGCAGCTTATAAATCGAATATACACAAAAATGAATTGGCATTCACTTGGTAGATTTCCATTATAACACGGTGAAAAAAAAGCAATGTATTTTAGTTCTAGATTTTTTTTTATAAGATATGATTGATAGCTATTTCGTGTCACGCCATCGTCAGAACTACTTCTATCAGTAGATAGATATGCTTCTCACATGAACAGCTTTATGTGGCCTGCTCACGTGTCGTAAGACCTTTCGATTTATTCCTGTATTCAGCAGACGGATAAACTGTGTGAATTATAACACAAACACTTTCGTTTTTGAGTAGGATTGCAACGCATTTTAAGTTCTTGTTAGTAGTAAATAATAATATAAATGACATATATAGTATGATGAAGAAAATTAATAAAAAAAAACGTTCGCTAAAACACTTTGACTCAGGATTGAACAGTTTTTGAATAAAATGTAAGAAAGTTTTTTTGAGATACACACTTTCTTTTTATCTGCAAAGGTCTCTTCACATAAGGAAAAAATATTATACCACATAAGAACTCTCGCACCTTGTATCAATTTTGAAAGTTTCGATAGCGAAAAATCACGACTCCCTTCCGAGAGATGAAGCGAAAACTTTTTTATTTAATTTCGACCCATAAAAGAGATGTGAAAATCTCGCTTTACGTGAGTGAATAAAAAACTGTACAGGAATCGGCTTGCGGTGGGCCGTTTCGTAAAAAACTTAAGGTATTTATTTAAGTCGATTAAATGGCGTATGAAGTTTTCGGAATTAAAGTAACTTTAACGGCCACCAAATGGCACTTAAGCTTTTTACGTAACAAGCACCCTTAATCAAACCGTTTTGGCTTATTGTCCTTCCTCAAGAGATTTTTTTATAAGCGCGATATATACTGTTGAGACAATTAGCTTTTTTGAACTGATTTTTCTTTCCGTGTAAAGTTTATCAACGCTTTCAACCAGGACTGTGCAATTGCACATTGGAGTCGTGAGGAACGAGAGACTTAGAATACTTTTTTATTAGACGATTTTGAAAAATATCTCAATGAACAATTATTCGGATTGGTTGATTGATTTTTAATTTAATGAACATCAATAGAAAAGGAGGAAAAAAGTTGACAAGATTAAACTTTTTCGTTGGAATCGTGTCAGAGTGGATTCACATTTTTAATGGCTCCGTAGCCCTGTTTTTAACCCTTTAATAGCTAGAAACTAGTAAAATAAAAGAAAAGTGACACACCAGTAAGTCGTTAGCGTTATAATATTAGAGTTTGTAAATTTGAATTGTTACAACTTTCTACCATTTTGCATGTTTTTGTTTTGTCATTAACGATCTGAATTTTACTTCTTGGCATATTCAGGCATTCCATCACACTGATGCAACAGATTTGACATATCATCATTTGTATACCAATGGAATTAATTAAAGGAAAAACACAGATCCATAGGCAAGAACTAAATGACAATGAAAATAAATTTCAATAATATTTCGACACGATTTCTTAGATCAATATTATTGACGCTTATTTTAGATCTTAGATCTTTAAAACCGAGAATTTCTCTGTCAAAAACAGTCTAGTTAATGACAATTCGAAAGTTTTTGAAATGATGGTCTATCACGTCAAAATACGGCTCCGGGACTCAGGTGTTGTATTTTGTATCACGTGAAAACACGGTTCCCGGATTTGAAGTGTTAAAGCACCTTAAAATTCGTGACGTTATACGTCCAACAAAATTTAGCATTTCTTTAGCGTTTAAATATATAATATATTACTGTAACATATTTTATTCATCAGGCATGTGAGTATTAATTAAGTAACGTTACAGTCTTGTCGAATTGGTGTGTAGTTAATCTGTTTTCATTATAATTTTATAGCTTAATCGTAGAAAGCCAACACAATATTATCTGCTCAAGTAACAAACAAAACTGATTTTTATTGTTGGGCGCAATTTCCTTTGAGTATAAAGTCTTGATTTAATGCCTAACTTTATTGCGATACTGTTTCGTTGTTAGAATTCAGTAACAAAGCCTTAACAAAATTCAATTTCACGCAATAATATCCATCCAACCGCCATTACAGGCCTTCGTTTACTTTTATCCAATATGTAATGTACAACCGGTGTTTTGTTTTTTATTTATATATATACATATTATATAAATACATGTAGACCCTTCCCGCGAATAACGCGGAGCTTTTCTTGCGTTGTTATAACAACGTTTTAACGCGGATTGAAAAGAAAATCATTTATATAACTTACTTTATCGACCGGAATTCAATATCAAATTTGAATTGCTTTCGGCATTTTCGGTCATTCTATCACATGGATGCAACAACACTGATATAATTTATAACATCGACTGGAGGTGTAATATGGAATTTCAATATGAAATTTCAATTGCTAAAACTTTATATGATTCCACATGTTTTTTCAGTAACGGCCCTGGTTTCGTCTAACGGCATTTTCAGTCATTCTATCACATTGATACTGTAGATCTCACATAATATTATATATGACATCGACTGAAGGTGCTTTATGGAATTTCAATATGAAATTTCAATTGCTACAACTTTATACACTTCCACATATTTTTTCACTAACGGCCCTGGTTTCGTCTTTCGACATTTTCAATCATTCTATCACATGGATACAACAGAACTGATATAAATTATAACATTGACTGAAGGTGCTTGGTGGAATTTCAATACCAAATTTTAATTGTTGAAGGTTTTTACAATTTCACGTGTTTTTTCACTAGATGCTCTTGCTTTATCTCAATATTTTCAGATAGTCCATCACTTGGATGCAACAGAACTGATATAATTTAAGATATCGACAGAAGTGTCTTGATGGAATTTCGAATGTCAAATTTTACGATTCTTCATGTTTTTTACTAACGGCCCTCGTTTCGTCTTCAAATAATAAGCTGTGATGGTTTTTTTCATAGCAAACTATTTTTTTCTAGATTTAATTTAAAAGAGGTAAAAGCAAGTAATCATGATGTGGGCTATTTTTGATTTTTAAAAAATAATTTTTAATATATTTATAAATATTTTTGTGATATTTAACATATTTCACGTGAATGTTTATGCAATATAAGAACATTTTTTTAATAAATAAAAATTTTGTTCATTTTGTCGATATTCTTCGATATACATAGTTTTTTGTTGGCGGGGTATATATTACATATTCTACGCGGTTTTCATGTCCTTGGTTTGGCACAGGACGTATTTTCCGCGTAATTCAAGGGATGAGGGTATACCGCTATATAAATGAACACAGGTTTGTAGCAATCGAACTAAATATTCAGATTGGTGCTTAAAATATTATTTATGCTTTTACATATCATTTCATGTTTTTTTTTATTCAACAATAATGTTCGGAAATGAAAAACTGGAAATAGTATTTTTTCTATATAAATCGAAACTACAGAAGTTTTTTTTTTTTTAAACCGCAGAATTTTGTTTATTGTTTAGAGCATATAGGCTTACGTTTTCTTCGTAAATCACATTTTACTTGTCGGAAATACGTATTTTTCTTATAGTTCGCATTTTATATGTTGACTGACACTTCTTGGATAATAGGTAGTATAATACATAATTTAGAAAAATCAGTATTTTAACCAAAAGCTTAGGGTAAAACGATCAAAGTCGCTTTCGCATATATCAGGGATTATCAAATCACATAACAAAAATAAAAGTAATCTTAGTAACAAGTACCTCAAATATTATCTAATGCTCACTGTGAACGAAACCGATCATGGTCATGAATAAATTTTAGTTAATCATTAGTTAAAAAACATTTGGAAGTTTCAATAATTCAAATTTTATCGTTAAATTCGTCAAATTCAGACAATCTATCACACGGATCGTTAGTGAAAAAACATTTGGAATCGTACAAAGCTTCAATAATTCAAATTTGGTATTGAAACTCCATCAAGCACCTTCTTTCGATGTCATAATATGTACTAAAATAATTAAATTTGAACTGTTACAACTTTGCACGATTCCACATGTTTTGTCACTAACGACCCGGGTTTCGCATTTCGGCAACTTCAGACATTCTATCACACGGATCGTTAGTGAAAAAACATTTGGAATCGAACAAAGCTTCAATAATTCAAATTTGGTATTGAAATTCCATCAAGCGCCTTCATTCGATGTCATAAATTAGTACTTATTAATTTAATTTGAATTGTTACAACTTTGCATGATTCCACATGTTTTGTCACTAACGACCCTGGTTTCGCCTTTCGGCATCTTCAGGCATTCTATCGCACGGATGCAACAGAACTAATTCCATCAAGCACCTTCAGTTGATATCATAAATTAGTTTATCATCATCATAAGAGATATCTTTCATGAATGAAAAAATACATATGGTCATATTTGACATACAGGAGCTCATTTAAAAACAGCTTTTTTACTACTAAACGATTTTCAAAAACTATTTTTCTCGCGTTCGCTAAGCTTATCCTTCTAGTGGCGAGTTTCCGCAAAACTGAACACGACAAAATGTAGATTATTCTTAATCAAAATTCAAATTTCAAAAGTTATGCCTCCACTCACCTAAAGCGTTAATTACTTCATTAAAGTTCTTTAGTATTATGGTGATAAAGCATTTTTTAATCGCGGTGTACTTTTTCTGACACCGGAGCAAAAAATATTCATAGTAGGTTCCTGCCCCTTTTTAGTGTGGAACATTCAGCAGATAGGAATAGTTTATATACGTGTGTAAGCGCAGAAAAACTGCTTATGCATTAAAAGTCTTAATCTAAACTTATTTCATAATGAATTATTTTTTAATGCAAATCTTCGTTATAACACGGCGAAAAAATAGCAATGTATTTGAGTTCTACAAAATTGTAGAACTTTGGTAAACTTGAATGAGTGAATTATAACTTTGTAGAACTAGAACTGTAATTTTGTAGAACTAAAAAATATTGCTATTTTTTCACCGTATCATAATGGAGTTTTATCAAATAAATGCCAATTCAATTAAAAAATCTTCGTTGCTTAACAATTTGTTTGCTTTGAATGCTTGTACAATATGACAGCGTAAGTGTTAAATTAATATTCTACAATATTAAGAGCTCTCTATGAAAAATACATTGTGTAAATAGGTTCAAAAAAATGTGTTTTTATTATATAAATTATCATGCCTTTCCATCAAGAAGTGACAGTTTGCACCAGTGATCAAAGAATATTACTTACTGATTGATTGAATTGGCATTCACTTGGTAGAACTCCATTATAACACGGTGAAAAATATAGCAAAGTATTTTGTAGAACTAAAATACATTGCTATTTTTTTTACCGTGTTAATATTATTTACATTCATTGAAATATATTATATATACGTAATGTGTACATATATTAGTAGAATTAAAGTCATAAATGAGAATACAACATGAAGTGTTTTTGTTTTAAAAAGGAATGTCAAGGTGGTTCTTTTTTACATTTTACATTCTTCATTTTCTTATTCCA
Source organism: Himalopsyche japonica (assembly GCA_028555115.1). Lineage (NCBI taxonomy): Eukaryota > Metazoa > Arthropoda > Insecta > Trichoptera > Rhyacophilidae > Himalopsyche > Himalopsyche japonica. The sequence goes on from JAHFWJ010000338.1 coordinate 208,694, forward strand.
TTTTCATTTTTTTCTAATTTTCAGTAGAAGCGATCATATTTATAACAATTCTAGCCATTACTTCATTAAAGAAATAATATATCTACGTTAATATATTAAAAAAACATAGTCACTTGAAGCTTTTCTTCAGAAATAATTCATTTAAAATTTTCAAACAAACTGAAGGTATGTAATATTTTTGTATGACTTTTAATGTGTTCACTGTCTTTTCTTAATGGAAAGGCATGATATTTTTGATAGTATAAAATATTGTGTAAATAACTAGGAACTGAAAATACGTTTTTATTACTAAAAAGTTTGTATCACCCTGTTATAGAAACACTAAGATAGAATTGCAATCAAACCAGATTGATACGCCATACAATAGATTGAAATAAAAAAAACGTCTCTTCTTTTATACATATATTTTTTGTTGTTGACGTGAATCTAAATTTACTTCGTCGCCATACAATAACAATAATTGATATCGACACACATGTCTTTTAAATTGAAATGAACATTTAGAAATAAATAAAATTTGCACAGATAAGTTGCATTAAGTCGATCAACAATAAATTTGGTTACATAAGAAGTGAAGTGATCCAAGTGCACACTTGTGAAACTATCTAATTGAAGGTTTTATATTAACCCTTTAGACGCCAAGCCAATTCTATGGATTTTTGCTGTACGCTACCATTTTCAATCATCGATTTTTCCATGACAGTGCCACGAAACATTCCGGAAAAATCATTTGATACTGATATTAATGATTTTTATATATAAGCAATTTTATAATAAACTATATTGTTTAAAAAAAAGCACAAAATGCTTTCAGGGTTGCCACAAATAAAATGTACATAGAAAACACACAATTAATAATTTTCTACCACCGCGCCTTATTAGCAGGAATAATCGTTGGAACTACTATTTCTTTCTTATTTTATGTATTATATAATAATGTTCAAAACACTCTTTTAGTATGATAAATTTCAAAACATGGCACAGCACAAAACGGTATAAATATTTTTTTTTTGCAAATGTACTTTGTCTTCTTTCTTGTTTTTTCCTTCTTTTTGTTGTTTGTACATACATGGCAACACTTTTTTACATTTTTTCGGGTGGTTTAGTGGTGGATCTATCAATCGAGTGATCTTTACGATAATTAAGTTCCAGTCCTTGGGACATCTGTTAACTCAACTTCAAATAAAACGAAAACGGTTGAACATATGGATAGTATAACAATTATATTGCCTCCAAATGTGTTTCCGCATTAGATTGCATTTAAAAATAGCATATGTATTCATAAATAAACTCGTAATCGCGTTTGCGTACCTGCACGCCGTGGGACAGGTGGTAGCACCTATTTCGCGTGCCTGCACGCCGTGGCGTCTGAATGGTTGAATAATAAAACACATTCTTAGTTCGCACATATCATCAATATATTTTATAATCAGAACCGTTTCGCTCATCGTGAGAATTATTAACTGTTAACAAACAAACCAATGGCATCCTACTAGTTGATGTTAAAATAAGGATATATGTACAAAAAATAGAGTTGACAATTAACAGTTATACCACGGGCAAACCGTGGCCCGCGGGTCACATGCGACCCGCCGTATATTTTTCTGTGGCACGCGAGCGTAAAAATTTGAAAAGTTTCACATTTTTATCTTTTAACGCTTTTTAAAAAAAGATTGAAGACAAATATTATAACTTTAAATAAAAAAAATCGTGTAATTTTATTATCTCGGATCCTGTTCCAACCATTATAACATTAAATAGTTTACGTACATATTAAAAATTACATTTTATTTACGCCGCTCATTTTAAATTCCTGAATTCGGCCCTTCATCCCAAAATTTTGAACCCCCGAGTTAAACAAAAACATAAGTTTAAGTACTGAGAGCCTGATTTGTTGTCAAGCAAACAAAATATGTAAACAAGGTAAAATTTTAAGGAATTTTTGGTTAAAATTATTAATCAAATCATTTGATAATCCTCGCAATAAGAGAAACTGATTCTGATCTAATAACACTTTTTTAAGTTATTATTTATTAAAAAAAGTGTTTTTAATATTTGAAATTAGGAGGCAGTTAAATCGAAAAAACATTTATTTTGTTTCATTTATGGTATATAAAATGTAGTTCTTTTTATCTGTACATTTTTATTTTGCTGTTGAGCTTTCAAATATAATGAAATTAAATAGAACTAACGCTTTGACAGTATAGCTGATGACTCTAAAGTCACGATTAATTGCCTGTAAAATCTAATATACAATAAAAACGTTAGTATAACATTCCCAAATCTTGTAAATTACTCAATAAAAATTTTATGGAGTCCATTAAAGCGGTCCATAAATGTTTTTCGCCCTGCTTAAAAATTTAAGCTCTTTACAATGGTTACGGTGCTTTTGGATTGACATTTATTTCAAGAAACGTTCCCCAACTTTGCCAAAAAATGATTTATGACTCACAAAAGTTTCCCGAACACTTTATTCTTTAATATCCTTTTCACAGTAAATTTAATACTTTCAATAGAAAATAATAGCGGCCTTTGGGAGAGGTGGTGAAAAGCTTTTTTTCACCCCTCGGCTTTCCACCGCCCGTAAGAGGATGTAATACGATACCTTCATAATCTCACGGGGATGAAATGCACATATGCCTTAGTGGGATCTATTATATTATATTATATATCAAAAATAAAATGGCAAGTAATTCAACTATCTTCACAACGTGATAAGTAAGTGAATTAACATATATAAGAAATATAAAATACGAAATCTGTAGCTTATTGGTAAACGTATTTTTCTCCGGTAACGGTGTTAAAAACGTTAAGTTCTATTTAAGGCACTTTAATCGATTTAGTTCAAGTTTTCTTGAGAATTAAGGACATCAAAGTGTTTATTTCGTTCTAATCTATCATACTGTTCAGTCCTCGATCTTATAAAAATGTTTATTTCGGTATTTCAATGAAACTTTCGATTGTAAAGTTGTCACTTTTGTTAGATATACACAGTGGAAGAACAGCAATGCATTTTAATTCTACAAAAATTATCAGATATATACTTGTTCTATCTGTTATTTCAGCTAACGCCTTCATCAAAACTATGCTTAAACGTACGTTTATCTATATATATTATCAACTGATGCTCGCGATTAGTGAAACCGGTCCTGATCAAAAAAAATTTTGTGGAAATAAGTACTAATGTGTTTTTATTATTTAAAATCTCATGCCTTTCCATCAAGAAGTAACAGTTAACACCTTAAAAGTGATATATAGCTGTGTAGAAAATGTACATAACACATCCTCTCTTCTATTTTAACACCATAGCTTAACAAAAGTTAAGACCTTGCAAATTTATCAGTCTACAATTTATTCATACTTTGAGAAAATTCTGCTCTGTTACATTTTTCGAAATATTTTTCATTCTATTTGTTAAGATAATACGTGACTTTTTTAAGTCAAGAATGACTTCTTTATCAATTACAGTGATACTCTTATAATGAGACTAATTCGTTTCATAATCTTACTCGTTGTGTGAAGCATTCGTTAAGCAAAACTATTCTTCCCATACAAAGCAATGTAAAATAAATTTATGCGTTCCATGCCTATCAATGACTTTACGTTTTTTTTTTTAATAAAAACACATTTTTTAGTACTTATTTCCACAATATATTTTTTGATCAGGACCGGTTTCGCTCATCGCGAGCATTATCAACTGATGCTCGCGATGAGCGAAACCGGTCCTGATCAAAAAATATATTGTGGAAATAAGTACTAAAAAATGTGTTTTTATTATTTAAAATATAATGCCTTTCCATCAAGAAGTGACAGTTAACACCTTAAAAGTGACTTTACGTTTCATTTCTCCAGTTGCTTTTGTTCTCGTTTGGCTGTTTTCTTGTGGCTATTTCCTCAGGGATATTTTTGCAAGGGTTATTAAACATTGCACGAAAAAATTTCTTAATAATTTTTTTTCTTTTGAAGGTACTGATTTGAACGATCTAAAAACTCATTATAAACTCATTAATCATTACGCGAGCAATACACGATATCACCATTCCCCCTCCTGAAGATGACATAACAATTACATTGAGATCACTCCGAGAAAGAGATTTGCTAGGTATGATGGTTGATATGGCAAAACATGTTTTGATCCCTATAACTGCAACAGAAAACATAACCCCTTCAGAACTTGCAAAGTGTGTCCAAAGCAAAAAAATAAGTGAGACTCGGACCACGTGTGAACATTGTCGTGTGGCTCTTCACAAAGGGCAATATTTTAAATAATGAAAACGCTTTTTTAGTATTTATTTTTACAATACATTTTTTGATCAGGACCGGTTTCCCTCATCGCGAACATTATCAACTGATAGAATACAATTTACAAACAACTCTATGTTTACAAAATATTGAATTTAAAGTTAGCAAATATTTTTAAAAAAACATGGGCTGAGCGAAACCTGTCCTGATAAAAAAATATATTGTGAAAATAAGTCCTAAAAAATATGTTTTTATTTTATTTAAATTACCATGCATTTCCATCAAGAAGTGGCATTTAACACCTTAAAAGTGAGAGGGAATATTGGTTATTTTATCGTATTGGAGCTAATTACTATATTTTTTAAGCCTTCTCAGAAAGTTTGAATCGATTTTATTCAAAATTTCCACAGTTTTAATAAACACTTAGAAAAATGCCACAAGTCTTGATTTACCAAGTTTTAACTGGAGATGATAGTCCTGATACTATTGGCAACCATCTGGTTAAATAAACTTCTTCTAGACCTTACCAATTTTCATGCAAGAGAAATTTCTTCAACAAAATTAAATTTGATAAAATGTCAATTATCTGTATGATCTGCTTATTCTTAATAAATAAAAAATCTCACCAAAGATCACGAAATCGTTGATTTTATATCACTCATTTCGTCCCTATGACTTATTGTAAAAGTTCACTTGCTCTTAGACCCGGTCGGAATGTATAAACGAAACAGCACCTGTCGATAATATGACCTACGTGTCTGGGATTCGAACGTGTTTACACTGGTAAACTTCGGCCAGTTAGTAGGGGTTGGTTCTCCTCATGTTTTGCTGACGTCCCTAATTAACCACCCCTTAACTTGTTTTCACACTTCGTCTGCGGTCGAAAGTTTTCCCCTTTCAGTGAAAGCTTTCCGAAAAAAGATGTTTTGATCATTACGAGGAAAGCTGTATCGATTGTCTAACTTTTTCAATTAATATATACTTATTTGTAACATGTTTCAAATTTCTATCGATGATTAGTGACACTGTTTTCTTATTGACTGGCATTCGTTCGTGCGAAAAATAACAAGTATTTAATAGTTATAATTTAAGACATCGGCTGAAGGCGCTTGATGGAACATCAATATCAAATTAGAATTGTTACAACTTTGTACGATTCATATTGAGTCAGCTCTGTTGCATCCGTTTGATAGAATGCCTGAAGATGCCAAAAGGCGGGAGACAAAGCATGTGGACTTACTTTTTTAACTTCGACAAATTACAATGCATTCAAAGAGTTTGCGTCATTATATGGGAAAACATGGAAAAATCACAATTCAAACGATATAATTTAATAATTAAAATTTTTGATACACTTGAGTACCACCATCCAAAAATCATAAATACACATACCTGTGTGAATGTGTGAAGAATGCCTGAAGATGCCGAAAGGTGAAGCCCGGGTCGTTAGTGACAAAACATGTGGAGTCGTACAAAGTTGTAGAAATTCAAATTTAATAGTTAATTTGAATAAACTCGGTGAAAAAATAGTAATGTGTTTTAGTTCTACTAAAATTATAAGATATATAGTTAATAGCTATTTCGGCTTGCACATTCATCAAAACAGTGTTTAAAGGTGCATTTATCTATCTTCATTTAGCTGTGTAGAAAAGATACACAATATATCTTCTCTTTTGTTTTAACACTATAGCTTCATATTGTGCTAATAAATGAAGTGAAATCGGATCGCAGAAATGATCACGAATTAAAAATAATAAAAATAAGGTGTCGCAGTATGTTGGTTAATGATAAATTGAATATAATTAATTAAAATAAACTGTCTTTTTAATTTTTACTTCCATTGTTTCAAAGTAATATTTCATTTAACACGATAAAAAAATAGCAGTGTATTTCAGTTCTACAAAATATAAAAGATATATATTGGATAACTATTTCAGCCTACGCTTTCATCATAACTTTGCTTAAACGTACATTTACCTATTTATTTAAAGCTGTGTAAAAAAGTTACACAATATATCAATTATAAATCTTATAATTTTTGTGGAACTAAAATACATTGCCAATTTTTAATACATTGACATGCATTAAAAGCTGTTTTAAAAGTAAAGCTCTAAAGGTTTGTAATCTTAACTCATTTTGTAATGAATTATGTTTTAATGTAAATCTTCGTTATAACACAGTGAAAAAATAGCAATACATTTAGTTCTACAAAATTGTAGAACTTTGTAGAACTAGAACTAGAATTTTGTAGAACCAGAACTAGAATTTTGTAAAACTAAAATACATTGCTATTTTTTTACCGTTACAATGGAATTCAACCAAGTAAATGTCAATCCAATCAGTTAATTTGAATTGTTTTAACATTATACATACATATTTTTTGTCACTCACGACCCGAGTTTCGCTTTTGGGCATTTTCAGGAATTTTATTGCACATATGCAATAAAACTGGCATAACGAAAGCACCAATATATCAGAATGTTTCCCATCTTCAATTTAAATGAGTTTTTGTTTTTGAAAGAAACTATGTCTTCAGCAATCAAAAACATCTGTTTATATTATTTTGTTTATTAACGGGTAAATAAAAATTCACATCTCACAAACCATAAAACGACAATAACGCCAGATAAGACGTTTAACTGCATTGTCCATCGGGGGCAATATAACGGCCATTGTCTAACCACATAACTGTCGTTATATTTATCATAGCAATTGCAGTTGTTAGAAACGTAAAATAAATTGCCTCTTAAACGATTATTATAGTTCTAACACAGTGATGCGCAAACCGCGGCCGGGCATCAGCAAATTAATCTTTTTTTATATCAAATTGATGAACAGTTCTTATCTATTGTACAATGAGTTAGCATCAGAGCTCTTCAAATCTCCTTTATCTCTTATGTATAGACTTATAGGTTGTATAATTGTTGTGCTGTTATTGACAAACTTAATTCGCTGCAGAGCTGAGCAATCCACAGTGAAACCACACACACGTAAGCAATGGAATATAACTAAAACCGTCACTGGCATAAAACATAATGCACTCTTGATACAAATGGCGTTTCCAAGCACAGTCTCCCACCCTAATTAGAAGGCTGTTTTTTTAGCGTTTTCAGAAGCACAAAGATTTGCTAGCTAGTGTTTTTTTTATCAAAACTAAAAAGGTCGGAAAAAAACCACTTGGTCAATAAATACATATATTGTACATATAATTTGAGTTGTTACAATTTTGTACAATTTCACATATTTTGTCACTAATAACCCGGGTTCGCCTTTTAGTATCTTCAGGCATTATATCTTATCTACTCTATTTCTTTTTGCAAAACCTTTCAAGAATGACTCATTGATAAGATTTATCGTTTATGAAAATAATCACAGGCAATTGTGTTAATTATTATCAAATGTATTTTAGTTGCCATTTAGTTATCGCCTTGGATTCCGAATTTTACTGTAATTGATATCTTTAGTATATATACGATGCTTAATGTTCATATTGCGTCAGTTCTGTTACATCCGTGTGAAATAGTGCCTGAAGATTCCGAAAGGCGAAACCCGGGTCGTTAGTGACAAAACATGTGGAATCGTGCAAATTTTTTGTAATTCAAATTTGATATTGAAATTCCATCAAGCATCTTCAGTCGATATCATAAAAAATATATATATTATATCAAATTGATGTAGCGTTCTTATCTACGACGAGTATCAAGAGTTATCAAGTCTCCTTCAACTCTTATAAATAGATTTTTTACTATAGCCATTGTGGCAGACATTACTCGCTGCAAAGCTGAGCAATCCACAGCAAATTTGGTTCACGTAGATACCACACGCACTATATTTATTATATATATACCTATATACATTACCTACACACGCATATATATATATATATATATATATATATATGCATACAAACGCACACACAGATGCGCATTTGTATAAATGATTCGTAAGAAAATGAACTAGGAAAGTCATTTTCAGATGCCGTAATTATATATTTTTAGATTAAGATTTTTAACAACAAATCTATTGAAAATCGTCGAGTAGAACAAATCTCAGCCCTTAACGATTATTCGATACTGGCTCATCATAATTATGTAGATAAGACATCTTTGGGCTCTTCGTCATGTTCAGATAAATGTTCAGTACTATTGCATTTGAATGAGAAAACTTGTCCAAAAGTACAAAGTTTCACCAATTCAAATTTTATAAATCGGAAAAATCGGCCATTAGGTTGTGCATCACTGCTCTAACATAACCATTTGTGGGAGTAATCTACAATAGATAAAACGACTATTGTCTCTAATTTTATAGTCATTGATTTGGGAGACACGATTGAGAAACCATATTCAAAAAACGTGATAATGTCGACAGAAGACAATAAATTGGAAACCCAGTCGAGCTAAGGGCGATTATATTGGCAAAAAATTTTTTTACTAGAAAAATAATTTTTGTATCATAACAACAATTATCTTAAAATACAGTGTCAGTTACATTTCATCCATGTGATAAAATGGATGAAGATGCCAAAAGGATAAGCCCGTGTTGTAACTCATAGTTTTTCAACCTTTTTACATCCGCGGACCACCAAAGAAATCCAAAAATGTTTTGCAGACCATCAACATTGGAATAAAATTTAAAATATTTATTTTATTGATTTTGTATTCACAGCAATTCATTTTGCAGCATGTTATGCTGATATAATAATAATTAAGTATATTAAAATAGACAGTAAATAAATATCATTTAAAAATACAACATGAAATTTAATATATTTATGATATCGTGATAAGGTGCTTGATGGAATTTCAATATCAAATTTGAATTATTGCAACCCGGGTTTCGCCTTTCGGCGAAGTGTTTTCCTGTAATAATTAACTTTGGTATATAGACGATGCTAACTGTCTGAGTGATGTTTTAAGTGATTCCAAAGTGTCCCATACCATGCGCTATTTTTTTTTCTTAGACGATTTAAGCTATAAATTTGAACTGTTAAAACTTTACACAATTCCATATGTTTTATCCCTTGACCCTATCCCGGTGGCCCGAGAAGATTTTTGGATGAGCTGACTCTGTTGCATTCGTGTGATAGAATGCCTGAAGATACCGAAAGGCGAAACCCGGGTCGTTAGTGACAAAACATGTGGAATCGTACAAAGTTGTGACAATTCAAATATGAAATTCAATTGTTTCGGCTCATCCAAAAATTTTCGCGGGCCACCGGTTGAGAAACTATCTTGTAAGTGAGAAAACATATGGAATTATATAAAGTTTTAACAATTCAAATTTATAGCTTAAAATGTCGAAGAAAAAAAGCGTATGGTATTGGAAACTTTGGAATCACTTAAAACATCGCTTTACATGTGACATACAAGAAAAACCTTTGTTTCGAAATTTATAAATATTTAACGTATCGATAATATACTTCGATATTTTTTCTATTGGACATCTTAGATTACAAGTGATATTACATTAAGGGTTGCTCGGAAAGCCTTCTGCGAAAATCCCCCAATCTGCGAAAACGGTCTGCCAATGTCTTGGCTCAAGTTGAACGACACTTACGAGTGGAACCTTTACATGAAAGGCTTCGAAGGGCCGAGAAGTATTTGCGCTGTTTTTCACAAAAGAACAAAGTGCTTGGCACTTTGATAAAAATCGTCTATCTCAGTAATGACGGATTTAATTAATTACCTAGTGGTTCTTTTTATTATTTCATCTTTAAGACAATATTCCATTATAAGTGAGAATTTTTTACTTCAATAACATTATATAAGATAAGCGCGCTTTTGAGATATGTCTTTAAAACTTAAAATTATAAAACGGTGAAAAAATAGCAATTTATTTTAGTTCTACAAAATTGTAGAACTTTATAGAATTTTGTAGAACTAAAATAAATTTCTATTTTTCCACCGTGTTTTAACAGAGTTCTACCAATTAAATGCCAATTCAATCAATAAACTTAAAATTATAAACATTGTTTTTTTTTTTGTGTAATACGTAACTCACAAGATGTCTTGCGGCTGTTGCGAATCGATATACATTGGATAGACAGGCAGAAATGTATTGACTCAGGCTAAAGAACATATCAGATAATTTAATTTAAAAAAAAGATTTGCAATTTGCAAATCATTTCATAAAGGAGTCGCATAATATAAATTTAAACATAATGTCCACACGTTCACATCTTTGTAGTAAATGCCTTAAGCTTAATCCATTGTAACAATTGTAAATTAATCATTAATGAACAAACAAATATAAATCCATCATCGCTTCTCAGACAGTATTTTTTTGCAGAAGAAGCTGCCGAAAGACGAAACCCAGGTCGTTAGTATCTGAGGTCGTACGAAGTTTTAACAATTCGAATTTGATATTGAAATTCTTTCAAGCATCTTCAGTTGATATTTTAAATTAACTAAGTACTATTTTCACAGTTTTAAATTATGAAGATTAGAACCGGTTTCGCTCATCGTATGCAATGTCAACAGATGTCGTTATAATCAGTTAATAAAGTTCGTTAAAAGGCTAATGTCTTTTAAGGAAGAAGTGATGGTTTACACATTATAATTGATATCCTTTATCTTAAAAACAGTTAAAACGATTTTATTCCTAACAGAATTTGTTTCATGTTGGCAGCATGTATAAAAATAAATTAAAAAAATATTCAATCAACGAAGTCAAAAAATTTCTAGCCGATTCGATAATATTTGAAACGTTTACAAAAAAAACAACTCACGATCGAAACAAAAGCGTAAAAAACAATACGTCCGATTATTGTTCACTACTGAAAAAATCTTTTTATTTTCAAACATCGATTTCATTCGAAATTTTGACTACCGGAAAATTATAGAAAACAGAACGTTCATTAATCATGATATAAGTGCCTCTAGTAATGACATAACGATTTTCACAATCCGATGATTAATTAATATCGTCAAACAACAGACGGGAGTTTACTCCGTCCACAATTAATACGAAAGGCAAAAAATATCGAGAGTAACTTTGATTTCTTCGGTGCTTAAATATCTAAAATATTCTACTCTAAACTCTTTTTTATACAGTGGAAACGTACAACAAAACCTGTGTAAAAATCACACAAAAAACCTTCATACCTTAAACGAAAAAAAAAATGAAAAAAAAGGAAAATTTGTTTCAATAAAATTCGCGCAAAAACATGTTAAGTTTAATTTTCTTATCAATTATAAAAATAAAATGTGAAACACATACACACATATGTATTATACATTACACGTTGATTTAATTAATTAATTTATTAAATATATAGTTGACAGCAATTTCGGCTTACGCCTTCATCAGATATATAATATTTTTTCACCGTTTTATGATGGAGTTTTACTACTGAAATATCAATTCAATCAATCCTAGCGTTATAAACTAGCCAATTAAAACCACTGTATTACAATTGAAGTTGCTTGAAATGATTGAAAAAAAATTGTAGAACTTGAATATGTTACTATTTTTTCACCGTGATATAATGGAGTTCTAGCTTAAGTATTTACTTAAATACTTCCAATATGTTCGTTCAAAAAATTGTGAACGACTAATTTTGCAAACTACCTTCTGGAACCAATGTGTCGCATAAAAAAAATTTGGTGTATTTCAAATCAATTGGACATAGTCAAGGTGTAAGAAATTACTGACCAAGCATTTTATTATGTTAGTTATTTAAGTAAGTTTATTGATAGTAATAAATTTGATGAAAATGTCGCCGAGTAAGGAATATTCTTTAATAACTGTTTTCATGTAAAAGTTTTTTTATATGAAATGCTTCAAAAATGTGAAAGTTGTGCTCATATCAATAAGTTAAAAGCAGCTGATAAAAGTGCAAAAAAAAATACATAAAACGTGAATAAGGAGCGTCTGAATCATACATATGAAATATACATTTTTTTATGATTTTACTCTTCCGCTGAGAAAAATAAAAAGAAATACGAAATTTTTTACTCGTGCCCCGAGACCAACGAAAAGTCATTTATCAAAGAGTTTCAGTTTATAACGGCGGTGTAAATTTTATGTTAAAAATAATCATATCAGTAAACAGATATATCACGACTATTTTTTATACCTTTTTAGACATATTTTGTTCTTTATTTTATATGAAATATTAATTGGCTTCTTTGTAGACAACTAATAAACGAATTTGTCTCTTGATTGTTTTACCAAGAATTTATCAGAATTATAGGTTGATTTTTGTATTACAGTAAAACCTTCATATATACTTAATTCGGTACCGTTTAATTTGGAGTAGAATTATTAAGAAAATTAATCTCATTCTGCGATTCTAAAATACAAGACTAACATTATTTTTAGCTTCGCAAAAAAATATTTAGTTACTATGTGATAAAATACATAGCGCTTGCAAAATACAGCACACACGCCTGGCACGTATTGAATACACAGACGCTAGCGAACATTTAAATGTATGCAACGCACAGACGGATGTCTGGCTGTGTGTGTGCAGTCAAGAGATCGTGCAATTGGGAGATTTTCAGCGAGTAATATAAATGGAGGTTCAACTATGTTTTTATACCAAATTGACGAAGCATCACGATTTACGACGCACTGGCATCTTCAAGTTTGCTTCATCCTTTAGTATCGAATATTTTTTTACATTTTAGCTAGTCGGTACATGGAGTATTTTTAACTTAATTTTAATTTAATCACTTTTAAGGCGTTAACTCTCATTTCTTGACCAAAAAGCATGATATTATAAATAATAAAAATTCTTTTGCAGTAGTTATTTCTACAATTTATTTTATGATCAAGACCGTTTTCACTCAGTTGTATAAGTTGATAATGCTCACAGTGAGAAACTGGTTCTGATCATAAAATATATTGTGAAAACAAGTATTAAAAAATGTGTTTTTATTATTTAAAATATCAACTAATAATACTTGCAATGAGTGAAACCGGCCCTGATAAAAAAAATATTTATGTATGTAAATAGTTCCGAAAACTTTTTTTATTATTATTATACAACCCTTTGTCTGATGACAGTGTATAGATTATTGTGATTTATATCATGTGTGTTATATCTGTTGATTATGCGTATGATGAGTGAAACCGGTCCTGATCATAAAATATTAAAATTTATAAAATAGTTCTTAAGATTTTCATTGTTATTGAATCCTGTCGGCGAGCGTCTCAACAGTTGTGACGGCTTATTGCAGGTGTTAATAGTTGACATTTTATATAATACGTGTCATTTTTTTTAGAGCTTGTCATTATTTAAGAGCTTATTTTTAGGTTTGAATGTTGTAAAAGTCTTCTTACTTTACTTTTGAAATATTCGTTTTTTTGCAAATATTTTGAGTGATTGAACTGATTTAAATAGCCTATCCAATAAGAAGTGACAGCAAATACTAGTAAAGTAAACATTCACAATAAATAACATTAAATATTGATCACATTGTGGCTTTTCTTATTTACCGTGTAATTTGAACCATCCTTGTGGCGGAATATCAGTAAATTTTCCCCATAAATAGTGCTATTATATATCCACAAAATATGATACTGGCAACATTAAAACTTCATAAACTGCTTAGCTTAGATAAGGAGACGCATTCCTAGAAAGATCTATTGTTTGTCTTCTGTGGGAAGGAATAGTTGAAAACAATAATTTAGCTGGCAACACTTTACGAGTTGGTATACCATCCACACACTTAAGGAACTTTTGAAAGAATACATTCACTAACAAATTATTATACCAAGCATAACGAAGAGTTGTACTTAACAAGAACATAAAATAAAGTAGAATTCATGTTTGCATGTTTGAGATGAATGTTTCTTTTTATCGATTATAACTTTATGACGTTTTAACAAAGCTGATCATATTTCAACACAAATATTAGCAAATATTTGAAAGTTTTAGTACTATTATGTTGTTTTTGAGAGATAACGTTTCAACAGTTGAGACGGTTGATTACAGTGTGTTGAAATATTATACTGAAAAATACATCTCAGTACAGCGAATTACATATTTAAACACAAATTCAAATATGTACTCGAAAGTTTTGACTGTCTGTTATATTGCCTCTGACTGAAAGCTTTTCTGAAAAACAGATGAGACAGGTGATTGCGGTGTGTTGAAATATTATAATGAAAAATATAACAGTGTATAAACTCTATCAGGACAAAATATGCCATACTTTCTTTAACACAAATTAAAACATGAACTCGAATGTTTTGACTGTCTCTTATAGTATCTTTGACTGATAATGTTTCAACAGTTGAGAAAGTTGATTGCAGTGTGTTGAAATATTATACTGAACAATACAACAGTGTAAAAACTATATCAGAACAAATAATACCATATTTCAACACAAAATTATACATGTACTCGAAAGTTTTGACTGTCTGTTATATTCTCTCTGACTGATAACATTTCAACTGTTGAGTAGGCTGATTAGTGTTTGTTGATAGATTCTATTGAAAAATAGAACGGTGTAAAACAAACTTACCAGTATAACGTTTGCCATTTTTCAACACAAAATAAAGCAAGCACTCGAAAGTTTATGCCGACTGTTATATTGTCTCTGTCTGATAACATTTCAACTGTTGAGATGGCTATCTGTGGTGTGTTGGGATATTCTATTGAAATATATAATTTTTTTAAAAATTTTAATAGTGCAACGTATATCATATTTCAACGGAAATTTACACATGAATTCAAACGTTTTAATTTTCTTTTACAGTGTCTTTAGCTGATAAGTATAATAAATAAAGAAATAAATGTAAAAACTTAAACAATACAACGTTTGCCATATATCAACACAAATTTAAGCATATACACAACAGTTTTGACATTGTTGAATTATCTCTGACTGCTTACGTCTCAACTGTTTAGATATGAGTTGATAAATGATACTTTAAATTTAACAATGTCATGTTATCTAGGTGTTCTCAAATCACTTTGATTTTTAAAGTAAAATGGATGAGAAGAAATTTTTAAGAAGCGAAAATAATATAGCTTCGAAACGGAATCAATAAATCACTGGAAATTAAAATAATCCATTCTGTGGCATCCCATACAGAAACCAATAACTTTAACCGTTGCAACACGGACTCGATAACATATTTATTTCAGTTGAAAAAAATACTAAAAATTCTCTGAAAGAATGATATAGACGTGAGTTACTGCATAGTTTTTTTTCTTTCATTCAGTCGGCACGTAAATGAATCAATGTATGAATGTTTCAATAAATCAGTTAATTTCGCTGAATTCTTTCAACGAATAAGTTTTTAAATTGCTTTTCAGTAAAATATAAATCAGCTGTTCGATTACATAGTTAGTTCACACCATTCGTTGAAATCATCGACTGACCAGTATTGCATTGTTATTAAATTATTTATGAAAATATATATTTCTTGTTCATTAAAGTTGCAAATTTTTTCCAAGGAATTGTTGGTTTTTCATTTTTTTGATTAATAGACTTCATTTTAATAAATATTGAGAGATTTTCTTTAAATTGATGAAATGTGATGGAATTTATCTGATTTGTAGAAGAGACATACAAACCAAAGTTAAGTATTTTATTTTTAACTGTAAAAGCAAATTTGCAAAATCATCTTAGTCAGCCAAGTGAATCACTCTCGTCAACGTGGACTATGTCAATAAGATGAAAGTCAATAAAAAATGTCAATAATTCGAAGAAATAATGTTGAATATTCCTAAAGCTCTTACCAGTATAATCCATGTTGACAGGCTGTTTATGTAATTAAGAATAAAAAATCTATTCACGTTCACGACTTCTCCAGAAAAAAAATTGTATCATACAATATGACATAATCAAGTCTCATTTTGAACACGTTTAAGTTGAAAGAAATATGTGACACGGTACAGTTCTTTTCGAGCTTTTCAAAATAAGGGTATGACGAAGCCTTCTGTGCTGATACTGGTAAAGTAAGAAAGGTAAAACACAGACCCTAAGGCTAAGATCCTAATAAACAACTAAAATGACTTTCGAAGATTCAACAATTCAAATTGTATGTTGAAATTCTATCAAACACTTGCAGTTAATATCATAAATAACCTCAAGTATAGATTAACAAAGAATTAAAGCTTAGAGTTGGAAGGAATGACGAAGTAATTTCAGCAAAAATCAGCTTGGAAATACCCTAATCAAGTTGATAACAATTTAATTACATATAATAGTTTATGTTTAAAAAATTAGGCTTTAAAAATGAATTACGATCGTTTTATAGTTGATATTTGGTTCAGTTGAATCATGAATTTACGGATCAGTGACATAACACATAGATGCATCTCAAAGCACATCATTAAAAGTTTTACACTTTACATGAACAAACAATTCATGTCAAATACTTGACAGGAATTTGACATTATCAAGAATAGATAAACTGTCTTTTTCGACACGTATAATTCGAAAGAAATATTTGACGTGGTAATATATATATATCTTAAAATTTATTTATATTATAAAATATTGATGTGAAAAGCCCTCTGTACTGGTAAATAATTTTTTTTTAATTATTATTTCAAGACTGTTAGAGAATATTTTTGGTTTACTGCAAATTAAAACTAGAACAAACCTGAATTATAACGTCAATGCAGTCGTAGCTTTGTATTCTTCGTTTGTTAAAAATCATCCCATATTCCTGTTAAAAATACTCTAATATTATTAAATATTTGATACGAGTATTTTATTGCCACGGTTTCGCAAAAAAATAGTGTACAGATTTTTATCGGGGTTCAATTAAAATATATATATATATATATATATATTTTAGAGCAATATCATTGTTGATCTTTCAGGTAAATCACTTAATTCCACTTACGCCACAATTAATTTATTTACGATATTGCCTAAAGGTGGTTTTTGAAATTCAAATATCAAATTTAAATTATTAAAACTTAACCCAGATTTCGCCTTTTATCTTCATCGTGTATACAATCACACATATACAATAGAACATAATAAGTATTTTTCATGGCTTAAATCGCAGAGGAATCACACAAACACATATTATCGAAAGACGACTGCAGGTCATAAACTGTTTATCAAGAAATTTAATAACTTAACAGAGCTCAATAAATTAAATTTTTATGTTGAACGATCAATTAAGCGGCCCTTGTTCTTCTTTCACTTAATCGTTTACGTGAGATTAGTTCAATGAGTCAACAACCTTAAAAGTTTACAAAAAACGGCTTAAAATACAACAACCTGATATTAAATCCCACCGAAGTATCGAATGGCCTAATTATATTGTAATTGTATTCAATTATTGTAGAGACCTTTCATCATAAAATTATCAAGGGTATTGTTTATAAAATAAACGTTTATGAAATGAAATATCATTATAATTAAATCTATCGTTTTTTTATTATTTCAGTTGTACTACATATATATATATATACTACTATAGATAATTAATGGCCACAAGATCTATATTTTCACTATGTAACTCCTCTTGTATATAACCAAAATAAGCTTTTTATTGTAAGTCAGTTCTGTAACATCCGTTTCATGATTAAATGCCTGAAGATATCGAAAGATGAAACCTGGGTTATGAATGACAAAACATATAGACATTTCAATAAGTTACATTTGACACAATTTTGTAATAAATCAAATAATAATATTTTGATTGAAGAGGCATTTACTTGGTAAAACTCCTCTATTGCACGGCAAAAAAATGGCAATTTATTTTAGTTCTACAAAAATTTAAGGGATATAGTTGATAGCTATTTCGGCTTCCACCGTCATCAGACCTACGTTTAAGCGTACAGTTACTTATTTATATACAATATATCTTCTCTTCAGTTCTAACATTCTAGTTATATATTGTGATAGTATTTTTTCCAAATGTGACAAATAACACACATCGTATATACTGAAATTTCATGCATGATGATGCTTGATCGAATTGTAATGTCGAATTTAAATTGACGTGTTGCCAGTCACGACCAGAGTTTCGCCTTTTCATATTTTCAGGCTTTCTATCACACATACGCACTAGAATATAACACTCAATAAATAGTTTTCATCGCTTAAATACAAGAAGAAATAGACAAATATATATATATATATATGTATAAAATAATGTTACTGACTAATTATTTGATAAGCTTGTCCCCAACAGATTCAGCGCAATGACTTTTCGATGGAGAGTTTTCGCGATAATTAAATACCATTAAAATGCAATTGGGCAATTTATATTTAGATATAGTGAGATTAAATATCATAAAGCATAATTTATGATATCGACTGAGGGTGATTGATAAAATTTCATTATTAAATTTAAATTGTTGAAACTTTGTACGGTTCCATATTATTTTGTCATTAGCGACCCGAGAATTGATAGAATGCCTGAAGATGTCGAAAAGTAAAACCCGGGTCGTTAGTAACTATTCAAGTTTCTCAGATTGTCGAGTAATTGAAGTCTTACGTTAAGCGAATATTTCTATTAAATATTTCTATTTAAAAAAAAATTACTTATTTCCATAACATATTGTACGACCATGATAGGTTTCGCTCATCGCTAGCATTATCAACTGACATGTTAAATATGTAAATCAAGTACTTAAAATGTGTTTTTATTATTAAAAAAATCATTCATGACTTTCTATCACAAAGTGACAATTATGGCACTTACAAATTTGAAACTTGAACAGTTAGACATTCGAAATTTTTGAACAAAAGCAGCAAGCAATAAGCTCAAATGTACTGTGAATTAGAATAACAAAAGGATTATTTTTATTTTTACAAATTTTATTTCTTCGAATTCTAGTTCCTCAATTAAATTAAACATTCAAAATACACAACCCCAATTGTGTGGCTAAATATTTCGTAGTACGTATACGATTATGTGTTTCAAGTTTAACGTATAGTTTCAAACCCATATAAATACACTTTAGTACTTTGATGTACGGCCGTTTAAATAGCGAAAGTGTAAAATAATAGCCGTTAGTTGCTGAAATTATAATAATATTATACATCATAAATAAGGAAGTTTTAGTATAGCATAATAATTTTCACGTGCAAAGGCAATAAAACACACTTTATTCATATTCCATAAGAGTTCGCCAAATTTAAATTAACAAGTCATTTTCTCACCATCGTAAAGACTTATTTTAAATAATAAAAACACTTTTTTTAGTACTTATTTGGACAATATGTTTTATGATCAGATTGTAGGATGGATTATTGATTTACCGTGAAATTTTAACAATCTCTAGTTAATTATTTTCAAACAGCAATAAGGTAAATAAGTAATTCATTAAGAGCTCAGAACTATCATTAAAGAATCATTAAGAAAAATAATGATACAGATATTTTTTTATATCAAAACAACCTTCAATTAAATACTTTTTGGAACTGAGTTTATTTATAACCTTTTTATGGTAGTCAAAAAGGATAAGAAGAAAAAAATCAGCCAGGGGCGTCTCAGTACTTTCTGAAACACACAAAATAAACCGTTCCTGATCATTAAATATATTGACGAAATAAATAGAAAAATATGATTTATGACATTGACTGAAGGTGCTTGATGAAATTTCAATATCAAATTTGAATCGCTACAACTTTGAACTACTCCGCATGTTCTGTCTCTAACGACCCAGGTTTCACCTTTCGGCATCTTCAGGCATTATATCACACGTATGCAACAGAACTGACGAAGTCACGAACTGATGAGTCAGATATGTTGCATCTGTGTGATAGAACGCTTGAAGATGCCGAAAGTCGAAACCCGAGTCGTTAGTTACAAAACGTGTGCAACCGCACAAAGTTATAACGATTCAAATTCAAAGTGTCGTTTTCAATAATAATAATAAGTCAGATTAGTTTTTTTAAATAATAAAAACACATTTTTTACTACTTATTTCCATAACATATTTTTTAACACGCCTTTTCATCAATTAACTCCTTAAAAGTGAAATAAAAGTTATTAAAAACAATGTTACA
This sequence comes from Himalopsyche japonica, assembly GCA_028555115.1. Lineage (NCBI taxonomy): Eukaryota > Metazoa > Arthropoda > Insecta > Trichoptera > Rhyacophilidae > Himalopsyche > Himalopsyche japonica. The sequence goes on from JAHFWJ010000338.1 coordinate 228,874, forward strand.
AATCACACGAAAATGATTTCGAACAAAATGAATTACTGATTTATTGATTGAATTGGCATTTACGTGGTAAGTATCAGTTAGCGTCTTAAAAATAACCATAGATTAGAAATCAATACGTTCCACATTGGTAACGAAAATGGATTTAAAATTTTCATGGGGAAAGACTCAGGGAAGAATCGAAAACTTCATTCATATCGTTTCTATTAAAAGTAAATTGCATTCAAAAATGGCAGAAGACTGTTCAATAAGACCTCTGGATGGAATGAAAGTTTTTGCATAAAGATTTTATCAATGATTGCTAAAGTTTCGTACGAAAAAAGACGCTTCTAAAGAAATTAAAGAAGATCTGTTATCGAAATTAAAAGAAATATTATTTTCTAACTGTCAAATATATTTTTATCTTCCCCTACTACAACAGTATTAAAAAGAATTTTTATTTGTTATATTTATCATCTCTATGTATTTCTTAAATTGTAAAGATATAATTTGCTTTGAAAAATACGAAAATATATATTTACATATAAATTTAATCCTAGCATAATTATTATGTCATTAAACACTTTTTAATTGTTAACAACATGTAAAAAATTGTTAAATACTTTACGAATACTGAACGTTTAATATGTATTAAAACGTGTTTTTTTTTACTTTAAAATTCAGTCAATCTTGCTGTGCAAGCAATATCAATGGAATGTAACTTGTAGCAATTTCAAAATCATATTTAAATAAGTTGAAACTTTGTTAATTTCCACATTTTTAGTCACTCAAAACCGAAGTTTCGTCCGGCATCTTTTGGAATATTTTGTTTACTACAAAATATGTGAAAATGTAAGTTTCAACGATCTAAATTTTATATTGAAATTCCAATGCTATTGCTGAATTTTTGTTAACAATATTTTTTTGTATATTTGAATTGTTTAAACTTTGTACATTTCCGGTTTCTCCTTTCGGCATTTTCATGTATATCTAATTTTCTATACAACTCACCTAGCGTTTACGGTATAGAATGAGTTGGGAATGACATTTACTTGGTAGAACTCTATAATGACACGATGAAAAAATAGCAGAGTATTTCAGTTCCACAAAATTTATAAGGTATATAGTCAATAGCTATTTCGTCTTACCCCCATCATTACTATGTTTAAACGTACATTTACGTATACATTTCATGATATTTAAAATAATAAAAAAAATCATATTTTTAGTACTTATTTCCAAAACATATTTTTTGATCAGGACCGGTTTCGCGCATCGCTAGCATTATCAACTGATAGTTAACAATTTACAAGCAAGTCTATTTATACAAAGTATTTGCGCTAAAAGTAGCAGGTATACAAAGCCATTGGTTCAAAAACTAAGAAACAATTTACAGGAAATTATACACTATTAATAGAAATAATGTAAATTAGTTTAAAAATCAAATGTTAGTAATCACTTATCGACGTGTAAATAAGTATTTATAAACGCGTTTTTATTGTTTATAACTTGAGATGAACGAAACCGTTCCTGATCGTGAAATATATTGTGGAAATAAGTACTAAAAAACATGTTTTTATTATTTAAGATATATCTTGCCTTTCCATCAAGAAATGACAGAAATGACGTGATCTTTCATTTATTACTCGATGAGGAATTGAATTTTAATTAACCTATTACAAAATTCAAAAGGTTCACGATTGCGAGGTTTAGGTCAATCAGTACTAAGAGAAACAGGCTTGGCGCCCTTCTGTTTTAATCGTATAAACAAAAAAAATATAAAACCAAAAATATGTAAGAGGACGCCGAGCTTTTTTAAACAAGGTTTAGAGATACGAAATATTTTAATAGTAAAAACAACATAATAAGCAAAACAATTTTTTGTTATAGTCCGTCAACTCACCGTTAGAGAGCTTAAATCAGTGTTCGGAAACCGATGATTCTTGGTCCAGAGTCAGGCCGTAAACAGTATGCCAAAATTAAGTATTGAATCTTTTTCGCCGGCTATTTATATTTACTTGTATATTTAGTTATTGTTCAATAATAAGAATTGGTAGGATGATACGACACAAAGAAATTAAATAATAACTTTTTTTACGATATCGACTGAAAGTGCTTGATGGAATTTCGATATTAAATCTGAATTGCTGAAACTTTCTACGATTTCACATGTTTTGTCACTACCGATCCTGGTTTCGCCTTTCGACATCTTCAGGGATTTTATCACACGGAACTAAATCACTTAGAATTTGATTGAGTTAGAAAGTTAGTTCAGAAACTCTCAGAAGTCGTTGGTGACAAAATATGAGCATATCTTTTTTAAGGTGCCAACTGTCACTTCTTGATGAAAAGGCGTGATATTTTAAACAATAAAAACACATTTTTAGTACTTATTACTTATTATTTCAATTATACTAATAAACAATTATATAGAATATGACTTCCTGTAAATTGTTTTCTTAGTCCTTGAACCCATGGTTTTGTATACCTGCTACCCTTAACTCAAAATTTTTGTTTGAATAGACTTGCTTGTAAATTACATTCTATCAGTTGATAATGCTAGCGATGCGCGAAACCGGTCACGATCAAAAAATATATTGTGGAAATAAGTACAAAAAAATGTGTTTTTATTATTTAAAAAATGAACACATTTCTGTATATAGATACCGCATCTTTCAAATTTATTAATTAATGTGTTTAATATTTTTTAAATCTGTACCCTTATTGTTTTATTAACAAACAAAATAATACTTTGATTTTAATCAATTATTCTTTATATACATTTGTAAGCATCTCATACCAGATATTAGCGCTTCTCAAACAGTTGGCAACGTCTGCCGGGTAGTCGTAAAACATCTTACTTTATTCGCAAGATAATCAACACCGAATAAGTAGTCCTTATGTTTAAATCCTTTTTACGAGCATCGCCGTTTATACTAAAACCATTGATCTGATAAATATAGCACATTTCGTATGTTAAGAACACCGGTTTTATATCTCTATTCAAAGGGATTCTCTTTGGTTTTATATTCTTACAAACTAAGGCTTTGAATACTTGCGTTTTTATCTTGTTCGCAGATTCACACAATAGATATTAGAAAATAATGTTTAGTATACTTAAATGGCAAGAAAATTAGGTTTTTATATATAAATATATGTTTTCTTACATTTTTATAACATTGACTTGTTTTAATATTTAACATAAAAAAACAACATTTTACAGTAAAACCTCGATATATATACGGGCAAATTAGGGAGAGAGGGTGTCCGTTATATAAAAATAATTTTAAAATAAATCAAAACTATTTTTTTTATACACTGTATTTAAATATAAATAAACAAATACAAAACACAAACAAAATTCTATTTAACTGTCTTCGGACACTCGTGATGTGACGTTGCTGTTTGATAAGGACGTTTATGTCTGATATACAATATGCCTCAAATTTTTGTGCTAAGCATATGACATGATAATCGTGGTCGCAAAAAATTGTTTCCTTGAGGGGACACATGTATAATATTGACGGGACGTTTTTAATTTTGCCGCACATTTGACTGGATTTTTTTGTCCGTTATATCGAGGCTTAATTGTATTTAGATATTTCTCCACAATATATTTAATAAGGGATAAATGCATGCTAAGGACTTGCAAGTAAACACACTAACCACAATCGCTTCATTACATATTTTTATGATTCGAAAGGGTGGGAAAGAAATTTTGAAGAAGAAGAAGAAAAAAACACACATCCATTCAAAGAGAGTCGACAAGTCTATTGATTGAATTAGCATCTACTTGATATAACTCCATTATAACACGGCTCTGACGCGTAGTTCTAACGATGGCGTGAGCCGAAACTGCTATCAACTATATCTTATAAAAAAAGTTTTACACCTAAAATACATTGTTATTTTCTCATCGTGTTAATCGATAAGTCGTTTAAAAAAAATGTCCGTCATGGAAGCAAGCGACATTAACCTTTGCACCAGATTTTTTACCGTTATAATCAGTAAAGTCAAAAGAAATGTGATTTTTTTATTGCATGCTTTTCAGGGTTGCTGTCGAGTGAGCACGTTAAGGTTGGTGTCATTTTAAAGCTTTGTTGTTTTTCTTGCTTTTTCACATGTTTTCATATTTTTTGACCCATAGTGAGAATGTCCAAGCAAGAAATTGACGAGGCACAGTTGCGATCGTGTTTGTTCTTTTTATTCGACAAAGGCTTAAAAGCAAAAGAAGCCACCCAGAGCATTTGTGATACATATGGCGACATACCGAATAGTCGAAAATGGCATAGATGGTTTAAGCAATTCAAAAGTGGCGACAGAGATTTAAAAAACAAAATCGGGAAAACCTCTAAAAATCGACGACAACGCATTAAATTCTCTGGTAAAACGCATTGAAATATTGAAACCGGGCCAAACTGTCACAGCAGAACTATACTGTGCACAGTTAGATAGAAAAAAAGCGGAAATGCTCAAAAAGCGGTCAGTATTAGTCAACAACCAAAGACGCATATTGCAGCATGATAATGCAAGACCACATGCAGCGAGGATCACGCAGGAAAAAATAAGAGAGTTGGATTTGGAAGTTTTACAACATCCAACATATTCTCCTGATATTGCACCTTCAAACTACCACCTTTTCAAATCATTGGAACATTCGCTTAAGGAAGAAAAAAACAACAATGGAAATTATTTAATCGATTAAAATTGTATATGTAATATTTTTTTAATCCAAATAAAAAAAGTGACATTTCTTTTGACTTTACCTAATATATTTGTTATTGCTTATTCCAGAGGAATAAATTTCTAGAAGGACCAACAATCGTTTCTTACGGAACAATACTTGGTGAAAACTTGCAAGTTGACTTAATCAAGCTGTTTAGAAAGTGTCAATTGTTACTTCTTATTAAACAAGCATTTTATTTTCAATAATAAAAACACATTTCTAGTTCTGTTTAGCTCATCACAGACATTATCAACTCGTGATGATTTGTTTACTGTGTCGAAAATTGTTTCATATAATATAGAAACGTCTTGACAGTTATTATTCCTTATATTCCAGGTCGGATGGATGAAGGCAGAAGACGGAACAATCCTATCCGTTCACACGATGGTGGTGACGCACAATCCAAGGATCAGCGTGGCGCAGGACGGTGAAGGTGCCCGCACGTGGCAACTGCGTGTGAGACACGTGCGAGAGGGCGACAGAGGGTGCTATATGTGTCAAATTAACACAAGTCCAATGAAGAAGAAATTAGGATGTATAGATGTCCACGGTGAGTTCATAACTGTTCACGTATTATATCTCCAGGCATCATTGTATAGTCCAGGGGTCGGCAAACCACAGATTGCAGATTGGTGTTGATTTTATTTAACAATAAATAATAGCGTTATTAGCAGGACTATAGAGTTGTCGAAAAAACATGACATCCAAATAAAATCGTTTACTTTTGTCAGGTTTTTTCCTACCTTTCTCCTTTATATGCATCAAATTAAAGATTAACTCAATGAATCCGACAAATTGTTAATTGAGATATTCTTCAAAATCTTCTTATCAAAAAAACTGTGGGAGTTTCTCGTCTTTCACGACTCCGACTCTAGCTACACAGCCCTGGTATTTATTTATTTGGTGAATATATGTCAAAAAATGTTACAAATTAAAAGTTTATTGCATTTGTAACGCAGAGAAGATTAATATAAAGTAACATTAGAAATCAAAAGAATACATAATAATCATTATTCAAACTCGTGCGAAACCTAATTTAATAGAATATATAATAAAATTCGTCTGAACTCACTCTCGTCCACGGGAAATATGTCGACATCCAAAGTGTTTTTAAAACTCTTATCATTTGCATATAATTCTACGCTTTAGAAGAACAAACAATTTATTTCATCGAAATAACAAAAAAATATATGGAATTTACAATTTGACATTATCAATGATCGTAGAAGTCTTATTTTGACTTCGTGTAAGCCGAAAGAAATATATAAGTTTTAAAACTATTGAAAGTGAGCGAATCAAAAAGAGTTTTTTAGTATGAATGTTGGTTAATTATTGAACGTTGATGATTACAGATAATGTGAAAAAACAGCAACATGTTTTAGTTCTACAACATTTATGTGAGATCTATTTCAGTTCTATAAAAATAATAAAATAAATAATGGAAATGTAAAGAAAAAATGCCATTTTTTTAACTTATACATAATATTTATGTTATTTTATTTAGTTCTACAATTATGCCTAAGTAAAGAACATTACTATTTTTTCAGCGTGATGTGATTAATTACACAGATAATCAATTTATATATTGTAATACAATGAAAAATAGCAATATATTTTAATTCTGCAAAATTTATGTTTAATGTATTTCAGTTCTACAAAAATAATAATAGAGACAAAATGAAATAATGAAAATATTGCAATGTATTTAAGTTCTACAAAATCTATGTTACTTGTTTTAGTTCTTCAATTTTGTAGATTTAAAAAAATATTGCTATTTTTTCAGTGTCTTAAAATGGACTTCTATCAAGTAAATTTCAGTCAAATCAATATCATATTTCATCATTATGCTGCGCATAACATTAAGTATGCATAACGTGGCTATCGCTTTGGATGTGAAACGAAACTGAGAAGTAAACCCGTCATCTCAGAAGAACCTTCTCAGAAAACGGTCCCTCCTCTTGTCCTCTTGACCGGTGTCAAAAGTATTCATGAAGCTTTTAAAAATGGAGGGAGGTGTAAGCGAGAGGCGCTCAATGAAAAGGACAATGCAGTTATAAGAATATTACTTGTGACAATCGCTGCAATTTTCATTCAAAGCATAAAAAAATCTCAAATAATCTTGTGAGTTTTTTCCTTCGTGAGAGTATATTTCAAATTTCTTGGGGTCCAAACAATAGACTCACTTTTTAAGCCTGCTTCGTACTAAAGCGAGTCTGTATTCATAGTAACGCAAGTTATTTTGAAGTGTCGTAACAATTTTTGTGAAAATTCAAATACAATAAAGAAATAACTAAATTTTGTAAGCAATTTTGAAAGTATAATATAGTTACTGCATTTAAAATTAAAGTCATATATACAGTACATATTAAAGTCATATTTCAAAAATAATTTTGCTGAACTAAAATACATTTCCATTTTTTTCGCCGTGTTATAATGGAGTTCTACCAAGTGAATGTCAATTTAATCATTACATCATATATAACTAGCTATTAAAAAATAAAACAAAACTTAATATTGAAACTTTTTTAATAAGAAATGCCTTTAATGAGTAATTAAAACCTCGATGTGTTTACGATTTGTAAGAAGCGATATTAAATATTGAAATTACTCAATAAAACTGTAATTTGAATTGTTACAACTTTGTACGATTACACATGTTTTGTCTCTAACGACCAGGGTTTCGCCTTTCAGCATCTTCAGACACTCCATCACACGGATGCAGCAGAACAGTTAGCATCGTCTATATACCAAAGTTATCAATTAAAGGAATACACAGACCCCAAGGCAAGAACTAAATGGCAGCTAAAACAAATTTAATAATATTGATCTAATAGCAATGAACACATTGCATGTGATAGGTTTAATTAACGATTAATATTATTTCTAAGGCATTCTTGAAAAGTTTTAAAAACAAATAATAATCAACTGCCATTAGTATTTAATTGGGGTTTTTTATAGAAATACCTACATAAAATATTTCAATTTGTCACGTAACAATTAAACATCTAGTGATGAAATATAATTTTATTCATGAGATTATCGAATCATTGAACCGATTTTAGGATCGAAACCCGGGAGGTTTGTGACGAAACATGTGGAATCGTACAAAGTTGTAACAATTCAAATTTAATATTGAAATTCCATCAAACACCTTTACTTGATATCGTAAATTATATCAAAACTATTAACTTTGGAGTTTCATGATTGATAATTCGTTTGGTTAAACAGAAACGGCTTATTCCATTTGATACTGTCAAACTCACATGTATATTATATATTACTATGTATATTAGCTTTTAATCGAAACTTTACCACCATATCTTTTACTTTCCCCAGTCCCTAAATTGACCAACCCCCAGTGGTATTAAACTTAGTAATTCATTTTATATTATGAATAATATTTTAAACATTGACTTTTCAAAGTTCCTCTTATAGTTAAAGCTAAAAATTACTTAACCGACTTAAAGTTTGTTTCGTTTTTTCGCCACCCTCTTTGAATAAGGTTCTACATTTTGACTGACCATGGATACTTACGTATGAATAATTTTGTTCGTTCATGCGAGTTCGTACAGTGTTTGCATAATTGAATCGGCCATCTATCCTACAGGGATGGTAATTATTTTAAATATCCGATGACCTGAAAATAAATGGAGTAGTTAAGGGTGTGTTACCTTGATATTCTAGAAAATTATAACATAAGCATTAAGTTAAAAATTCTTTTGATTGGTTAATCATTTGGTGATTATTGAAATCATTCGCCAATTTAAATGGATTTTTTTATTTTTACCAAAAAATCGAAATATTTACAATTTGTTGATTGAAATATGATGTACGATACAGTATTACGTTGTACATCAAAAACTTTAAACTGTTTACTGTCAATTTGTCAGATTTTTTTTTTCGATTTGCTTATATGTGTCTTACTTAATAATCGTGTAACTAATCTAATATAACATTTTTACAAAAACTCGAAATTGACATAAAAATAGCGTTTTGTAGAAAATTTGCTATAGGTGGGACCTCTATTCGAAAAACTGCCGCATTCACTATAGAAAATGTCGCTATTACTAAGTACACTTTGGATTAATTTCAGTTAATTGTATTCATATCATTTATAATATTGACTGAATGTGCTTGATGGAATTTCGAAGTTGGAAGTTGGAAGTACGATTTCATATGTTTTATGAATAACGACCCGGGTTTCGACCGTTCCCTTGCATCCGTAAGATAGAATGCCTGAAGATGCCGAAAGATGAAATTTGGTTCGTTGGTGACAAAACTTGTAGAATCGTACATAATCTCAATAATTCAAATTTGTATTTATATCGAATAATACTCATACCATAGTTATTTGTAATGCAATCGAACATTGAGGCCTTAACTTTAAAAAGTACGCTTTTATTTATTTTACGTTGATTTAAATTTCGAATTATTGATTCCCGGTAACGCTATCGAAAAAAAAAGTTAATCATTAAAATTCGTACGTCAATAAATAAGTTTAATGCTCAACTCAATAAATAATTATCGTACCAAGTCAATACGTATAAAAGTTTCGTAGAAACGACATAGGTACTGTACGTCTGCGCTTAAACGATCAGGGCCTTCAAATTTACCGATTTTTTCGGTAACCGGTTATTTATTATGTAAATAAGTTTTTTTTCAATTAATTTAAGACCGTCATCTTTGACTCCATATCGAAAAAATATCACTACAAAATACACACGTAAAATAAATTTGCGTAGTAAATTTTTGTATATAAGCGATATAACGTATTCATTCGTAAAAAATGTTTCTATGTTATTTTTAAGAACAGCACCTCTTTGCTAATCGCAAGCATTATTAATTGAAACATTACAAGCTTATTTACATATACCTTATTCGCAATTATGTGGACTAAGTGTGTTGCCCTTATTTCCCTTTCATCTTAGGTGTATTTGTGGTTCGCAAAATATACCAAAATAATAAAATAGAGCGTTTCTGTGGAGTTGGAGTGAAGATAATCTCTTGGTGGTTGTGAAACAATACAAATTAAAACAAGATAATTTTTTAAAAATTTTGAACTTGAAATCTCCCACTAGTTTATTCCTGCTAGTGATAATTGCTCTTAAAAATTGCTTTTCACAATAGTCGATAAACTCTTAATGCGTTTTTATTTTGTTTGACTAGCAAGATGTCCTCAACATTAATTGGATAGAAATTATTTTCTCAGTTCTAAGACAGTTGGTTTTATATACCTATTTATTTTTAATTCAATTTCATGTATAAATAACTTTGTTTATAATTTGTATTATATCGGTTCGTGATGAGCAAAACCGGTTTTGATCATAAAATAAATTCTGTAAATAGTACAAAAAACCGTTAATTGTGTGTCAGGGGAAACCTTGGTCGTTAGCGACAAAGCATGTGGAACAGTACAGTTTTAATTTTTTTAAATTTAAATATTTGGATATTTTTACTAAATTTTATGCTTTCTCTGCTCACCGTTTTTTCAATTTATATACCTTGGTTTGATCTAGTATTCATCTTAATTGAAAACGCAACAATCACAGTTAATGATCAGTTTATCACTGAATAACGCTTGGAAAAAGTAATAACTTTTGCTTTCTGATTATCTTGTGTGAACCGCACCGAAAATAATTATCATCTCTATGATAAGAATAGGTATTTAAAAAAACTTTTTGCAGTGACTAACATCGTTGGTCTGCGTTTTTATTATAACAGAATTGAGACTTTTTTTTAAGCCAACGTAAGGCATTCGATTAAAATCACCTTTATTTTTAATGTCCGATGGTTCCCTTCCATCTATCCATATCTAACCCGATAGACAAACCACTAGTCCTAAGTTATGTATATATATAATATATTCTATCAAGATTCTAACTTAAAAATGATAATCTTTTAACCTGCTGTGGATTCGGAGTCGGAGTCAAAGTCGTGACAGACGAGCGACTCCTGCTAGTTTGTCGATTAGATGATTTCGAAGTTTATCTTAATAAACAATTTTCATGTATGGTTAGCTGATCTTTAACACACATAAATAGGAACGGCAGAAACAATCTCAATGAAAAATGTGTCATATTGGTGGGCTAATGTTTAATTTAATGGAAGTGAATAGTAAAAATAGAAAAAAACTGACAAAAATAAACATTTTGTTGTTGTATTTTTTAACGACTCCACAGATCTGAATAAAACAATTTTTTGTAGTAATATTTGATGTTACGGTTTTGAAATCTATGCTGATATACCGACTAACCGGTTTCAGTATAACCGTTATTACTGCAAACCCTAATTTAGGCCTGTCAAAATTTTATTGTACTGTAAATGTTTTTTCAGTGAAGTAATTGCTTAATACAGTTTTTGAAAAAAAGTCGTTAGAATAAAATTTTAATTGTTTAATTCATAATTAATTTAGGGCAAAATTCGAAGAGAAACGCCATTTTTTAGACAACCGACCTCTTTACGATTAAAATTACAAATGAGGGCAAAATATGTTAGTAAGTCATTAAGTTAAAGTCAGTTATTCTTTTTTTTCAGATAAAATGTTTTTTATTGAATTTTGTCAATCAATTCAATTAAAGGAGTAAATTAAGGAAAAATATAGACCTTAATATTGGAAACCTAATGACAGCTAAATAAATTCCAATAATATTGATTTAGTAATAATAGCACTAAATTATTAACTATTTAATTATTAACGTGATAAGTTTTATTAACGCTAAATACTGTTAGTGAATCTTTCGTGTAAGGATTTGATAACAAATAATAATCAGCTGTTATAAAAATGCAATTGGGAAATTTTAGACTAAGAAATACCTACACATCTATGTGATAGAATGCATGAAGATCATTAGTGACAAAACACGTGCCTTCAGCTTCGCCTTTTGACATCTTCAGGCATTCCATCACACTGGTACAACAGAATTGAAATTTTTAACAATTCAAATTGGATATTGAAATTCCATCAAGCACCTTCAGTCAATATCGCTAAAAAAATGATAATTTAACAGTATTTTGAGCGTATTTTACATTATTAAATTTGTCGTTGCATTAAACTGGTGCCGTTTTAAATTTCAAATATAAAATGTATTATTTTTACCGGTTAACTGATTGACCGGTTTAATGATTTTTCAGCCCCTGGTTTCTGCGTATGATCCTACGCAAGTAGCAGCTATACGGTACTCAGCTTGATTGCCTCTGAATATTTTATACCCTTGTTAAATCCTTCGTAAAATAAAGCAATACAATGTATTGAAGCACGGATCAGTCGTGTAGAACCTATTTGCTGTGTTTATCTTTAATAATGATGTTTTAGAAGTATTAAAGATACATTAAACATCTCTAAACAAATTCATCTAGTATAGAAAAATATTATTAACGCTAACAGGGATATTTAAATTTTTAAGCTGTACGGAACCAGCTGCTAAGCAAACATCAAATTTGAATGGTTAAGTAGCATTTTATTATTTAAAAAAAGAATTAATCATTATTAAGTGAAAGTGTATTTATGATTGTGCGCTTCGTTTTAAGGTTTTTGATGTGTAGATGGTTTCTCATGGGATACTTGGTACGTAGAGCTTTCTTTATGGTGTTGACATTGATTGTTGATACATTAACTTCGAACTCTGAGTTTTTTGTTGTAAATGGTTTGACTATCATTTTGTGTCGTTGATAATTATTTTATTTTTTCCAACATATCTTTGTTTTTCGTCCTCGAGTGGAAGTCAAAAGATCAAAATTCCAAAAGTTCTCTCTTCGAAATCATACATAGACATAGTTGTCTTCTTCTTTCTTCTGCTGACGCAAATACACTCGTAAACCAGTTGGATATCCTGTAAATGAAAGGAGTAGTATGGTGAAAAAATACCTATGTATTTTAGTTCTACAAAATTTTTATAAGATATAGCTGATAGCTATTTAGACTCACGCCATCGTCGGAACTAGCAAGTTTATTACGTTTCCGCTGATGACTCACTTTCTTACCAAATTTCACAAACTACTCAGTTAACTTGAATGGTGGCTGCTTAAATTATTCTCTATAGTACTTTTATACAACATTTTTTTTATATAAGAAGCTATAAGAAGAATAATAGATATCGACAATATCTAATAAAAAAAATTGTAGAAGTAAAATACATTGCTTTTTTTTCAACGTGTTATAATGGAGTTCTATCAAGTGAATCGATAGAAAGGCGTAATCTTAAGTTGATTGCTATTTCGGCTTACCATCATCAGAACAAAATTTCTGATGAGTTCTTTGTTATAATGGAGTTCTACCGAGTAAGCGCATTTTTTATCAATATATAGATTTATTATAAGTATTTTTAAGGTGTAAACTGTTACTTTTTGATGGAAAAACATTATATTTAAAAATAAAAAATGATTTTAACACCTGTCAAATATCCTGTAGTAAAGGGAGTTTTGAGGACTTTCAAACTATCAAAATTGATCTCGCCTAATAGAAAGTCGGACGAATAATGCCATGGGTATTATTTATTTGCAACAAAAAAAATTCGTTTAACTTTTCACATTTTAGTGAATTTTGTATTTCAATTTAATTGAGGGTCCAGCAATAGACCCACTGTCAAGCCTACTTCGTACTGAATCAATGTGAGTTAATATCAAAATTTTAACACTCAAAAACGCTCTGGAGATACGAAAATGAAACCCAACATTTTCAATGCTTTGATGCAGGTAATCATAGTGTTAATATTAAATATCAATTTACTCTCGAATTGTACTCTAAGATCCTTAACTGAATAATATCATCAGAATAACATCTACTATTGTAAATGATATTTAATTCGAGTTTGTTACATCTTTCTCATTCATTAATATTATTTTAAATTATAAAAACATATTTCTTAATTATATTTGCACAATATATTTCATATTCTGGACCGGTTTCGCTCATCATGAAAATTATCAACTAATAAGATAAAAACTACAAGTTAGTATGTTTATACAAAATTTTTAGTTAAAATTTAACAGTTACATAAAACAAAGGTTCAAGAACTAAGAAAAAATTTATAGGAAGTCGTACAAAAAAATTAGTGAAAAATTATGCGTCAACAAATTTTTAATGATAATTGGCAAACAACATTAAGACAAATCAATAATCTATTAAGATCTCAGGACAATTGTGAAAGACTCATTAGGAAGAATAATGATCGTAAAATTTTTACAATCCAAAAAACCTGCACTTGAATATTTTATTGCTTAAAAAATTTTTAGTGCTAGTCAAAAAGAAGTTGTTAGCCAGCGGCGTCGCAGTACTTTGTGAAACACACAAAAGAAGAAAAAAGACAATATTGATTGAAAAAAGTAAAATTTCTATCTTATTAATAAATGTTCGGATATAGTAATCTAATGATTTTCATCAAGAAGCGGCAGTTAACACCTTAAAAGTCACACAAAAAAAGAGATGGCAGATTTGATGAAGGCGTTAACGGAAATAGCTATCAACTTTGTATCTTGTAAATTTTATAAAAATAATATTTATTGCTATTTTTTTACCGTGTTATTATAGAGTTCTACCAAACAGTTGCCAATTCAATAAATATACCATTTATGATTTTATTTTTTTTTTATTTGATACTGATACAATTATTCATGTTGGCAGTTTGAAAACAAATAATTCTTTCGAGTCATTCGAAGCCAAAATGAGAATTCTGCCATCCTTAATAATATAAAATTGTACGTTCCGTATATTTTTTTAAGAAATCGCGGACATGAATTGTTTGTTCTTTGAAAGTGTAGAAGCAGTCTGCCAATGGGGATGCCAATGATAAGAGCATTAACAATATTCAACAGTATTGCTTAGGATGTTGACATATTCTATGTGGACGAAAGTGAGTTCAGGCGAATACTATTTTTAATGTGTTAAAGTAGATTTTTCATGAGCTTGCTTGGTTGATTTTCTCGCTATCCTTATTATTTGTTTTATTGCATATTTCTTTAATTTCCAACATTAATTGTTTAAGTATTTTGATGTTGCATAAACAATGAACTTGTTATTTGTAATTTTTTTAACGTGTATACATAAATAAATAATTTCCAAGGAGATATGAATACATTTTGTTTTTGAACCGCAGCCCTGAAATTTAGATTAAATTGTGAAAAATAATCCTAAGTCTATATTCAAGTATGATAATTATTACATTATAAAACATTTTCTTAGAATAGTTTACACATTATTCCTCCGTTATTAATTATCACATATTGCGGCAAATAGACGTCGCGCAAAATTATTAATTAACGAAACAATAATGCAAATATTATTCGGAAAGTTTCGAAATTGGTTTAAATTTGCTTCACTCTCGAGGTGCCATTTACACGCATTAAAATTAGATCCTAACTTAAGTTTTCGAAATTATAATAAATATTCTATGCCCCGTAACCTAGAGACAAAAGTTTTGTCCAAAACATCGTGTCAACTCGTTCATTTATCACTTACGTCGAATTAATGCTTATTCTGAACGGTCCTTGATTACAATCATATTTTAACCCTCTGACTTCTGATGTCGTCGGTTTACGTTACATTACGTTCACATGTTTCAAGACTCGAATTTTTCCTTTCGGTATTTTCAAGAATTTTATCACACGGATTTAACAGAAGTAAAAAACACGCGTTTAAAATGATTTTAATCACTTCTGAAATGGTCGGCAATATCTGCCGTGGGTACATTTTGAGTTACCCGCCAAAGAAATATGATATTATTTTATCAAGTTTTTTTAACATTTAATAAAAATATAAGAAAATGAAAAATTTATAGTCATTTTTGTTTACTTATTTATTATACAAATATATCATAATATCGTAAAAAAACATTTTAAGAGAAAAAAAACATAGATTTTTGAATCTGGGTAGAAAGTGGGTAGATTTTAGTATCTAGATTGATTATTAGTATTGCGGCTACAAAAATAGTATCTGGATTAATTGAAAAAGATTGATTATACATTGTCTAATATATATTACAGAGCTATGGAGTCGTTAAAAAAACACAACTCTTATATTGACCAACAACACGACACCGACTATAAAAGTTTGATTTTTTCAGTTATTTTCTGCATTTGTTATTTATGTATATTAAATTAAAGATGAACTAACCAATCCGGCAAATTTTTCATTGAGATGTTTTTTAAAATCGTCTAATCGAAAAATTTATCAAGATTCAAGGTTTTTCAAGATTCTGACTTCGATTCTACAGATCCCGTATAACATATATAAATGTAAGTTTAGAAAAAAAAGTTTAATATTTCGATATTATTTCTTTTTTACATTTAAAAAACACCAAACTCCTGTATACATTACATAGTTAAAACCTCTTTGTAAATGAATAAAAAAATCAAAAGTTTTTTTGTAGAAAGTTAAATACAATAAACTATTTTTTACACAATGGGTATATAACACCAAAAACCGTGTAAAAAAAATATAAAATAAAGATTTCATCGTTATCGTTCTCCGGTATAGTACTTTTTAAATTTATTATTAATATATTTTGGTCCCATCATTCATTTACTTCCAGAGTTTGTCGAGCTTCGTGTGTTAAAGGGTTAAAGTGTATCAGGAAGATAAACTCTATTATTTCAGTTAGCTAACCAATTGTTCTGTTCTTAGTTGTATCTTTTTTATTCCTTTTGATAAATTAATGTTGAGCAACTGAATGATTAACCATTCAGATACCTACATTAAGACGCCATTTGCTCCGCATTCGGAGGGCAAATAGATCATTAAAAAAATTACGCAAATAAACAAAATCAATTTAAAAACAGTATGCACTTGCGATACCAAAGTAAAAAATTGCACTAAATTAAAACAAAATTTACCCATAATCATCATTGAGTAAGGCTGGTGTAAACCAGTGTTTCTCAACATGTTTACACCTGCGGACCGGTAAAATAAGGAAAAAACTTCGTGACCCACTAATATTGAAATAAAAATGGTTTTATGCAATATTTTTTAAAATTTTATATTGTGACAAATGGACATAACTATAACTAACAAATAGGCACACATAAATCTGATACAATTAAAATTTTAACAAAAAAATGGGCTTTTTTCAACAATCTAATGCGAAACATACTGTTGCATCTTTGCTATTTGGATATATTGTACATTCTTGGCTGCAGTTCTCTCGAATTTCAAATTACTATTATTCAACAATATCTATAAATACAAGTAAACGTGCAAGCGAAAAAATTCTATTATGAATATTTTTAAATGGCGAATTTCTTGAAATTTGACAAATTGTTTGCGACCCGGTGGAAAGACTCTGCAGCTAGGCCACGGACCACCGGTTGGGGAACACTGACTTTTTTTAACTTATTCAATAATCAAAGAATGACTCATTATTTTATGGTCGTTTTACCTGTCAGACAACAGCAATTAATCAAATTGATTTGTTACTCAATTAAAAGCTCACTTAAAGGCAGTTTAAAAGTTTATCACTTTCCCAGAAGGGGAATTGTGAATATTACTGTAGGAGTTTTCTTGTGAGGTTTTTCTATAGCTCTTTTAGATTCGTGATTAAAAAGCTTTTGGGTATACAATTAAATAAATAGAAATATCGATGACTTACTTTTAATATGTTAAATGACAATTTTTGGTAGAAAGGCATTTTTTATTTTTATCTTATTCCCAAAGTTTTTACATAATAGCGATTAATGTCAATTGATTATATATTATATAAGTTATGCTCACGATGAGAGAAACTGTACATGATCTTACACTACAAAATTGTAGAAATATAAGTTATTATTGTAGTGATTGAATTGATATTTCCTTGGTAGGTTTCCATTAAAATACGGTGTAAAAATTGCAATGTATTTTAGTACTGCAAAATTTATAAGGCGTTTAGTTGATAGCTATTTCGGCGTAACCCTCATCAGAACTATGTTTACAAACATACATTTAATTATTAACTTTACAATTATTAAATATGGCAAATTATCTTTTATCACAATATAAAACTATGATGTTAAAACAAAAGAAAAGATGTATTTTGTACCTTTTCCACACCGGTATATATAGATAAGTAAATGTACTTTTAAATAATAGAAACACATTTTTAGTAATTATTTCCACAATTTATTTTCTTAGTCAGGACCGGTTTCGCTCATCGCGAGCATTATCAACTGATCGAATACAATTTACAAGCAAGTCTATTTACACAAAAATTTTGAGTTAAAGTTAGCAGGTATACAAAACCATGGGTTCAAGTACTAAGAGACAATCGACAGGAAATCATACAATATTAATACTAATTATGTAAATTGGTTTAAAATTAAGATGTTAACAATCACTTATCAATAATTTTCAAACAAAATTAATCCATTAAGAGCTCTGAACAATCATAAAGATCTCATTAATGGAAGTAAGGAGTGGGAAATTAAATACTTAATGGAACATAATATTATAAATGAATATAATATATTTTAGATGTTAGTCAATAAGGATGAGAAGAAATGGTCAGTCAGGGGCGTTCCAGTACTTTCTATAACAAAGAAATAAAAAAGAACGAATAAATTAATCTTTCTAATAAATTGTATTGATTGAATTGGCATTTACATGCTAGAACTCCATTATAACACGGTGAAAAAATAGCAAGGTATTTTAGTTTTTTTTTTTAATTTTTATATATTAGACACGCCATCGTCGTATGACTGAACTATAGTTCTGACGATGGCGTGAACCGAAATAGCTATCAACTTTATCTTATAAAAAAAATTGTAGAACTACCATAAAATACATTTCTATTTTTCACCGTGTAAATCTAATGAACTTTAACTCAAAAATGTTATATAAATATACTCTTATATGTGTAAACTGTATTCTATCAGTTGATAATGCTCTCGATGAGCGAAACCGGTCCTGGTCAAAAACATATTGTTGTTTTTATTATTTAAAATATCATGCCTTTCTATCAATTAGCGACACCCT
Organism: Himalopsyche japonica; assembly: GCA_028555115.1. Lineage (NCBI taxonomy): Eukaryota > Metazoa > Arthropoda > Insecta > Trichoptera > Rhyacophilidae > Himalopsyche > Himalopsyche japonica. The sequence goes on from JAHFWJ010000338.1 coordinate 247,515, forward strand.
AAAAGTGTTATTATGCAAATGTAGGTCTCTCAAAATGTGTTATTCCGTTTTCACACGCGATTGTTTCGCGTGTAAATTAAAAATAATTTACGATTTCAAAGAAACGTTTTCTCTAGTTTGTATGAGAAATGACTATTGATACAAAAACACGATCAGTTAATTGGTGTATTGTTTTATGGGAAATTTAGTACGCTTCAAATGTTTGTTTGCTCACCACAACACAAATCCGGATTACGCGTTTTGCTGTATATTAATGGTTCGAAATTAACATTGCAAACATTTTCTCTGTAAAACAATGAATAAACGGCTTAAATCTAATGACTGAGTAACATATTTCGCCCTCATTTGTAATTTTAATCCCTCATAGAGGGCGGCTTGTCTAAAAAGTGGCGCCTCTCCTTGAATTTTCGCCTTAAATTAATTACCAGTTATACAATTCAAATTTAACACTAACGACTCTTTTTCAAAAACTGAACTACGCAATTATTTCACTGGAAAAAACGATTTAAAGTAAAATTATGACAGGCCTAAATTAGGGTTTGCAGTAATATCGGTTATAACACGGTGAAAAAAATAGCAATGTATTTTAGTTCTACAAAATTATTTTTTATTTTTTAAGATATAGTTGATAGCTATTTCGACTCACGCCATAGTCAGAACTATGCTTAAACAAACATTTACTTATCTATATATACCTGTGTAGAAAAGGTAAACAATACATATTCTCTTCTGTTTTAACGACTTAGCTTGTTTCTTGCTCGCAATAAAACTAAAAATCGTATATGAAATTAAAAATGCAGCCATATCAATAAGTTTACATATCGCACGGAAATTGTCTATTACCGAGACAAAACGGCCCGGGGGTAATCGACATGTACTATTTTGTTCGTTAAGAATTCTTTGTGATAGTTGATATCTACTGATTTCCAGCTGTTCTAAAGTCGTCGTCTTGCTATCTTTATTACAAAGATGCAAACATTTAGGCGCTGAGTTTGAATTTATAACATGTGATTCCTTTTTTCACCGTGTTATAATGGAGTTCATCAAGTGAATGCCAATTCAATCAATAAATATCGGTTATAATGAAATCAGTGGATCGGTATATCAGCATAGATTTCAAAACTGTAATATCAAATATTACTTCAAAAAATATTTTATTCAGGTCTATGGAGTAGTTAAAAAACACAACTCCGATTAAAAAAAAAAATTTATCATTTTTTTTCTACCTTTCCTAATCATTTGCATTAAATTAAGCATAAGCCAACCAATCTGACAAACTGTTCATTGAAATTGTTTCTATCTTTACTATTTATGCGCATTAAATTACGAATCACTTAACCAATCACGCAAATCATTAATTAAGATATTCTTAAAAAATGTCTAATCGAGAAAGTGGTCGGAATCAAATTAATTAACAGTTATAAAATTCAAATTTAACACTTACAACTCTTTTTCAAAAACCGTATTACGCAATTACTTCACTAGAAAAAAATGATTTAAAGTAAAATTGTGACATGCCTAAATTAGGGTTTGCAGTGATACCGATTCAACTGAAAATCGGGATTCCGGAACGGCGAAATAGTCTTCGATTTCGAATTATATAATAGATTTAAATATATCCCGATTTATCCTACATAAATATGATCTCACAAATTAAAATTTTTCAAGGTGTTAACTGTCACCACTCGAACGGCATGATATAATAAATAATAAAAACACATTTTTCAGTACTTATTTCCACAATATATTTCTTGATCAGGATCGGTTTCGCTCATTTTATTTTATTTTTATTTTATTTTATTTATTACAACTATACGGTACAAAACTTACAAATTATTAATTCAATGCTTTTGCACCGTAACATATTAACATATATAAATTTAAAAATTCAACAAATAATATAAAACAATCAAAAATGATTGCAAAAAAGAAAGTCAACCAAGTAAGCTCATGAAATGTCTACTTTAACTGAAAAAATAGCATTCGTCTGAGCTCACTTTCGTCCACATGAAATATGTCAACATCCGATGCAATACTGTTGAACATTGTTAATGCTCTTACCATTGGCATCCCCATTGGCAGACTGGTTCTAAACTTTGGAAAAACACACAAATTATGTACACGATGTCTTAAAAAATTATCCGGAACATACAAATTGACATTATTAAGGATGGCAGAATTCTCATTTTGGCCTCGAATTAGTCGAAAGAAATATGTGGCTAGATATATTTCTCTTCGATTTTTCAAACTATTAAAAGTGAGCATACCCAAAGAAAGTCAGTTGGATAAAGCCACGGATAGTATCCGTATGCTCTCAAGTAAAGAAGTCTCAAAATTTCTTCTGAACCTTTTCCACCATAAGGGCATATTTCAAATCTCCTGGGGCCCAAACAATAGACCCACTCTCAAGTCTGCTTCGTACTAAGGTATTGTACAATAATATTAAAATTTTAACACCTGAAAAGGCTCTCGTAGTACGTAGGATAAAGCCCAACATTTGCAATGCTTTGTTGCAGGTAGTCCTAATGTGACTATTGAAGGTTAGTTTACTTTCGAATTGTACTCCAAGATCTTTTACTGATGAAATTCGCGAGAGAGTTCGGCCACTCATTGAATAGCGGAAAAATAACACCTGCGACCGTCTAGTAAATGATAAAAGATTGCATTTGTCTATATTAAAATCGAGTGTATTACTCCTTCCCAATTCTACTATATTGACTATATCAGACTGGAGACGGAGACAATCATCAGCAAATAATAAGAATTTAGCATTTTTTATGACGTTTACTATGTCAATTACAAATATAGTAAACAGCAATGGCCCCAAGTTCGAACCTTGTGGAACACCAGAATACGTGCAGAACGGTTTGGATTCAAAGAACCCATACGATACGTATTGTTTTCGGTTCCCAAAATAACTTCCAAACAATCTAACAAAGCTATCTGACAAACCTATCATTTGAAGTTTTTTCAAAAGTATGTCATGATTGACTCTGTCAACGATCATTATCAACTGATCTAGAAGTTAAAAACTGTTAAATTAAGCGGTCTGTGTTGCAAGAAAATATAACAATATTTATTCATTGCACTGACATTTACTTGTTAGAACTCCATTTTGATACGGTGAAAAATGTGGGTTTGCAGTAATACCGGTTAAACTGAAACCGGGATTCCGATATGGCGAAATAAATTTCACTTTCGAATTATAGATTCAAATATAGCCTGATTTATCTTGATAATCTGATTAAATATGATTTAACAAGTTGAAAACTGCTTAATTAATTTTAAAAGTATTTAAAAGAAAAAAAATGAGGAATCGAACAACGTTTCGACAATTTAAATTTGATTTCCTGAATTAATTATCAACATTATCATTAATCACTTTTAAGGTGTTAACTGTCACTTCTTGATGGAAAGGCATGATATTTTAAATAATAAAAACAAATTTTTTTAGTACTTATTTCCACAATATATTTTTTGATCAGGACCGGTTTCGCTCATCGCGAGCATTATCATTATCAGTTGATAATGCTCGCGATGAGCGAAACCGGTCCTGATCAAAAAGTATATTGTGGAAATAAGTACTAAAAAAATGTGTTATTATTATTTAAAATATTATCATTGATGGAATATTCTTAGAATGTCTCAGCAGGGAAAGGGTTAATTTAGTACCGAACCAAGATTCACATGTCCCAGTTTTAACCTTCTATCTGCTTACGTCGCAACTGGTCGCAGTATGTTCATATGAGAAATTCAAAAATATAAACGAATACACAGTTTCAAATATATTATGCAAGTGATAATTTTTGTACAGAAATATAGTCAGAATTGATAGTCTCGATCGATTAATATAAACAGCAAAGGGAAAAAAATATGAAATAATATCGCCACATACGTCGAATGCCGTATAGGCACGTAAATCTGAGAAGCATAATTACATCAGAGACACAAGGCAGTGTCAAGTCACGTAGTGTTCGTTAGTTGGCAAAGAACACTGCCACGTGTATCCGAACGTATTACATCCGCAGATTTACCTTTTTTGCCAACATTTTGACAATGTGGTCTTTAAAAGATTTGCATTACGAAACTGTATTCTTTGTAATCGATTGTTTTAAATTAACATAAATATGAGGCATAATTGAAAATACTGTATTACATATACCAGCGGTGGCGAGCCTTTGATACACGTGCTGAATGTACCACATCACTATTAACATTTTTTTTAACAAATTTGATCTTTTACAACTTTGTACGATTACCCATGTTTTGTCACTAACGACCCGGATTTCGCAATTCGGCACCTTGAAGCATTCTATCACACGGATGCAACAGAACCAAAAATATTAATTACAGTAAAACACACACCCCAAAGCAAAAATCAAATGGCATCTAAAGCATATTTAATCATATTGATCTAATAATAATTACCACAATTGCCAGCGATAATTTTCATTAACGATCAATATTGTTATTAATGAGTCATTCTTTGAAGGGCTTCGTTCGGAATGCCGGAAGATGTCGAAAGGCGAAACTCGGGTCGTTGGTGACAAAACATGTGGAATCGTAGAAAGTTGTAACAATTCAAATTTGATATTGATAATCCATAAAGCACTTTTAGCCGATATCATAAATTAAACATTTATTCAGTTAATCTCAAAACTTTTTTTTGTTTGGTGGTTTATGATTCACATAACTTTGTAAGATATTTTACGATGTGCACATAATTATATGTATTGACTTTTGGTGTGCCAAAATAATTTAAAAAACAAACATTTGTGTGCCGTGGAAAACAATCGGTTGCGGAGTACTGCATACTGCTTTATAATATTATGAGAACTAGATTTGTATTATGGCTTTTTGATTAACCGGTCAAAGTTTTACCACCATGTCCAATTATTTTAATTCAAGACTTAAGTTATCTCCAATCGACATTTTATATTCGAGAAAAATAAAAAGATTTGATGCAAAAAGGAAATAAGTATTATTTTGGATATTGTACGTTCTTGCTTAAAAAAACTCTGTAACATGATTTATTTTTCTTACTTTTTGATTAGCCACGGTAGCAAGGAATATTTACCACTATAATTGCTATATTTAAACTATTTCCATAATACATCCTCAGTTTTTTTTCCATAACGACATTATTATCGATGTCTGTTTTGTTGTTATAACCCGAACGTCACAAAAAATCGACACAAATAACAATGACAACAAAAAAAATGAAATAAAATTCAATTTTATGAACTGAAATGAATAGCAATGAACTAAAAGTGATATTTGCTTTTTGGGTACTGGAAAACCGAAATGCGATTTCGCAGACTTATTCCGGCCAAGCTAAAAATGTTTTCATAATCAACTTTGCCCACCGTGGTACGCGACCTATGCGCTTGAACGGCTCGTGAACATATTCAATTTTAAATTCATATCTACGTCTCTGCATTCGACACGTGTGAGTTTTTTTTCATTGAAGAAAACAATAACGCTCGATTAAGCGAGGCAAGACTATAATAAACATTCTTTTTTCGTGTATTATTGATCATAATTAATTTTATTTTGTAGACGTCAAGAATATATTCAAATATATATTTATTAATCCAAAAAAAAATCACAATTATCAGGTACTATATATAAAACAATTGGTTTACGAGCAAAGAATTTTTTTTTGTGTCGTGGTGCTCGTTTTTCACGAATCCGACTACGGAAAATATACTGCAACTCCACGACGAATTGATTAAAACGTACATAGTTAATAGTTAAAAAAAATTGTGATTACATGTGTACATAGGCATATATCACAACACAAGCAATGCATCAGTTATATTTGACCCAATGAGCAGTGATATATTAGCCAACTGATATATATATATTTATAATAAGAAGTTTTTTTTTAATTCTACATCTCATAAAAACATTGGATGATGTAAAAAACAAGAAGTGCATATATATAATGTAGTATATCCCCGGCATGCGTTATAATTCCACTCTAACAAAGTGAATTATTCGCTACAATCGATGGCTTGCAAAATGTCATTTGAAATTCATAATATCAAAGTGTGCAATTTTCTCAAAGGTGGCATCTTGGTACTTAAATACAAAATTAACAAATAAATACAACTTTAAAATACAAATAGTTCTTGATTAGATTCAAAGTAATCGAATCGGGTGAGTACTTGAAAAAAAGTTTATTCTAAAAAAAATTTTGTCTATGACAGTTGCAAACAAAATGTCATTCTCAAAGTGTAACATTGTTGACAATTTTGTAAGAGTTTTTGTAATACGATGAAAAAAACAGTAATTTATTTTAGATTTACAAAACTTATAGATAAATAGTTGTTTTCAATTGATGCCATTTCAGCTCACGCCTTCGTCAGAACTATATGTAAACGTGCATTTACTTATTTTTTTATATATGTGTAGCAAATGTACGCAATACATATTCTCTTTTGTTTCAACACCATAGATTCATATTGTGCAAATAAATTCCAAAATGCGGCACTTATATATATATATATATATTAAAGTGCGTTATATGCCTAAGGCGTAAGCCGAAATATATATATTTCGGCTTACGCCTTCATCGGTAACAGTTATCAACTGTATATCTTATAAATTTTGTAGAACTAAAATATATATTACTATTTTTTCACCTATTATAATGGAGGTCTACCATTTAAAAGTCAATCCATTCAATCATTAAAGTTTTTGTAATGGTTAAAAAACTTTTTAGATGTGTTGTCATGTGCTTATAGTAATTCAAATACCCTCGCAATGGTGGATTTTGAAAGTTTCAAACATTTCCTATCCTTAATTTAGTGATAAATAAGGGATATTTATACAAACAAACAACAATTCATTCATATCTATGCATAGATTATTTTACAAAAAATACAGATAATATTTTTTGTATAATTTATTTACAATATAAATTGATAATTTGAAACATTGAGATACCAACTACAATGTATCCGATTTTACGTGTTTGGTCAACCGAATAACCGATATCAAGTTAATAATTTATAAATAACTCTATACACCATACAAGAACAGAAAACTTTGAAAGTTACACTTGTAGAAAATTTTCATCCAGCATAGTTTGAGAAACTATAAGGTCAAAAAGTTCCCGAAGACCAGATTAACATTTATCCGAAAACAAGCTTGGGCTTGCGTGTAATTCGTTACCTTAAATCCACCTATTAACTGTTAACGAAATCAGTATAATAGTTTGCGGTTCACATTTGAATAAACAATTTAATCGTTTTCCAAATAACCCATTTCACTCGCCGCCCCTGTGAGTTGTGGCAACCAGTAGCCACTATTTGCGTGAATTTATCGCATAGAGGGTTTCTGGAACCAAATTGGGTAAATAACTTCATCCGTTGGTTATGTTGTATGCGCCGCCAGTGAACTTTTCGACTGTCCAAATATAACCTAATAATAAACGAAAACTTTTATAATTACAATTAATAATTTTAAAGTTTTCATCGCGTTAAGTTGTTTTTTTTTCCTCAAACTTTCGCATATAAAAATAAAATGCGACAAATAATATACATATACACTACTCATTTCTATGCCATAAGCACGTTAACATATTCTTCAATCCCATACGCGATAGAACGAGGAAATTAAAACGTATGCCAAAAGAATAGGACTTTTACTGCGTTATGTTTTAAGGATCGGATAAATTTTGGGAGAAAAATTGGACACATTACAAATAAACACTTTTTATGTGTTAACTGTCACTTCTTGATGGAAACGCATGTTATTTAAAAAAAAAAAAAAACACATGTTTTAGTACTTTTACAATATATTTTTTTATCAGGACCGTTTTCGCCGATCGCGAGCATTGTCAACTGATAGAATATGTACAATATAGTGTTCTACCAATTAAGTGCAAATGTAATAATTCCTATTGATTGAATTGGCATTTACTTGGTAGAACTCCATTATAATACGGTGAAAAAATAGCAATATGTTTTAGTTATACAAAATTTTGTTTTCGGTGAGTCCCACAAAATTTTATTTTTGGTTCAGGACCGGTTTCGCCAATCGCGAGCATTATTATTTGATGGAATACAATACAGAGTTCTACCGATTAAATGCAAATGGAATGATTTTCATTGATTGAATTGGTATTTACTTGGTAGAACTCCATTATAACACGGTGAAAAAATTGTCCATAGAAATGTATTGTATGCTCTATCATAAGGACCTTTCAATATGTCTATGCAAAGTTTTAAAAATATATATGTTTATTCCAATTAAAAAGAACGCACTTCGATATCGTTAAGTGTAAGATGGCTTCTTTTCGTTTATTTTGAGTGAAGAAATGATTTTATTTTTTTTTAATTATTTGGAAGATAGACAATTTAATAAAAATTGACGTGGCCTTTTCCTTTAAAGGTTTTCCTGTTTTTTACACGTCAAACTAAAATTCATAAACAAGCAAACATTGTTAATGTATTCGGAATTCAAATTTAACTTACATCAATATGAAGATGTTCTTTTATTTAAAAGTTAAATTTTGAATTCCGAAATCGCGCGCATTTTTGCCGTTCATTTGAAATTTAAAACTGTTCACTCCTCATAAAAAATACTTCAAAACTAACTCAGTAGTACTTGTGTAATATTAATGAAATTATAAAAAGTGATACGAATGTATTTCAAATTTGTATTGTTACGACTTTGCACCATTCCACATGTCTCGTTGCTAGCAGCCCGAGTTTCGCCTTTCGACATCTTCAGGCATTCAAACACACGGATGCACCAGAACTGACGTACAATAAACAGTTTACTTTTAACAATGACTCATTAACCAGATTAATCATTGATGAAAATTATCACATGCGGTTTTAATTGTTATTAGATTAATATTTTTAAATTTGTTTTAGCTGCCATTTAGTGCTTGCTTTGGGGTTTTTGTTTTCCTGTAATTAATACCTTTGGTATATAGACGATGCCTACTGTTTATTGTGCGTCAATTGTGCATCCGTGTAATAGAATGCCTGAAGATGCCGAAATGCAAAACCCGTGTCGTTAGTGACAAAAAATATGTGGAATCGTACAAAGTTGAAAGATTTTGTTTTTTATTTCCTTATTTATTTGAATATACTATATTATTTTATTTAACTATTTTATCTTGCGTTGATAAAATAAATTTACCTTTCAAGTGATATATATAGATTACAATTGTCATGAATATGAAAACAACATATATAATCGGAATATAATCGTATAGTCTCTGTTGTTCAGTATTGACAGTTTGGTAAATAATATTTTACCCACAAAAGGAAACTGTGACGTTTTCAATAAATTTTGAAGGCAATAAATGTTGCCATGGTGAAATTTATTCAACCTAACATATAAATTGAATTAATCGCCAACAGATTGCGTTCTTCGAAAAATGAATAGAAGAAAAAAATTAAATAGTTTCTTCGGAAATATTGCCATGCGAAAATCACATTTGAAGTCATATAACACAGAACGGTTTTTTAAAATATTTTATTCATATATCAAATAGCATTTCGATGTCGAATTTTTTAGGTAAATAATAAAATTAAAGATCAACCAACCAATCCAACAAATTTTTCATTAACATATTCTTCAAAATCGTCTAATCGAAAAAATTGTCGTAGTCGATTAAATTCTTTTTCACGACTTGGACTTCGACTTCACAGCCCTAGTATATGTTGAAATAATTTATTTTTTATATATTATATAAAATACAACAAACTCTTTTTCAAATTACATTACATAGCTAAAACCTATTCGTAAATAAACAGCAGTCGATAGTATACAATACAATCTTTTTTTTTTCACTGTGGATATATACCATCAAAAGCCATTTAAAAAAATAAACAATATGGCAGTATCTTTGTCTGTTTAAGTGATTTTTTGATGTACCGTCAATATATTATGGACATGTCATTTTCTTTTGTATATCAAATAAATAATGCCTTCAGATCTATGACACGTCAGCATCAAAGATCTTCAAAGGTATATAGTTTGGTAGCTATTTCGGCTCACGCCATCTTCGATCAACTATATCTTTTAAAAATGTTTGTAGAACTATAAATACATTGCTATTATTTACCGTGTTATAATGGAGTTCTACCAAGTAAATGCCAATTCAATCAATATCTTCAAAGGTCTTTTTATTTGTTGTATTATTATTTCTGTCACTGCTGACATAAGCTAGTCGCTTTAGAGCTGAGCAATACACAGTGAATTCGGTTCATGTTGACATCATACGCTTTTTAATGTTATATACATCTTTACATATTATATGCACACAATAATATACATATACAAAACATAATGAAGTGAATTAAATAAAGTCATTTTCAGATACCGTGATTTTTTGTTTATGATTTTAATTTTTTTAAACAATAATTCTATAGGGGTCGTCGACCAGAACCTCTCTCGGCGTAAAATAACTACTCAGTACCATTTCATCTGCTTTTGTTGAATTTTACCTGTGACTTCATTTACGAAGGCGTTATTCATTGACTTATATATGAAAATATAATTATCTTGCGTTCTGAAAACACATATAAATCTCTTGTTAGAATAATAAACGAATTTGTGATTTCTTTGTCTAAATTTGAATCGAAGTAATAAACAGCAAAGAAACATTTTTCTGATGAGGGCGTATGCCGAAATAACTATCAACCATAAACTTTATACTTTACGCACTTTCCTCATCTGTAATTAGTGTGGATATCGAAGTTTTACTTTACACTTATCTCTCGATTTACACGGTATTTGTTTTACACGTTTTCGCTTTCGAAACGTTAGGGACGTAATTTTAGTTTTTTTTTCGCTGCGCCCCAGTGAAAAAAAAACTAAAATAACTTCCCTGTTTCCATTTTATATGAAAAAATACACATTAGTTCCAAAGTTTAAAAAAAGCTGACTGTATTTTAAAAGTGGCACTTCATTTTTCACTGTTAATATACCAACCTTCCAAGTAGACAAAATCTGAGACCGAAATGTATCCTTTAAATGTCACAGGATGTCAGAGCCTTCACGTAGTTTCGAAAGCAATAATGATGATAGTTATAAGTGCGCCGGCCATTTTGTTTTGTAAAGAAAAAACAAAATTAAATTAAGGGCACAGTAACATTTCCCCTGTGTCATTTATCACTCAAGAACTTGCTGGGACGACATTGCCAGCGAGCAAAGGTAGTCGTGCAAGTATTATCGACCGCCCTTTGGCGTAGAATGACCATACGACTTTATATCTATTCTACAAAACCGTATAAGAAAAATTAATTAATTAATCGTTGTTTTTATTATGGGTACTAACAGGGTTTATTTCTTCAAAACAAATACGTTATAACAATAAAGACTTCTTTAGATAACATTGATGGAGCGTTAAGATCTATGACGCATTAGCATCTCTTGTGTATAAATTTATTTGTCAGTGTCGTTGTTGATAATCGTAAGTCGCTACAGAGCTGAGCAATTCACAACAAATTTAGTTCATATGGAAACCACACGCATTACAATTATATTTGTATCCCCACACACTATTTTTGTATTAACTTATCATCAATATGAAAGTAAAAATACTTTCAAAAGTTATTGAGGGTTCTGTAAATACGTTGAACATAAAAATACTGACTATATATACACTCGGTATTCAAATGGTTAATGTAGATTTATAAAATGGTGCCAATTAATAAAAATAGTTGTGATTGACAAACATGTCGAATTTTTCAAAGTTTCAACAATTCGAATATGATATTTAAATTCCAACAAGCACACGGTGAAAAAATAACAATGTATTTTAGTTCTAGATTTTTTTTCGTCGTCGTCGTCGGAACTATCGTACACAATCTCCCCGATAGTTTCTAAAATACACTGCTATTTTTTCATCGTGACATAATGGAGTTCTACCAAGTAAATGCCAATTCAATCAATAAATCCAACAAGCACCTTCAGTCGATATTTTAAATTATATTGTTTTTTTTACTGAAAAGTATTTTTACTCTATACCACAGGCTCCCAACCTATGGGTTGCGACGTATTTTTTATGGAGTCGCTGCAGTTTATTTTTAATAGTGTCTTTTGATTTGAATAATTTCATATTTTAATACAATCAAAAAAAGTATTTCAATTACCTCATTAAATGTGCTTTTTTGATTGTATTTTTTGATCCGAAGATGTCTATGCTCTATTCCGTTTATAAATATAACACTAGTAAAAACACATTATTGTTCAGGACTATATATTGTTTTATATTTACGTCTCAAACGCGCATTTTGGTCCCGCAATGAAAGTAGGCTTCCTCTTGCCTTGACTAAGGGTCGAAGGTTTTGCCCTCAGAAACCAAACTTTAATATGAAAAAGAGAGAAAAAATGTCACATTACCAAAACTTGTTGGGGAGATTGTATTAACACAAGAAAAAGTTGCCTGCTTGGAGTATATTTTTACTTTCGGAGAGTTTATCTCACAGAATTTTATTGAGAAACAAGGGCGTCAAATTGAAACGAAATAATAAATCACAACCGTATAAGGAAAACCATTTTTTTGCAATATTTATACAATGTTTATTGACAGATATGTTCACGCATTATTTTTTATGTAACATAATTCCCTGTCACTTGTTTTTGTTAAGAGAATTGATAAACGGAACAAAAATAACTATGTCTTTTACGAAAATTTTGGAAATCGAAAACAATCTGATATTCACGGAAATTTGAATTGTTAAAATTTTTCTGTCACTAACGACACGGATTTCTTCAGGCATTCTGTCACACTTTTGAACTTTTACAACTTTGTACAATTCCACATGTTTTGTCACCAACGACCCGAGTTTCGCCTTTCGCTATCTCAGACATTCTATCACACGGATGCAACACAACTTCCAATTTTTAAACATTTTTTATTGGTTTGGAATAAAAACAAAATATATATAATATATGAGAGAAGGTCAATGGCGGTCAAAATAAAAAGTTCCGTGTCACTCATTATCTTACTCACGTAGCACTCAAAGTGCCGTATAGATGCCGTGAATATGTATTCTATCATATTTCTAACCAAATTCATACCTTTAACTGGAAACAGTGAATATATACGTTAATCTTACTTGTAATTGGTTTAATGCAATTTTAAGACGAGATATGACTCTGTACAAAACATAAATTTTCTATTATATTAAATTATGATTGTATACACTGATGGAAATGCGTATATTTTACAAATGAGAACATTATGTTCTAACGATGATGTAGATCATAGTTTCTCAATCGGTGGTCCTCAGAGAGTTTTGGGAAGTCCTCGAAGATTTTTGAGTGAGTCGAAAGAATCAAATATTTTGTAGTACTATGTATAGGGATTTTAAAATTAATTTTTTGTTACTGTATGATTTAATATACTTTAATATAGTTATATCAGCATATGCTGATGCAAAAAGTTTTTTTTTATATAAAAAATCAATATTAAAAATATTTATTATTTTTGACCAATGTTGATGGTCTGTAAAACATTTTTGAATTTTTTGGTGGGCGCGGTTGTAAAAAGATTGAGAAACTATGATCTTGACAATACCTTTTCAAAACCTTTTCTTTAAATACTTAACCAATCAATCATGTTTTTTCAGTAGAAAGTTTCTCCAAAAAAAATCGTGGTATTTGGTGGAAAATATCCACCTTTTCTTTATATAATTAATCAACCAATAATGTTCTTTAAGTAAAAAATACACCTAATTTAATTTTTTCAAGGTGAATATTTTCCACCAAAAACTGTTTATTATTCGTATTATCATTATTAATTCCTTCTGTTTAATTATCATTTGATGATATTTGAAAGTAAATAACAATGGTCATCTTTTCAAATAGATATTTAGAGTTTTGCTTGCTTTACGGCGATAACTCGCTAAAAAACTAAAACGCTCAGTATACTAATTCTTGTTTTAAAGCACACAAACCTCCCGATCGTGCTTGGGATAGTATTTGTGTAAAGCAGTTTAATGGCGTTTTATGGGATGGCGCATAACACTGGTACACCCTTATCCAAATCTGTTCTTAATTGATTATTATTCTCTTTAAAATATTAATCAAAAATACTTACCAATAACTGTAATTAATTTGTGCCAAAATAAAGATACTCTTAATCCGGATTTGTGAAGACTTGAGATTTGGCTTAAGTCCTTGATCCCTGTATTGACTATGCCAAAATCCTGTTAATTTTTGATAAAATTAATCGTCTTTTTTATATCGTTGGTATTTTTCTGAGATGAAACAATTAACTTTTCTATATATTTATTTCGTTGATTTTAAGACTTGTTTAAATGAAATATTTTTCAAATTAACAAAACTTAATTTTATGATTTCGGCTGAATGCGCTTGGTGGAATTTCCGTATAAAATTTGAATCGTTGAAACTTTTTCGATTGCACTTGTTTTGTCACTACAAACAGGACATTAATACTACGGGTCGTTTGTGAGCATGTAGATTTTTACAAAGTTTCAAATTTGAGACTCGATTTCATCAACATTCAATATGTTTTCTAATACTTTATGTAAATATGATCAGGACTGGTTTCGCTCATCGCGAGCATTAACTGACCACGATGAGCTAACCTGTTTTTGATATTATGAAAATAAAATTGTTGAAACAGTAACAAACATTTTGTTTTATAATTTATGATATCTACTAAAGGTGCTTGATGGAATTTCAATATCAACTCTCGTTTCTCGATTCCCCACTGTGAGATTAGTTCAATAAGTCGACAATTTCAAAAATTGAATACCTTCGATCATATTAGATCAATGTAATTATTTTTTTTTAGATGCCATTTAGTTCTCGCCTTGGGGTCTGTGTTTTCCTTCAATTAATACCTTTGGTATATAGACCATGCTAACTGTTAATTTTGCGTCAGTTCCGTTGCATCCGCGTATGCCTGAATATACAGAAAGGCGAAACCCGGGTCGTTTGTGACAAAACATGTGGAGTCGTAAAAATTTGTAACAATTCAAATTTGATACTGAAATTCCTTCAAACACCTTCAGTCGATATCATAAATTTTATGTATCACGGCAATGAAGACAGTAAGCAAAATATTTTAATGTTTCTAGCAATATTGGTAATAATTAAAAGACAAACTCATTTTTTTAAACATAAATTTAATACTTATTTTATTACTACGGCTTCAAGGTTGATATTGCATTCTTCAACACCATCTGTTTGAAATTAGATAACTAAATACTAAATTAATATTATAGTAGATTTCATATCTTAATGTGAGGAAAATAAATATTCTCAATTTAAATAATTGTTGTAGGCTATGTGTTCATAATCGGAAATTATTTTCAGTCACGCAATCGGCAATGGTATTGGTGTTCCAAATTTGAAATTCAAAATAAATCGATTAATTCAGTGATTCGAAACGTCAAATAGGTTCAACCATTCAACAAAGGAGCATTTTACACTTAAAATGTAAGGTTATGTTATCTGCTTACACATTTCATATTAAATGATGACAGCGGAACGATAAATTATATTTTATAGTTTTAAATACACTTAGAAATAACGACCGAGATAGCTGTTCTGTATTTAAAATAAAATTTACATTGGTTCGTGCCACGCAATTTGAATGACAGAAATGGGTTCCAAATTCGAATTAATATTCATAGACAAAATAAATTATGATTTATTGATAATTTTGCGTGGTTTATTTTGTTTACCGTTTGTTTAATCCTTCGGCTGCCGGAAAAATTATACGTATGTACCCAGCACGCCAGCTATAATTTGTAACAAAAAAAAGTGAATTTCCGATGTTTTTTTTTCATTTCTTCTACAGAAATAATTAATAAACTCACAATTTTTTTATATCATAGCAAAGCAGGTTTTCGTAATGAATCTTGAAGAAAATTGATTTTGGCAACTCTGAAACTATTAACATCTGTCAAGTGTCAATTCCAACACTCGAAGTAATCGCGAAAAAATGGTGTAGAAATCCTTTACAGCCACGGTTAAATGTTTTAAACCTTTCTTATAGATATCAGTGTGTGTCCTGTCAAAGAATCATTTTAAAAGCAGGAATATTTTTGGAGGAAAGTACGTTTACAGGTATTGACGAGATATCTCGTCAGACATGTCGATCACGGACGGTTTGACGAGATATCTCGTCTCAAGCAGCCATCCGGTTAAAGTTATTGAATTAACGATTTTGTCAATTTGATTAAATTGTATAATTAGTACAAATGAATCTTGAATTTTAAATAATAAAACCACATTTTAGTACTTATTTACACAATATATTTTTTGATCAGGACCGGTTTCGCTCATCGCGAACATTATCAACTGATATAATACAATATACAAGCAAATCTATTTGTACAAATTTTTTCAGTTTAAGGTAGCAGGTATACAAAACCATGGGTTCAAGAACTAAAAACAATTCCCAGGAAATCATACAATATTAATACAAATAATGTAAATTAATTTAAACGTAAAATGTTAACAATCACTTATCAATAATTTTCAAACAAAATTAAGGTAAATCAATAATCTATTAAGATCTAGAAATAAGAGTTGGAAATAAGTATTAAGAAATTTGTTTTTATTTTTATCATGCCAATACACCTAAAAAGTGAAGCTTGGATTGTTTCAAAAAGTAATATGTATGAATAAAAAAACACTCGAATCGTCGGTGTGCATACAGTATAAACATTTGAGTGGTAAATGTGTTAATATATGTATGTATGATTCAGTGACTGAATGATTGATTCGCTTTGTAAACTTTCCGAAAGAGTCCCGGATTAACGGGCGAGTCCCGAAAAAAGCCTATTCCGACATTCGTTTATCGTTCGCTCGGTGATTTCTCGCGGGAAGGAAATTCATTTTTCCATTCCGGATTTCAGTCCCATATTCACATTTCCCGGGGCCGAACTTTTCCGTGACTTTGTATAAATTCCGTCGGAGAGCGCCCAGCATCGCTGGAATCGAATATCGAAAAGGCATTATTGAAAGCTGTCACTTTTGCGATGATGACGTACGCATGTGTGGACCGACTCGAAATGTGGATTTTGATCGCTTTTATGCAATACGTCACGCTTTTTATCGCGGCAATCTGACAATATCTCGCTGAAGGGTAGAAGCAATTTTTGAAAATGAAAAACATTCTCATTTCACTCGGATTTTTTACCAAACCATAGCTATCTAAGATTACTTTCGAACGATCTTTGGTTGAATATTTTTTATTCATGACCATTCCTCAAAACAATGAAAGTTGTGATTAATAGTTTTTAAAAATCATTTGTTATAGCAAGCTGTTTCTGCTTCTGGTTAAAATGCAGAAAATATTTTTTCAAATGTTCAATTTGGTAGCATTAACTTTTTCAAAAATAAAATTAACAATTGTTGATTTAAACAAACTTATCAAAAGTGTTATCAATAAAAATCAAGGAACATTTTAACACAATTTTTGACAATGTTAAAACTCTTATATTTTAAAAAATAGTGTCTCAACCTTTTTACATCCACGGACCACCAAAATATCCAAAAAAATTTGCGGACCATCAACTTTTGAATAAAATAATAAATATTTTTTTAATGATTTTTTTATTCAATGCAATTAATTTTGCAACATCGTACGGTGTTATACAAATATTTAAGTATATTAAAATAGACAGTAACAAACAAATACAACATGAAATTCAATTGTTTCGACTCACCCAAAAATCTTCGCGGACCACCGGTTGAGAAACAGTGTTTTAGGGTATTTAATATAAACACACTACAATAAACCGTTTCGGCTTTACTAATTTAAATTTTTTTTTTAGAAGTGTTTTGTCATTGATTGAATTGGCATTTCCTATATGACAAAACGTCTGAATTGGAACATTGAAAATCCATCAATCACCCTCAGTCGATATCATAAATTATATAAAATACTTTCTTCTTGAACCCATGGTTTTGTACACCTGCTACCTTTAACTCAAAGCAATTTTTTGTTTTGAATAAATAGACTTGTTTGTAAATTGTATTCTATCAGTTGATAATGCTCGTGATGAGCGAAACCGGTCCTGATCAAAAAATATATTGTGGAAATAAGTACTAAAAAATGTGTTTTTATTATTTAAAATAAAATACTTTGTTTAAAATCGTATTGCATTATTTGATAATTGGTGATAGTGGTATCGTTCCTAATTATTCGTAATTTAAAATTGTGGAAAAAATATTAAGCATTATGTATTTATCATTTAAATTAATGCAAAAATACTAAATCTTATCAGTAAATCAGCATTTATTAAACTTCAGTCAACAACCTTGCCTTAGACAGACTGAAAAAAACTAAGAAAAAAAAACAGAAAAACGCCTGCGGTGGTAGTATCATTTTGAAAGCATTTTCGCAGATAATCCACGAGTAGTACATTCTTATTCGCAAATATAAAAAAAGTTGGTATAAGAAATGAAATAAAATACATAAATCTCGAATAACCAATAGAGAAACTTGATTGCTGAGGTTAGCATTTTTTTAATAATTGTCGAATTCTTTCGCAGTAACGTTTCGATTTTCTTTGCACAGCGCTTGGTCTCAACGTTTTAACGATTCGACAAGGAATCTTCAACCTTTTTTCAATTTTCCCTACTATTAACGTACATACTTTTGTGCAAAGTTTTCTCAACCGGTGGTCCGCGGAGATTTTCGGATGAGCCGAAACAATCGAACTTTAAGTTGTACTCTATGGATTTTTTAATTATATTTTTTTTAATTTATAATATCGACTGAAGGTGCTTGATGGAATTTCTACATCGAATTTCAATGGTTACAACTTGTACGATTCCACATGTTTTATCACTGACGACCCGGGTTTCGCCTTTCGGCATCTTCAGGCATTCTGTATCATGGATGCAACGGAACTGACTGAATACTTGCTCTTGAAATACATGCTTCATTTTTTTTCAATCCTCAAATGAATTAAACAAGTGAAAAGTTAAGAAAATTTTATAAACTTCTCAACATTGTTCTCGTCTCTTCATTATTCCAAAGGTAACATACAAATTTGTTGCATTCGTGTGATTGAATGCCTGAAGATGCCGAAAGGCGAAACCCGGATCGTTAGTGACAACAGGCTAAATCGTGCAAAGTTGTAACAATTCAAATAAGATATTGAAATTCCATCATGCATCTTCAGTCGACACAATTAATTCTGAAAATGTATTTAGTGATGCAATTAAAAACACAAATAAGGTTTGTTTTTTTTTTCAATTCATAATATTTGTATAATGTTTTCGTTAATCAATGGTTATGGACCACTACCACAAACATTTATCAAAATTATTCTCATACAACAATTCATCTATGAATAGAAAGTAATTTAGGAACATCAGATATACGTTTATTAAATGTTTCTCGTCCACATTACCTTCGCAAGATAAATTTTATAATAGTAAACGAAAACTTATCTGCCGTTACGTTGCGCTGTCATTTATTAACGATTCTATTTTTGAAAAAAAGAATTATTTATACACAATCGAAGTTTGGATATAAATATCAAAGACAACATAGACAAAAGACAAATTTATGGTTGTTATTTAACATTCAAAATGATTAAACGATGATCAACGTTATTTACACCAGCTATAGATTTAAAAAAAGTAAATAATTCATAAATATAAAAAATCACTAACTGATTCACTGTGCGCTAATTATCACGATAACTTGTGCATAAATTATTAATATTATGTTTAATAGTTCGTCAATTGCATACACACATATGTATAATGTAATGGTAAATATTTTTCAAAATTTATTCAAAATTTAATTTTTTTTACGCGATTTTATAAATAAAAATGTTGGTATATTTTAAATAATACGGTTTTTAATTGGACTACGTCATATCGTCGAATTTTCGTTTTTTTTTATTTTTTTAATATTTTTCTACACGGTTTTTGGTGGAATATATATCCACCGTGTAAAAAAAGAGTGGTTTATATTTATATAAAAAAAGAAAGTCAATGAAACACGCAGAAAGATGAAATACAACACTATAAATTCTTTTCTTTTTTTGTTGAAACTGTTCATGTACTAAAGTAAATTAAAAAACAATCAATTGGTATACAAATTTTTACGACTCATTTTAAATTATTCTATTATATTACCCCATGCCCTTTGAAATGTGCATTCGTTTAACCCCAACAACAGCCATAACTCTTTGGCGACCCTGTACCATAAAATTGCCGCACATTTATTAGAATTTGTTCATTATGTTCATAGGTAAAGTCTTTATTATAATAAATAAAGGTGTCTGGAATTCTAAGGCAGTTAAAACGACCAACGTCTGTTCTAAATTCAAATGAAAATTTGTGATCCACCGTATTCGACCGCTAACAAGTCAGTGTTGCCAATCTTGGCGTATAATAAATCCATATTAAAACTTGATGTATAATTATTCCTAGCGCTATTTATGGCTACTTTAACATTGGGACTCGATTTTCTAGCATTGCTCTCATCACGTCACTAGAATCACGACTAATTGAATATTAATTTCTAGATTTAACAATTAATAAACGCAATTTAAAAAAAAAATATTGACATCGACAACAAAACGTGTAAAATATTAACAGCTTTTGCTTTGATGAAATTATTGTTTGCATTGACATTATTTACTTGGTAGAACTCCATTATAACACGATGAAAATATAGCAATGTATTTTAGTTTTACAAAATTCATTAGATATATAGTTGATAGCTATTGGCTCACACCTTCGTCATAACTATCACCAACTATATCTTATAAAATTTTGTAGAACTAAAATACATAGCTATTTTTTCACTGTGTTATAATGGATTTCTACCAAGTAAATGCCAATTCAAGCAATGAAGCCATGGTGTTAAAAACAGAAGAGAAGATGTATTGTGTATCTTTTCTACTTTAAACATTGTGCTGACGAAGGCGTGAGCCGAAATAGCTATCAATTATATACCTTATAAACTTTGTTAAACTAAAATGCATTGCTATTTTTTCACCATGTTTTTCAATACTTTTTTTCATTGATTATAATGCATAATTGACATAATATACAAACAACATGATTTCTTGTCAATGGTATTAAATCTTCTTTCTTAACCAATATTTACATAGACCACTAAAAAAATTCCATCCTAACTAAATCGGCCATTAAAATATTTTTTTAAATAATAAAACCACATTTTTAATACTAATTTCCACAATAGTATTTTTTATCAGGACAGGTTTCGCTCATCGCGAGCATAATCAACGTATTATCTCGATCTAAAAAACTATTTTATTATTTAAAATGTCGTGCCATTCCATCAAGAAGTGACAATTTACACTTTAAAATTTACTAAAATAATGTTTAAATATATTCACAAATAACACGGAAGTCATAGTAATTAAATAGTCAGATTATGTTAGAAACAATATGTTTAGTCAAATCAATTTTTTTTTTGCACAATTGAAAAATTTACAAAATCGATTACCTTTAAAAATGGTTTAAATAAAAAAAGCAGACAGTTACATATTGACAACTATTAGCTAAGTACTGTTATTGAAAATAAAATGATAGGTCAATTCTTACAATATTTCACTTTTATAAACGGTTGTAGAAAAATTTCAACGCCGAACATTCTAAATTGAGATCGTTCTGCAACGACGTGATAATAGAGGTCTCCGATTTTCTCGGGGCGGCGTTCATAGGTGTCGGATTCCTCCGCCATTTTTATTTTCTCCTAGAGAATTTATTTAAGTTGAAGATTTATCGTCGGCCGCCTGGCGGGAGTTTAATACATTTTCCAACAGCGTTTATCAACTTATTGTCTACGGTGTTTTTACTTTATATTATAAATTTTTATTTTCAAGATCTAGCTTTCAAACTAAAGACGAATTCTATTTTGAAATCATTTCTTACACTACTCGAAACGTATTTTTTGATAAAATGGTCATCATCATAAAGCAAAATAAATATTATTTAAATCATTCCTTGCTAAGAACACACCTAGCGTGTTCATACGTTTATCGACTACGTGCTCAGGACCCACGTAGCGTGTTCATGACTGAAATGTAAAAACACAATTTTACAACTGTTGATATTGTTTGTAGTTTTTATTAGCTGACAATATTCATTTCTGATTTCGTCGCCTTTGAATCTTAGCGCGCGTAACACATTTTTACATAGTAAAGCTGAGTGTATAGGTGCCGTTGCGAATATTTTTTTTTTGTTATTGTTATTGTTTTATCGCACTGCTTTTTTTAGCAATTAGAATATAAACTTATTTGAAATATGTGAAAAGAAAAGTATATTTTGTTTATATAATGTTCGATTTTGAGTGATTTAGTAAAGTTTGAGTACACCTTAGTACTTTTTGAATAATATAGTAAAGAAATTTGTGGGTATAGTATATATTTGCAATCATAAATCAATAAATATTGAATATAAATACACGTTTGGACCAACCATTACAGTATGAACTAGCCGCAGATTTATCAGTGTAATATGATACGCAAAAATATCTACCTCGAGTTATTTGTATTTAACGACACTTGCATGTATTGTCTTTGAAATAATGCATGTTATTAATAATTTTCAATACATTTTTATAATTCAAATACATTCAGCACGACACTATTACATGGGATTTTGCATTAGCAGTGACAGCGTTAATATAAAGAATCCAGTTGATTGGCTTTAATAATTAGACCAATATCATTAACGTTATAAATTATTTTACCGCATCAAATTTATTACACATTTTTGCGGTGGCGGTAAACGATCGTCGCACACATTTTGTTTTATGTTGTGACATCAACTAACGAAATGCGGTTAATGGTATTTAGTAGAAATTCATTATTAATCATACATTTTCATCAATTCATTGTAGTTACAGTTACTGCATAATTAAAATATTTCAATTTGAACTAAATAAAAATTATTTATTCATCTGTAAATTTGCGACTGTGATATATGTTACAATAAAATATGAACACAACAAAAAAATAAACGTACATAAAGTATCTCAAACAACATTGGTTAATGTAAATTTATCAAAAATAGGAAAACTACACGCATGAATTCTTAGTGGTAGTGCCAACTGTCAACATTCACTCAGTATGCGTGTGCTATGTGCTACAGACTTACAGAAATATAAATCAAGATACATATTCCTTATTCTTCAAATTCAAAAAATAATGTTTGTAATTAATGATATCGACTGAAGGTGCTTGATGGAATTTCAATATCAAATTTTAATTGTTAAAACATCCTACGATTCCACATGTTTTGTCACTAACAACATGGATGTAACAGAACAGTCAGTTCTGTTGCATCCGTGCAATAGAATGCCTAAAGATGCTGAAAGGCGAAACCCGGGTCTTTAGTAACAAAACGTGTGGAATCATAGGTTTTCACAATTCAAATTTAATAATATATGTATTAAAAAACATTACCAACTTTCAACATTAAAATAATAAACACACATTTTTTCGACAATATATTTAACAACCAGGACCGTTTTCGCTAACAAAAAGATTAGCAGTTGATCATAAAATGTCTTGTGGAAATAAGTACTGAAAAATGTGTTTTTTTTATATTTAAAATACTATGCATTTCCATCAAGAAGTGACATTTAACAAGTGTGAATAAATGTCTTTTAAATCCATGTCATAATGATATATCATTTTCCGCTTAAATTTATAAATTTTTAAATAGTATTATCGTATCGAAAATTCTAGTGGGTTCCAAAGATTGACTACCACTGCTGTATTGCAATAGTCTTTTGCTCTGTTCGTGTAAGGTGCAGGTACTTTTGAAACCTGCTGTGCGCTGATATGACTTCTGTTATCAACTCGTTTTGTTTGACTTCTAAAATATTTTCTAAGTATACATATTGTCTCCGCTGAAATACCACATATATACGAAATGTCAAATAATAAATAACTTACAATAAATAATAAACTTAGTTATAAAAAATACGTTCTTTTAAACAAAATTTCATAAAATAATAATGAAAATATGCTAAATAACCGTATCGTATTTTTTCTACAGTATTTTGACTGTCAGAAAAAAATATACGTCTGTACGCAGCACGTCATTTATAATTTGTAAAAAAGTGAATTTTTGATGTTTATTTTAGTTTTATATACAGAAAAAAATAATAAACTCACCAATTGTGTATTGTTGTACCATAAAAAATCAAGTTTACTTGAAAGATTTTGAATCAAATTGATTTTGGTAACCCTGAAACTATTGGAATCCGTCAAGTGACAGTTCGAACACTCGAAGAAATCGCGAAAAATCGATGCAGAAATCCTTTAAAGCTATGTTTAAATGTTTTTAAACATTTCTTATAGATATCAGTGTGTGTCTTGTCAAAAAATCATTGCAATAGATGGAATATTTTTGGAGGAAACTTCGTCTAAAGATATCGACGAGATATCTCATCTCAGGCAGTCATCCGGTTAAATGTAATGCATATCAGTTACGAGGTATTGTTCCATTCGCCGAGATATTATTCGTTTTTCTTTTGTTTTTGTTTTTTAAGTTCGAATCGTTTGCACTTTTTTGGAAATGGGACATCATAAACAAATGTTTGAGAAAACGAGAAATGATTGCGGGGTTTGCGAATGTGTTTTGAAAAGGGGATTTAAAAGGAATAATGGAAAAACTTTATTTGGCTATGGGTGGTGCAAAAGAATATTAACTAGATTTATATTTTTAAAAAATATATCGATCTAATAACCGAAAAGCGAACGCCCTTGAACCTTTACTAGCTTCGAATTCATACAACCCAAATTTCCTCACAAAAACATTTTAATATATTGTTATTTATACGACCTATGAATTTGGAAACAATGGCATGAACGTTTACACTTTTTGCATTTCTCCTCACTCGCTCCCAATCAGTTCTACCCAGTTGATAATATAACCTACAACCAATTAATGTAAAAAATCCTTCTATAGAAATGCTTTATTTATCATACGCAGTCTATTTGAAGTAGACATTTTTAAATCTCACATTATTTCGTTAGTTCATTTTGTGTTTCGTTAATTTTTAACAATCATTTATCATGAAAATACTATGTTACAGTTTTGTTTTTTCTTATTCAACAATTTGTTCACGTTACTGTTTATGAGTTCCAGCGTTACTTACTTTAAATCTCATTCACTCCTTATATGCTGTTTTCTTTGATTCAGACAGAGGTGAGCATTCTATTTTGAAACTAGTTCACGTGAATACAATATGATATGTGTGTATATACCTCATACACTATACACACAAACGCATTTACACACTTATATATATAAATATTTTATTGCTTATTTATATATATATATAATATATAAGCAATAAAATAGAAGATTTTTTTAACTAGGCAAGGGTTTATAGTTATTTTAATGCAAATAATTTTTACGCACATAATTCAAAAAAAATATTTATTTATTGACTGTGTTGGATTTAATTATGTAGAACTATAAAGTAAGATAGTCGTATCAAATATTTTGTTTATTTTAAAATTATTCGATATTTTTTGTAAAAATATTATACTTTATTAACAACAGATATCGTTCTACTTTTCTACGTGATTTGCTTAATTGTTCAATTTATTCTTTTGTAGGCCCGACAACCGACCAGAAATCTTTAAATCGTTTTTTTTTTTTTTCAATTTTATACATTGAATTGAACCCAAGTAAACCCAATCGAAACCAACAAAGATGAACACTAGTCCTCGAACACTTATGATATTTTATATTGAAAATATAGTATATCTTGTAAGAATTGATAAAAAGCTATTTTGTTTTTTTTTTATAATTTCATAATCTTGCTTATTTTTAAGACCAAAATATGTTGTCTTTCAAAAATTCTAATAACTCTTGCTTGACTAAATATTTTTTATATATTATCTTGTTATAAAGAAAACGATATTTCTAAATATTACGTAATATACGGCTCAAGTATTTTTTTTTCTCCCACTCAAGACAGTCTTAATTCTTAACGGGAACAATATTTTCTTCCTTATTCCTCCCGATTTTCCCACGTTTAACTATTTATCAAACGATTACCGTCGTATACGTATTTTACTGACCAATGATATTCACCCTTTTCGGGAATTTTCCCCATAAATATTCCAAGTTATGGACATAAAATGCAATTCACCATTAAGTTCAGAAAAAAAACGTTTGGAGACCGCTTTGCGACTTGACCCTTAAAATTTCCTTAGATTGAATATTTTAAGATATATTAAATGATTTGATCGCTTCATTTTTATTGTTTACCACAAAACAAATTTTTATTTATTATATTAAAAAATTACAAAAGATAATATTGTCGAACATGCTCAGACAAAATCTATTTTAGTTCATTATAAAATAGAATTCGTCTGAACTCACTCTCGTTCACGTGAAATATGTTGACATCCAAAGCAATACTGTTGGTAATGCCGGTTCTACATTTCAAAATAACAAACAGTTAATATGCACAATTATTTAAAAAATCATATTTTATATTTAATTAATGGCTTTTTTTGTGCGGTTTTCCAGAGAAAGCAATTATCGCACAAGAAAAAGTTAACTATAAAATCTTAATTTATTTTTATAGAAATGTAAGTTATGTAATAAAGCAAATAATACAAAAAGATTGAATTTCAACAAATGCATCGACGGTGAACTTTTCGCGTTTTTTAAAATATTGACTTGAAGTGTGTCACGGAATTTCGTAAAACAAAACGTTGGTGTGCCGTGGAAGACAAAAGGTTTCAGAACACTGACTTAACGAATTAACTTGATTGATTTTTCGCTCCAAAATGGCATAAAATGTGTTCATCTATCAAGTATAATAAAAACGAATCATCAAAAAATACGGTTCCGTAACGTGTTTAATGACTTGTAAAATTCGCTATATCGTCTGTTGACCATATACACGCAATATCATTTGGTATGTTGGGCATAAATTTTCAATGAAATCTAATAGAAATCGTCTTCTATTATCCTCTTAGCGGAGTGACGTGAAATACAATCGTGTAGTAGAAAAAACACAAATCACAAAATGTCAATAGTTGGATTTAGGCCGTTCTACAAAATCAGCTTTTTATCTTTAATTTCTTTCCTTTTCTTCTCGTTTGACTTGTTTAAACCTAGTTTACGAGGGTGGATCTTGCCCTAGAGGCTTTACTTTGTGGGGAAAATACACGGTGACCCTAATAAACGTCACTCAAAATTTGTTCGATCTCCGCGTGTTTTGTAATGAATTTAATACATATATATATTTATATACATATAGTTGAATTGTTATTTTTATATATTTTACCAACACGTAAAGTAATTATATACAGTCAAAAGATATACAAAACATTCTCTCAAACTCATTTTTAATTAATAATTTACACTCAAGACCTCTTTTTGTGCGATAATTACGTTCCCTGGAAAACCGCACAAAAAAGTGCTTCATACATTTTTAAACCGCATAACATTAAAACATTATAATAAAATATATCTAAAATCACGTTTATGTGTTAACTTAACATACAGTTAAATTATTTTTTTTATATTTTACAAACACGTAAAGTAATTGTATACAAAAAAATGTTTATAACTCATTTTTATATAAACTTGCCACTCAAACCATTTTTTGCGTCTTAAAAATGTTCCCTTAAAAACCGCACAAAAAATAGCCATTAATTACATTAAAAAAACGAATATTCGTCTTAAACATTTTTAAGACGCAAATAATTAAAACATAATAAAATATGTCTAGAATCACGTTTAATGCGTTAACTGTCACTTTTTGAAGGAAATGCATGTTATTTTAAATAATAAAAAAAAAAGATTTTTTTCATACTATTTCAATATATATATATATATGTATACATAAATAGTTTTTTTTATATTTTACCACCATGTAAAGTGATAATATACAATCAAAAATATTTATAGCTCATATTTACATAAACTTTACCCTAAAAATCTTTTTTGTGTGATAATTACGTTCTCTGAAAAACCGCACAAAAAAAGCCATAATTACATAAAAAAAAATGAAAATTTTATTCAAACGTTTTTAAGCTGCATAATTAAATATAATATATCTAGAATCATGTTTTGTGTGTTGACTGTCACTTTTTGATGGAAATGCATGTTATTTTAATAAACCGATTATCAAATATATTCGAAATAGTTCAACAATATATTTTACGAACGGTTTCGATCATAGCGAGCATTATCAACTTCATCATCAACCATACATGCAAATGCATTGGCAATCATTTATTAGCATTTCCTTTATTAAATTAATTTACTTTATTAGATTCCTGTATTTTTTTCTTAGTTCTTGAACCCATAGTTTTGTATACCTGCTAGATTTCACTTAAAATTTTGCATAAACAGACTTACTTGCAATTTCTATCATATCGGTTGATAATTCTCGCGATGAGCGAAACCGGCCCTGATCAAAAAATATATTGTGGGAATAAGTACTAAAAAATGTGTTTTTATTGTTTCAAATAATAGTAATTTGTTTAATGCCAACATACAAAAAAAGAGATGCTTTTTCGTCACCCAGTGTTGCCAACCGCAATTTGTTCAGAAAATACGAAAAGGAAGTATTCAAAGAGATTTATAATTTAATTATTCATTCGGGACATATTTTAAATACATAATATTCCACTTTGATTAAAAGAATTGTTGTACGACGATACGTAAATAATATAAAATTCAAATAAACGTTTTCGTCGGCGAACTGAGACCGAAAGAAAATCAGCATTGCTTCACGGCTGCCATCTTTAAAGGGGAAATCGCATAATAAATGATATTTTTCAACCGCTGTTTCACTTTATTACATTTTTTATTCAATATAAAGCTACAAGAAATATGCGCGGCTATATTTACTCCATATAAAACAGTGTTATAATTAGATCGTATTCAAAATCGCTAAATTAGAATTATGACCAGTGGCGGTTCGCCTATACAAGTGGTTCTCACGTGAAATTTCACTGTGGCCGCATTATAAACATCAGCTGTCCTATAAAAATATCTCGTGGCCGCACCAAATGTGATAAAAATAATTCCGATATTTATTTTTTATAAAGTGCATTACACTGAATTATCTTAAATTAGTTAAACGGTCCTATACTTAAACTCGACTAAATGCTGGATAAATAAGGTTTATTCAATTAATTTTTAAACAATAATAAATATTTAATTCATTTCCAAGAATACATTCTTTTTTAATATCAATATTTACTATAAAACTGTTGGTGGCCGCAAAAATGTAAGATTATAATATATATATTCAGGGCTTTTTTCCCAAGTAATGCGCGGTGGAATGGCGTTCCGGAATCTTTTTTCACTGTTATTATTCACACGAATGCAACAGAACTGACATATGATAGAATACATGAAGATGTCAAAAAAAGAAACCCGGGTCGTAGTAACACACATGTGGAATCGCACAAAGTTTCAATAATTTATATTTGATATTAAAATTTTATAAATCACGTTCAGTCGATATCATATTTATTTATAAATTAATGAATGTTTGTGTTATTTTAATATGTAGGTACATACATATTTTGTATGAAATTCGACTTATGACCAAAGTCCAGGAACGTTTCTTGGTCGTAAGTCGATGATAACCTGTATTCTGCTTATAACTCCAATCACTTCCCTTTTCTGATCCAAAACGATGTTTTATATCAATAAAGAATATACATTACATACATAAAAAAACACAATGTTTCAGTAAAGATTACATGGTAAAATGATCAACCAATAATTTTAATATTAATAATTTTGATGTTAATGGTAAAACAAAGTCCAAATTAATATTTATTTCTTATTAACCACACCACTCCTAAAAGTCTTATCCACTAGCCGCCACTGATTATAACGTCAACGATCGCCATATTTCTTCGCAGATTTTACGCTTTGATATCTTTTTCTCGTCCTAGTCTATGAAACATTTTTTTTGTTATTTTTTTTTGAAAAAAAAAATTATAAAATAAACGACTGCGAATTAACAAAACCAGGCCAATCAATGAAATCTGTGTCAACAGTGTGTAATTTTTATTTTGCTCGTGTATTTTTGATTCGACAAATACAGCCTCTCATAGCGGAGAAATTGGTACTACGCTATAGGAAACCTACGCTTTAGGGTACTATACTACTATCGACTGAATATTCTTGATGGAATTTCTAAACCAGGCGTTGTTACATACGCTATAGAAATCTTGTATATAACTAAATAATACGTATTTGAATTATTAAAACTTTTTACGATTTCACATGTTTTGTCACTAACAACCCGGGTTTTGCCTTTCGGCATCTTCAGGAATTCCATCACATGAATGCAACAGAACTGACAGTACTTTCTAATTAATTCCTGTTGTTTATGGCTGATGCCAACTTTTTATTATGTGTCACTTCAGTTGCATCCGTATGACCTGAAGATGCCGAAAAGCAAAACCTGGGTCATTAGTAACAAAACGTGTGAAATCTTGCAAAGCTTTAACAATTCAAATTTGATATTGAAATTCCACCAAGCACCCTCAATCGATATCATAAATTATTTTCATAATACGTATTTTATTAAATGTTTAACCCATTCCCATTTGGGCCACAAAAAGTGTATTCCATCATTGAGTACTTTCTAAATAAATAAAAAAATAATAATGAAACTTGACTGATTATAAACGATCTTTAATTTCTCGGTATTGTTTACATTACAGTTTGAGAACATTCATGTATTTCCTCCATTAAAAAAAAGGTTTGTTTACTGCTTTCATGTGAATCGATAACGTATGAATAATTTCAATTTGTTATCATGATTAAATTGAATCTAGACATCTTGTATTGTATATCGAATAAGGATTATAATATATGCCAATACTTTGTATATTATACATTTTATATTTGTATACACAATATGTTTGCATACATAATTTGTATATATGAATCTAATACATTATATGAAACTCGTAATGAGGAAGAACTTATTTCAAATATACATATTTTAAGCCGGAATGTTTATTATATTTTTTTTTGTTCAACTTTCACGCGTAAGACCTTGAACGAAATGAACATTTGTATGAAGATAAAACCAACTCACACTTCGAAAAATACAAAAAATCAATTTGCCACGTTTAAGATTTTTTTTTTACAATATAAAACTAAGATGTTACGACAAAAGAGAAGAAATTATGATATCGGCTGAAGGTGCTTGATGGAAATTAAATGTCAAATTAGAATTGTTGCAACTTTGTACGATTCCACATGTTTTGTCACTGACGACTCGGATTTCACCTTTCAGCATCTTCAAGCGTTCTATCACACGGATGCAACAAGATCGACAGAAGATTTCGAAAGGCGAAACCCGGGTCTTTAGTGACAAAACATGTGAAATCGTACAAAGTTGTAACAATTCAAATTAGAAGAGAAAAAGTGTTGTATATGTTTTCCGCACGGCTATATATATAATAAATGAATGTACGCTTAAGCATGGTTCTAATGAAGACGTAAGCCGAAATAGATATCAGCTATACACTTTATAAACTTGTAAAACGAAATACATTGCTATTTTTCACGGTGGTATAATGGAGTTCTGCCAAGTTCTTGACCAAAAAAATACACTTTATGTATTTATCATGTGTAAAATACAATTTCATTTAATTGGATTTTTGGCACGATTTTATTTTTTGTTAGTGATTTCAGTTTTAATGTTGAACTTAAAAAGTGATACGCGTTCAACCGTCGAATTAGTTTTAAAACTGTCTTTCATCATAGTAAAAAAATTGTAAAATCGAATTCAATAAAAAGTTTTTATATCCGTCAATATTGATTTACCCCAATAATAATAAATGGGAAATATTTTTACTGTTATTTTATGGGAATTATTCTTTTGAGGACACTCGGAATTTTCCGCTTTTCTGTCATTGACTTTTGAAGAAAATTTATTGCCTTTTTTATATATATATATATACATATATATATATATATATATATATATATACAGTTCTAAAAAATAGAATGAATTCTCACTTAAATTTTTGTAGCGACAAAATTATTTTAAAATATAATTTTCAATAAGAAATTTTAATTTATGATATCGGCGATGAGATTTTGAAAAATATATCAATGAACAATTTACCGGATTGGTTGGTTGAACTTTAATTCAATGTACATTAATAGGAAAGGTAGGAAAAACCTGACAGAAATAATCTTTTTTAATAGGAGTCGTGCTGTTGGACAATTTCGGAGTCGGAGTTGGGGTCGAAATCGTTTTTTTAAAGACTGCAAATGTATTTACTTACAACTCTTGAAAAATGGATATATTATATATATTATAGATAGCTATTCCGACTTACTGTGAACTATATTCCGTAGTTCTGGTGAAGACGTTAACTGAAATAGCTATCTTTTAAATTTAAAACTTTGACTAATAAAATAGTATATAGTTAGAACCAGTTACTTTTGATGAAGGCGTAAGCCGAAATAGCTATCAACTATATACCTAATATTTGTTTTACAACTTACATACATTGCCATTTTTCACTATGTTATAATGGTATTCTACCAAGTAAATGCCAATTCAATCAATATTTACTAATACATGGTAAATCAAAAAAACAAGTTTCGACTATTTTGTGAAATTTAATTCGACAATATACTGCCATTGATAGTTTACCTTTTTGAGTGTGATTTTCATTTATTAAAATATGCTATATCTCTTTCTAACTTTTTCATATTCACTTCTTGAGAGTCATAGTGCACAATTTCGCTCAAATATCGCCCCCGGATGCCCCGCAAATCCGATCCAGTCTCTCTCTCTCTTTGCCTGGAAAATTCCCGGCGCATAATGGAGGTGGATAGCTTTTTGCTGATTTTATGCAAATATATGCAAAATGTCACGGACTGCTCGCTACATAATATTTAATGAAGTGAACCAAACTTTACTCAGGAATAAACGGATATGGTAAAATAGTCAACTCGAGAGGCCTTATCGTATCAAGCGAATATCTAATAATATTATTTATTGACGATTCTATATGTTAAGTTAATCGAAAATTTAATTAAAACATCAAACCACTTTTGTATTAAAATTTTAACTGTCATTCCTTGAAGGAAAATCATTATAACCAACAAAAAAAATTGGCATTTAATTTTAAACGTATATCTATTTTTAACTCTACTAATGGTTAAGTCCATGAAATTGATGCGATTGTCCACTTCTATCTCTAGTGTGAATTAATATTATTGTGTATAGCGTTAGCTTACTGTAGAAATGTATCTAACTGTCTATGCGTGTCTAGCCAAAAAATCAAGATATCATCTACATAGCGGTAGTAATATGAGTAGTAAGTAATACGGTAGTAGACGATGACGTGAGCTGAAATAGCTATCAACTGTGTATCTTATGAATTTTGTAGAACTAAAATAATTTTTTTTTCACTGTGCTTTATGTTTGATTACAAAAATGTAGTTTTTTTTTATTTCAAGAGTTGCTTTTCACTGTATATATAAACTATTTTTATTTATATAGATAAATTTAGTATGATGCAAATTATTTTCTTAGTTTTTCTTAGAATCACTTGTTTTGTATAGATCACAAAATTTTGTGCAAAAAGTCTCGATTTGATATGTCGATAATTCTCCTAACGAGTGGAACCTGTCGCAATCTGGAGAATAGCAATAACTTTGAAAACACGATGGGTGATCGGTTGAAGAACAGTTCGGACAATGAATACTATAACGAAAAATCTTGTGTTCGGATAACGATCACATATTCCGATAACGATCGAAAAATATCTTTCTAATCCACTTATTCTATTTGTAACATAATAATGATCGGTTAACGAACAATTCGGATAGCGAACATAGTCTTAAAACATATTATGTTCATTAACCGATAACCCATTGCACTAATAAATATTGTGTTTTATTATTAAAATCTTACTAATGTATTCATGATTTTGAAATATAATTAAAAGTTTTTAATCAAAAATTTGTAAAAAATTTTGTGATCAATAGATTCTAATCATAAAATACATTTTGAGAATCGTATTAAAAATGAGTTTTTATTATTTAAAATTCAAATTTAAAATTTTTTTTTTTTTACTTTAATTTTTGACAGTATTTGACCGTTGTATTTTTGCACACATGACGGCATGATATGATAGTTTGACTAATGCGATTGTTAACCACAGTCATCGATATTTAAAAAAATACTTTTACAAAGCGACCTTATTCTTGTTTCATTATTGTCAAAATTCAGGATAAAATTTCCCTAATATGAAATCGTCCGAGCTGTTGACACAGTCAGCTGTAGTATACTGTATATTTTCTACCAGTAATCGCCATTTAATTTAATACCTCCGAACAATGTTATTATACCAGCAAAAAAATCCGTGGCTATATAGTAAACTGAAAGACCGTCAATTTTTGAGACCACAGCAAAAATCCGGAAGAAAATAATCATATATTTCAAAATCGAGATGTTCTGCTATATGAAACATCATGCGAAACTTTTTTGTTAGTATCTCTGCGAGCTTTTGACTTTTTAGAGCTTATTAAATTTTAAACGTTGGATGTTTTTTCACTTGATCGTTTCAGCGATTGAACACTATTCTTTTTTTATTAAAAAATGTCTTACTAATAAAACATAATGTTTAACACTATTCCCACAATTTATTTGAACAACTTTCAGTTGATAATACTCGTGTATATCAAAATCGTTCCTGATGTGAATAATATTTTATAAAATTGCGGAAATGGTATTTTTAACACATAGATAACCATAAAATATAACTTTTGAGGCATTTATTTCTCGCACGACATGCAATAATGATGCAATTATTTATTTTTGGTTGACAATCGCGCCAATTATGAAGTAAATCCATGTAATCTGTCTAAAATTCGTTAGCTAGTGACCACAGTCCCTCAACATTTTAACATCCGTGGGCCACCGAATAATCCAAAAATGTTTGCAAATTGATTGTATTTTCATTCAACACAAATAATATTGGAACACCGTATGCTGATATAACAATATTTAAGTATATTAAAACAGACAGTAACAAAAAAACCATGAAATTAAACATAAGGTACGATTGTTTGCAACGCCATACGGCTAACAATAAAGTAAAAAAATAATTAAAAATCTATAAAGTGCAACAAAAAATTTTGGAATTCTATCAAAGACATTCAGTCGACTTCATATATATTTATTAATCAATGTATGTGTCTGTTTGTCCTTATCCTGGATCATTTTACCATTCATTCGATTGATATGAAACTTAACAAATTTTTTGATTACAGTTTTGCAAAGGTTTCTGGCATACCGCCTCCCAAAAAAAATGATGTATAATCTAATTTCTAAGCCGGTGGTCCGTGATGTGATATTATTTCTATAATATAAACAATCGAATTTTGTGTTGTATTTTATGGATTTTTAAATTATATTTTTTTGTAACTGTCTGTTTTAATATACTCAAATATTGTTATATCAACATACGGTGTTGCAAAATTAGTTGTTTGGAAAAAAAAATCAAATGTATAATTTTTTCCGCAAAACATTTTTGGATTTTTTAGTGGTCCGCGGATGTTAGAAGGTAGAGAAACTATGATCTTATCTATATAACTGTATGTTATCATCACGAGTTTCCTAGAATTTTCATTTTCTGATATCGCAGTGACGTGTGACGAAGCAGCTAGTAAATTAATAGAAACAATATTTTTAATGATTTAAATGATTATCGATTTATGTATTGCTGCAGTTTCATAAAAAAAAACAATAGTTTATATTGGTGGCGTAAATTTTATTGCGATATATCTACTATTTTCGACTTTCGGTTCATTCCACTAACTTGAAACGTAGCGACGCATACTATATATTGAAAAGTTTTATTAATATGCTGAGGCTGGAAAAATACTGGAATAAAAAGCTAATGAAGCAGCGCGTAGCTATATCCGTTTATCTGTTATGAGATGAAATAATATAAAAATTTATTCGACAATCGATTGGACATTAACTTTTGATTATAACCGCTTTAATCAAGCATTTCGTTTATATTAATGACGCAATCGGCGTTCTGGGTCCTGCAATAACGATTTCAAAGGAAAATAAATATTTTATCGCGGGACGTTTGCTTTTTAGATATTAAATCAGGAGTTGAAAGAACGCGGAATTCGGAGCGAGAGCATTATCATAATCGGCGATTTTTTTATTTTATAAGTCGAAATTTTCAAAACTTTTTTTAGGGCCTTGCATTTTGACATTTTACCAAACATTCTCACATATCACACGGACGCAATAGATCCGTCACAAAATACTAGAACCAGTTAGTTCTGATGAAGGTGTAAGCCGAAATAGCTATCAACCATATATTATATGTTATAAATTTTGTAGAACTAAAATACAATATACAAGACTATGAATTAATTATATAAAGGAAACAACTTTAATGTCACAGTGAGAAATAACAGTGTTTTACAAAATTTATAAGATATATAGTTGATAGCTATTTCGGCTTACCCTTCATCAGAACTAACTGGTTCTAATTAAATAGTTCTGATGAGGGTGTAACCCGAAATAGCTATCAACTATATATCTTATAAATTTTGTAGAACTAAAATACATTGTTATTTTTTCACCGTGTTCTATCAAGTAAATGCCAATTCAATCTTTAATTCAATATTTTATAAGACAACATTTAAAAAAATTTACACTCGCGACCCGGGTTTTGCATTTCGACATCCTATCAAAAATTCTCACATATCACAAGTAAACACTAATACCATTAGAATTTAATTCAGTTATTTTAACTTTGAGATACATATTTTTAATTGGTTAATTACTGTGAGATTAAATATCAAGTGACGTAGTGTAGGAATCAAATATATGAGATTGTCGACTTATTGAACTAATCTCACGTAAGAGATATAGTAAGGAAAAATTAAGAAGGTGAAGTTGATCATGGAGAATAAACATTGAACTTAATTGAGGTCTGTATATTTATTAAATTTATTGATAAAATAGTTTATAATAACGATACAATTTTCATTTTGTCAACAGTTCCTCCGGATATATTGGATGGAGAATCATCAAGTGACGTAGAGGCACACGAAGGTGCTAGTGCTGACCTCGTTTGTCGAGCTAGAGGAAGACCTATTCCAAGAATTCTATGGAGACGAGAAGATGGATCTCACATACTGCTGCCGAATAGCACGGGAGACGCACAGAGAGGTAAATATTACTAAAATCAGTTAAAGCATAATTATTCTTGCATATAATGAGCGTTGCAAACTGTTGTCATCCGTCAATTCTATTGCATACAAGCGATAGCATGCCTGAAGATGTTGAAAGTAAAAATCTGTGATAAGAGTGTCAAAATATGTTTTTATTTATTTATTTGGTACACATACAGTAGAAATATTCAAATTAAAAACGTTAAAAATATTTATGAACAGTGACATTACAATTTAAAAAAAATGGTAAAGAAATCAATCAAACAAACTCTGACATAATAATTTAATACGTTAATAAATAGTATTCCTCTAAACTCACTCTTGTCCATGTGATATATATCGATATCGGAAACAATACTGTTAAACCATATTGATGATTTTACCAGTGATTACTCCATTGGCAGGCCGGTTAAATACTTTAGTATAACAAATAATTCATGACCATGCCTTCTCAAAAATTATCAGGAGCACACAATTTGATATTATCAAGGATAGCAGAATTCTCATTTTGGCCATGTGTAAATTAAAGAAAAATTGTGGTAAGGTATATTTCTCTTCTAATCAGTTAGACAAAAGCATGGGTAGAATCAATATGACTAAAAATAACAGAATTCTCATTTTGGCCTAGTACAATTCGAAAGAAATCTGTAAAATTGTACACAGTTTCAACAATTCAAACATGCTGTATTGTGAAATATTATATAATCGAAATTTAAAATTTAGGCATTATTTTGTACTATAAACTATGTTTTATTCACAATAAAAAATATAATTTATAGTATCTACTGAAGGTGCTTGATGGAATTTCAATATCAAATTTGAATTGTTACAACTTTGCACGATTCCACGTGTTATGTCACTAACGACCCGGGGTTTCGCCTTTCAGAAACTTCAGGTCTTCTTCATCTTCAAATTATGATTTGTTCTAATTACCAATTGTGAGGCAATTGTGTTAATTATTATTATATTAATATTATTAAATTTGTTTTAGCTGCCATTCAGTTCTTGCCTTGAGGTCTGTGTTTTCCTTCAACTAAAACCTTTGGTATATAGACGATGCTAACTGTTTATTGTACATACGTCAGTTATGTTGCATTCGTATGATAGAATGCCTGAAGATGCCGAAATGCGAAACCCAAGTCGTTAGCGGCAAAACATGTGGATCCGTACAAGTTTTATATAAAATATTTTATTTCCTTCCTTTTACGATACCATTAATTTAAAAATGGTTCTTAAACGATCGACATGAACATTTTTTTTAATATACACCCAGTCCTCTTTTTACGCGAATTCGATTATACGCGATTATTTGGACGG
The DNA here is from genome assembly GCA_028555115.1 of Himalopsyche japonica. Lineage (NCBI taxonomy): Eukaryota > Metazoa > Arthropoda > Insecta > Trichoptera > Rhyacophilidae > Himalopsyche > Himalopsyche japonica. The sequence goes on from JAHFWJ010000338.1 coordinate 286,032, forward strand.
CACCGTTACATTTTTTTACGCGCTTCACTCGTTTTTACGCGATTTTTTCCCCAAATTTGTTTTACAGAAGAAATTTATATATGATGCTAGGCATGTACATTTCATTATTTTTTTAAATAAAAAAAAAATATATGTATTTTTACAACTTAATTTTGTAAAGTATTCCATTTTTTTAAATACACATACAATTGCCAAATGTTGACAAGTGTATCGGATATTATGCGAATTTTTGTTTTAGGGTGTGTAAAGAAATATAATGGAATTGCGTAAAATCATGGGATGTATGTAAACTTGTTTAAACACAATTCATTTATTAAATTCGTTGAATAGCACCTTCTCGGCCTCTAATAATTCATATAAGTGTATATAAGATCATAAAACATATAATTTTTTTTTGCACGAATTTCAAAGAGCAAACTTTGGTTTTTCATACGTTTCTGGTACTTTTTTACGCGATACTTTAATTTTTGGAACCTATTTATCAAATTATATGAAAGTTATGATTTTTTTACCCGATTTTTTTTACGCGCCTTTTTCTGGAACCAATGTATCGCGTAAAAAAGGACTGGGTGTAATATATTAAAATATGATAAAAATTTACGGGATATTATCCAAGTTATGATGTTTGTTGTACTAACAAAATGGAAAATAATAAAAAAATATTTGAATCGATCGAAAATGAAGCTACCACATATTTTTGCGTGAGTTTTATATTGGATATACATTTTTTGAAGCAATAATATATGTTAATAAAGACCTACATTATAACTTCGAAAAAATCCCAATGTTTACGTATTTTCAATAAAAATTTGAGCACACACGGTAAACAAAAACAAAACCTTATTGAAACCTTAAATCACATTATGAACTTTTTTCCTTTGTTTTCGGATTTGGGGAATAATACAAAGGAAAATATATTATTTTTTCCAAAGATACGTCTAAAATTGCTGCCAAAATTGGTTTGTATCAAATATAAGTGAAAGAAATTGGATTTTATTTTATTTTATCGATAATAAAATTTGATTTGATCACTCGCCATTTAACTATTAATTTATTGAAACACTTGTGTTTCGTTACCTTGTAACTTGTTTATTCATTGAAAATATATTTCTAGAAATCTTATTTATAATATATACAAAATAATGTTTGTTTGTTTAATTAATTTATGATATCGACTGAAGGTGCTTGATGGAATTTCAATACAAAATTTGAATTGTTACAACTTTGTACGATTCCACATGTTTTCCCAGGTTTCGGCAGAACATAAAACACAAACCCCAAGACAAGCAGTAAATGGCATCTGATAATTTGTCATAACAATTCAAATTTGATACTGAAATTCCATCAAGCATTTTCAGTCGATATCATAAATCAAAATTGTTTTTTTTGTAAATTTCCATATTTTTTGTCATTGTTGTCCGGGTTTCGCCTTTTGGTATTATCAACCATAATATTACACTAATACAATATGACGGACTATCATCAATTGTCAGTCAGTTCTATCGAATATTCAAATTATTTCTTTAATAAAAAAAAAATCAAGAAATAGAAGCTAATCAAATCAGTACAATGTAGCGGTTGCATATTTGATATACCGCTGTGAATTTTTTTTCCAAAGTCATATTCTGAAATACCATAACAATCCCAAGGAATAATTGTTTACTTCCAATTTCAAATAAAAAAAAAATATTTTTATATTCGTGACTTTTTTGAGGGCATTGAAAATATACCAGTTTACAATCTATTTTATTTCTATGCATTACTGTACAATTGAAAACTGCAACTTTATATTTAAATAATATTTAGTACCTTCACGAAATCATATTAAAAGTTTAAAGAGGGCGCCACGTTCTATGTAATCTGTCAAAACGTGTGTCATAAACAGTTAGCTCATTTAATTATTATATCACAGACCAGAGTTTCTATGCAAATAAGATTTGGAACTGTGAAATCTACGACATTAACTGTGATCCAGAGTTTGAAATGGATATTTAAACATGCATGAAGTTTTTTATTTATTTGTTATTCTAAATATACTATACCTGGGCCTTGTATAACACGGTTATATAGTTACACAAAAACCTTGTGTAATACAAATCCGTATTATACAAGGTTTAAAGTTCATACAAAATTAAGGTTTGCGTTCCGAAACAAAAAATAAATCAACTATAGTTAATACAAATATGTACTTTATATATTAATTGAAAGAAACTTTAATAACATAATTGCCATTCATTCATCACCGCTTTCTCGTAAAATTCAATATTATTTACTGTTTTTCGAGATCGGTTGTGAGTTTTTATCATCGCAGGAATTTTTGTGGTTTTAGAATTCAAAAAATCGTTAATTAGCGATTGCCTGCTTAATCATATAAATCTTTACATAATTCCTTATAAGATTCCCCTTTGAATTTCGCACTCCTTTCTGTTATAGGATCATTGTCAATAAAAAAATCTAATTTATTAGCCAATTTCAAGCCGTCATTTAGTGTTTTCAATGTGAAACATGTAGCAACTTCACTGCAACTGCTTTCCGAGTCATTAATTGTGGTAAATTCATTCAACATATCTTGTTAATTTTTTCCCTTTAGCCGTGTTATATAAAGCGTGTTCTATAAAAATACCTCACAATTTATACATCCGTGTTGTATAAAACCGTGTTAAATGAGGTCCAAGTGTATATTCAATTTTCAAAAAAATAAAAGAATAATGTATTTAAAACTAAAATACTGTACATATAAAACACTAAGACTGCTAACGTCTCAATTGTTGAGACAGCTGCTTGTTATCAGATGATATTCAAAATTTTATTGAAAAATGATAATATAAAACAATTTTATGAAGATTGATTGATTGAAGGTTGAGTTGAACAAGTCATGCATTCTTTTAATACGAAAAAAATCTCCTACAAAAATTTTTTAGCATTGTTAGCGTTTTGACTACTATCTCTTCGACGTTTGAAACTTCGTTTGATTATATTATGCGGCTGATTTCAATATACGGTGATCACAAAAAACGGCGCCAGCTTATCAAAAAAAATATTTTAAGGTGATTGTGATACAACAAAATTCAATCTTACAATGCTTAGAGGAGTAATATTAATATGTTTTAATTTTTAAAAAATCTTTCCGTTCCTATTTGATTGTCCTATACGCCTCCGTCATTTCGAGCACTGGCTTTGACTTGATTAAATTTGTTTTCCACAGTTGACGTGTTCAGCGGCGAAACTTTGCACCTCACAAACTTGGAGCGACACCAGATGGGAGCCTACCTGTGTATTGCAACTAACGATGTACCGCCATCCGTCAGCAAACGGATTATGGTGCATGTAATATGTGAGTAAAGCCATTTCTGGATAAATTATTTTTGACATGTCACTCAATTGAAGTATTCGTTATACATGAAGAAATACAACGACATCTGTCCACTGGTATTTTAATGACATAAAAAAATATATGTTTTATGTGTTACATTGACTGTCAATTTTGATTATAAAAAGTTCCCACTCGTCATTATCGCTTATAAATTTTCACGATTGTTTCTAGACTCGTAATAGTTTATGGATTTGTCTTTATTTTGTATGCAAATTAAGAGAGTATTAATATTTCATTGTTTGATTAATTATAATAAAAAATATTAAAAGTGAAAAAAATCCAATAGTAAACAACAACAATAGGTGCGGCTGGAACTAAAGGGTTTCATTCATTTTATCACTTTAACGGCTTACTCGTTACTCGGCTCGTTACACATCTTCGAATTACATATCAAAATGATTGCATTCAATAATGCTTACAATAACAACAAACTTTTTCAAAATCACTCAATAGGTGGCGCTGTTAGACCAAAATGACTATTTCGAAATGTGATATATGTTACTTGGTATTTAGCGCATTATCATTTTTTCAATTTTATATCATTCTCTCAGATGGAGGCATATTGAAAAAGTGAAAAAAATGCAAAACTGAATAACTACAAAAGGTGAAGCTGGAACTACAGTTTTTCATTCATTTTTGATTGATTGAATTGACATTTATTTGGTAGAACTCCATTATACAATAACACGGTGAAAAAATAGCAATGTATTTTAGTTCTACAAAAAGTCGTTAAAACAGGAGAGTCGATGTATTGTGTACCTTTTTTACACAACTATATATAGATAAGCAAATGTTCGTTTAAGCATACTTCTGACGATAGCGTGAGCCAAAATAGCTATTCACTATACCTTATATAACAAATTCGTAGAAAATACATTGCTATTTTTAACCGTGATTCATTTTTTACTTTAATGGTTCTTCCCTTTCATTACACATCTTCAAGTTGCATATCAAAATGATCGTAATCAATAATGCTTACAATAACAACAAACTTTTTCAAAATCACTCAATAGGTGGCGTTGCTAGACCAAAGTGACTATTTCGAAATGTGATATATGTTACTTGATGTTTAACGCATTACCAAATTTTTATTCAACCCTTCTATAGCGTCCACTTCGATTGAGCTATTTTCCTGTAGCGTTTGCGACGCTTTTCTTATTACGGTCCCATATCGTTATGAACTATATTCACATTATTTTCAACCATTTTTTTAAGTAATAAAAACACATATTTCGTAGTATTAATTATTATAATATATTTTTTGATCAAGACCAGGTTTTACTCATCGCAAGAAGTTTGCAGTGAGTAGGCTAAACATAGTAATTTGAATGTAAAATCTTCGATATATATTATATGTTCGATTTCTTAATTTAACAGTCAACCCTTATATAGTGTTCACTTCAATCGAGGTTTTCCTGCAGCGTTTGCGACAGTCTTTTTCTATAGCTGTATCACACATAAATACACACTTTTAACTATTTCCACAATATGTTTTATGATCAGAACTCGGTTTAGTTCATCGTGAGCATTATCAACTGATGTTTTCAACCATTCTAATTTTTTACCACCATAGGAAAAGACTACCAAAAAACGTTACAGGAAAAAACACAATAGAAAGGGACGCTATAAAAGGGTTTACTGTGGTTTAAAATGTATAGTTTCATAACCAGGTCAGTTGTGTCGTTAAAAACACACGAAAAAGGTTTTTTTTCAGGTTTTTTCCTACCTTTACTATGTATTATATGTGCATTAAATTACAAAAAATATTAATTGACCAATCCGGCATATTGTTCATTGAGATATTCTTCAAAACCGTCTAATCGTGACTCTGACTTCGACTCCACAACCCTGTTCATAACACCATACTGTGTAATCACATTTCTTCTCGCTTTAATTATAAATTTAAATATTTTAAGAAATAAAAACGCACTTTCAGTTCTAGCAAACAAAGCCATCAACATTGGCATTAGAGAGATGTTTTCGCATATTTTTTTTCATTTCATTCAAAAATGATTTAATGTTTCTTATTATTTTTGGCAAAAAATCCGGATGTTTCTCTTGCGGTGGAATAATCTGCAATGCAAATGATTGTATTTTAGTCAAGAACAAACCATCTGTGACCGCGAATGGAAATAAGGCGAAACGACGTTGATGGTATTTGCGCAAAGGTGACCACTAATCTCGACTTCAACGGGACCGGGTCACTAAATTTTATTTAGGTCATCTATTTGCCTATCCTCAATCTATAATGAAGTCTATTTTGGAGATATAACAGATGTTCGCAGTTAACCTATGACTGCTGACAAACTTTAATACATTCAATTGACTCAGTAGTGACTTTTTGAATTCAATTTCAATATGACAAAATTAGAACGTCGTTTGTAAACACCGTTACCCTCCTTGGTCTGAGGTATTTTCTATATGACATTTAACCCGTTTTTGTTCGATTTTTTTCTATCAAAATGTATAATAATTTCAACGAATCGTAAGTAGATATGATACATAACATTTTTTTCTTTATATTATATTATTTAGCTATAGACTTGATGCAATGTAAACATTTATTGGGTCATGCATAATGGAGTGAATGTAAAAATACAAAATTTGCCAATACTGGAACACTGGGCAAAAATGGGTTAAACATAACTTAAAATGTGAATTTTTGAAAGTTTATTATACTTTAGCAATAACACCGCAATGGGGTTGTAAAAAACAGCTTTTTTTCATAGAGAAAAAGTAGATTAATTAGATATTCAAACCCTTCTGACGGCAATATTTTCAACGAATAAAATTGCAAGAATGCTTTTTCGAAAACTTTAATAAAATTCATGTTTATTATTTAAGGACTGCCACACAAATATACGAATTATATAATACGGTGAAAAAATACCAACGTATTTTAAACTCTACAAAATTTATAAGATATATAGTTGATAACTGTTTCAGCTCTATAATTACTATTGTATAGTTCTGATGAAGGCGTAAACTGAAATAGCTATCAACTATATATATTATAAATTTTGTAGAACTTAACTAAATTGCAATATTTTCACAGTATTGTATGTTAATTTAGATCTACCAAATAAATGCCAATTCAATGAAAAAAATATAAAATTTGTTGCTGAAAAAATAGTATTGCTAAAAATTTTGTCTCTTTAATGAAGGTATTGTGGTATATTTTCGTGTATAAAATATAAAGATGTTACATGTAAATACTTCGAAAACTATCATAAATATCAAACAGCTGTTTTACTCGAATTTGAATAGCATAAAAATAGTTCAAAATTAAAAAAGTCATCAAATAAGATGTAATTTGTGTCTATATGAAATAAGATTTTCAATTTTCTCTTGATAATCAGTAGATATCTTAAAAACATGCGTTTAATGTGTTAACTGTCACTTTTTGGTGGAAAGAACTTTCAATCTTTGAAATAAAAAAGTGATTTTATATATTGAATGTAAATTACTCTTCTGTAAATGCAGTATATGAAATACTCACCGAAAACCGTCAAGAGCGAAAATATTTATAGTGAGACCGAAATATTTAGGTGATACATTGAGGAAATCGATAAATACGAGACTACTTAAGATTTTTTCTTATGGGTGCTTGCCTTGGACTGTATAAAATGTACGAAACATACGGGAACATACGATAGGAGCTTAGATTTTAATCAAATTTTCATCGTGTCACTCATGTCAATGATTGGTACAATCAGGTTTCTCGTATGTTATATAATAGCTATGACATACTAATATACTTATAAAAAACAAAATAGTATTATTCATTTAAATAACATTTCTTTCATACGTTATATAATAATGTAGGAATAAAATCATTTATAATCTGTATAAAATGTGTGAAAGCTGTTCGCTGAAAATCTGTGAGATGTTCATTGATCAACTATGAACTATAGTCAGGCTTTACAAACTTCATTGTAAAGTACAGTAAATCTTCTTTTTCTGCGGTTAATCTGTTCCACAATATATCGCATAAAAAAGTCATAACTTCCATAAAAAAAAGTATGGACACTCCATGAATCTAAAAATCCGCATTACTTTGAAACAATCAGTGAAAATATACCCAAAATCGCATAAAAAAAGTTTAGAGATAAAAATATTTTTTAAAAATATTTTTTAAAAATATTTTTTTGTTAAATAATAAAATTGTCACTGTATGACCATGTTCGGTACGGTTTTCGATACGGTTCGAAATCACTCTATTCTTCGGAAGAAATATTATGAGCATCAATTTCAAACAACGATGGTTCTTTGTGTATGGAATTTGTTTCAACCACACTATCGTTCTGACTTGGGTATTTTTTCCCAACAACGAAATTAGTGATTATAATTTTTTTCAGTTTTTCTCGGCGATTAACTATTTATATCGTTCGTTAATCCAATAAATATAATCCTAAACTCTCTTCGAAAATTAAATGCGCGTTCAGAATTTGAAGTATTTAGAATATAATAATTGTCTTATTTATTGCTTAACTAGAGAGAGACATTCTTGAATTATTTTTGCAATGTGGGATTTTTTTTCCTTAAAAACGCATAACTTTGAAATCGCGTAAAATGAGTATTGACTGTATAAAAATTCGCAATTATTACCATATATTGTAAAACGTAATTTTAATTTTGAATGGGAGCCGCAGTTATGTCAACGAAGAGCCGCATATGCCCACCGTTTGTATATATATAATATATTTCAATGATTGCGAGTATTATATGTGAAGATATAAATATAAATTTTATACTCATAGTGAACCGGATTCACTGTATGTTACTCAGCTCTGCAGCGACTAACGTATATTAGCAACGATAAAACAATTATACTACAAATAAATCAATATTTAAGAAATGAAGGAGCCTTAAAGACTCTGACCCTAACTCGTCATATAATATATAACAATAGATCGTTACGTTCATTAATTTGATAAAAAAACAACAATTATAACAACATTTTCATTAAAAATAAAACTTATCAATTTTATTGTTATATTGAACAAAATATTGATTGAAATGACATTGGTAGAACTCCATTATAATACGGTGAAAAAACAGCAATTTATTTTAGTATAACTCTGAAATATCAAATAGCGATATTCAAATATCATTTGTACCTCGCAATGGTTGAATTTGAATTTTTAACGATTGTATCACTAGACAACAAAAATAAATTCCATTTTTTTAGTTCCATTTTTTAAAATGTAAAATTTTATTCTCTATTGTCTAATTTACCTTGACGTTAAATAGTGTTCCATTTTTGAATTTGAAAAGCGAATATCTATCGTTTTAATTCGCTTGGCATTGTGTTCCAATTTTGAAATAAACACGATAATTTATTTATTCGCAGATATATTCGCCTCTGTAGTTTTGTAGTTATGATGAGAGAGTAAGCCGAAAAAGCCATCAACTATATACAGTGGAACCCCGATACACCGTTCCCGCATAAGACGTTTTCCTGGATGGATCGTTCATTTTTTATAGTCCCGTCAAAAATCCGCAAGAAAAATGTTAAATACTACCGCATTAGCCGTTCCTCGATTTATCTATTACCTCGATCTATCGTCTAAATATTATGGTCCCGTCTCAAATATTATCCCGATTGACCGGTTTTGGTAGATAAATCTTTCTATCCAATACAATTTGTGTGTTTGAGGACATTAAATTTTATGTACTCACCAAATAAATTAGTCAAAACCCTTTCATATATCACTTAAAAGGTGTTAACTATTAATTCTTGATGGAACGGCATGATATTTTATATAATGAAAACACACAAATTTTTAGTATTTATTTCTACAATATATTTTTGATCACGACCGGTTTCGCTCTTCGTGAACATTATCAACAGATAGAATACAATTTACAAACAAGTCTATTTATACAAAATATTTTAGTTAAGGGTAGCAGGTATACAAAACCACGGGTTCAAGAACTAAGAAACAATTTACAGGAAATCCTACAATATTAATGCAAATAATGTAATTTAGTTTAAAAATGAGATATTCACAATCACTTGTTTGTAAATTGTATTCTATCAGTTGATAATGCTCGCGATGAGCGAAACTGGTCCTGATCGTTAAACATATTATGGAAATAAGTACATAACAAATGTGTTTTATTATTAAAAAAAAACCTCTCATATATACCAATTTTTGTAAAACCCCATTTTGGAAATTATAAGGTGGGAGGGACTTTATGTTTTTTAAGGTTTTACTGTTGTATTATTATTTTAAGCTTTCCCGCATTCCTTGTTTACCGCGTGTTACGTTTTGTTTTTAGGGCCCGTTAAAAAACGTCGAATCGAGGTTTCACTGTACCTTAATAAATACAATTATTTTTAAAAAAATTGCCATCAACAAATAAACGTGTAAAATATTAACAGCCTTTGCTTTGATGATTTTGTTGATTGAATTGGCATTTACTTAATAGAACTCCATTATAACGCGGTGAAAAATAGCAATGTATTTTAGTGCCACATTTTAGGAATTTATTGGCAGAATATGAAGCATTGGTGTTAAAACAGAAGAGAAGATGTTTTGTGTATCTTTTCTTCACAGCTATATATAGATAAGTAAATATACGTTTAAACAAAATTCTGATGAGAGTGTAAGCCGAAATAGCTGTCAACTACATATCTTATAATTTTTGTACAGCTAAAATACGTTACTGTCTCTTCATCGTGTTACATAAAATAACATATTTTCTGACAATGTCCGATAAAATCGCTTCATTTGGTCACCTCCGCGATTGTAACAAACTCGACCAAAAACAAAATTCCCGGCAGCAATACTCCGTCGGATACCAAACATATTTATCTCGGTGACATATTAGATATGCCAATAAATGTCACTGAACCTTTTTTGGAACGCTCCTTTTGTACGCAAGACCATATCCACAGTCCTATTATTCTGTAAACAAAGGTATTCGATAGATATTAGATCTGCCATCTTGGAAATAACCTCTGTCAGTTTAATAGTGGCAACTAATCATATTATTTGTCATGGCAACATTGATAGGTGGGCAATTCTTCTTCTTACTTTAAAATAATATAATCACATTTTTTAGGTTCCTATTTCCACAATATATCTTACGATCAAAACCAGTTTCGCTTATAGCAAACATTATCGACTGATGCGACAAAAATAACAAACAATCAATTGATCTATTTCTTTTCAATGAATCACTTCTAAACTTTCTAATCTTGATCTGAAGGTACGATATTTTAAATAATCATAATTAAATTAATTCTTATATCACTGAGTTATTTTTGAATTTTCAAATAATAAAAACACATTTTTAGCACTTATTTCCGCGATATATTTTACGATCAGAAACGGTTTCGCTTATAGCAAACATTATCAACTGACGCGACAAAAATTACAAACTTGCTGTTAATGAAAAATTATCTTGCATTGTTGAATGTTTTTCTATTCAACAAATCACTTTTAAATTTAACTGTCACTCCTTGATTTAATGGCACGATATTTTAAATAATCATAATTTAATTATAAATTTAATTAATATAACTGACCTATTTTTGAAGTTTTTAATGATAAAAACACATTTCTAGCACTTATTTCTGCGATATATTTTACGATCAAAAACGGTTTCGCTCAACGCGAACATTATCAACTGATACGATAAAAATTCCAAAAAAGCTGTTGATGAAAAATTGACTTGCATTGTATGATATTTTTTATTTAAATTTGATTTGTTAAACTATTGTAACCGTGTAATAGAATATCTGAAGATGCCGAAAGGCGAAACCCCAGTCGCAAGTAACAGAATAATCCAAATTTTACATATACAGTTGTTATACATGACAATTTAAAAAAGCGATTGTTCTTTTTTACGTTTCTACATTCCTTAACACTCAATTCGAGAATCCAATTTGATTTTTTTTTTCTTTACAGTTGCTCCTGCAATGTCTGCTGGTCAGCATATGATTGGAGTGCCAACTGGAGCTGAAGCACGCCTGGAGTGCTTAATTGAATCTTTTCCACTTCCAGCTACGACTTGGGTGAAGAATCGTGATGAAGTTCTTGCTAAAGGGTATGCCCAATACAATAGTAATCGATTACGAGTGAACAATCACACAAGTCAAACACTTAGTGTTTTTTTTAATATTTTTAAGTATTGATTTTTCTTATATGTATGCCCAAATACTCTCAAAATTTGTATAAATAACAATTTTATGCATGCAACCAGATTTATGTGATTAGACACTAGATTTTTTTTTTTTTCACTTTTAAGGTGTTAACTGTCACTTCTTGATGGAAAGGCATGATATTTTAAATAATAAAAACACATTTTCAAACACACACAAAAAAAAAAAAAAAAATATTTCTAGTAATTTTCTGTGACTTATTTTTCAAATTTTTTTGTCCTTAGTTGAGAAAGAAAAATCAATAGTAAATAGAAAAAACAACTCCTGAATACTTTCTTATATTGACTTATGTGATTGTTTCTCCAACATTTCATATTAATATGTTCATGCAATGGGTGATTGATTAACGAACCTAATCTTTTCCAAGAATATGTTCGCTATCCGAATTGTTCGTTAACTAATCATCGATTTACCACAGATAGAATAAGTGAATTAAAAAGATCATTTTAGTTCGTTATCCAAATATATGTGTTCGTTTTCCGAACACAAAAATCTTTTGTGAACGTGTTATTTGTTCAATTTGCTCGCATTCCGAACTGTTCGTTAACCGATCACCCACTGTATTTGTTTTAAATAATCAAAAAACATTTTTCAGTACTTTTTTCGACAATATATTTTTTTTATCAGGACTAGTTTCGCTCATCGTGAGCATTATCAACTCATCGAAAAATATGTTCTGGAAAAATTACTAATAAATGCGTTTTTATTACTTAAAATATCATGCCTTTTCATCAAGAAATGACAGTTAACACCTCAAAGGTGATCACTGTATTTATATAATATATTTACTTCTCTCAGCATTTTTATCTATAATGGTTGTACTTATTTGTGTAAAACCGAGTGCTATAAATACCATTCTTTTAAACTGAAATATATTTTTTTTCATACGGTTATATATTTTTGAATATGAAATCGTAAACCATTAAAAATACGCATTATAAACAAAATGGTGGTTCTAAATATTTTCAAATATAAAGTGTTGTTTGTTTCGTCAAATAAAATTTAAATTTCGAATAATAAAGTCTTAATGTGGTTTTAACCATAAACAAAACACATTGAAGCTGACTGCTTTCTAACGCAAGGCCATTTTTTTTGTCTTTTTGATATTTTCATTCAAATTTCAAGTTTTATTCGTGAAAGCGTAGCGAGAAACGTACGCAGTTTTTATTATAAAAGAATACCGTGACCATAGTTTCTTTTTTTTACAATTATTAATTTTATAAAATATGACATCGATTGAAAAAGCTTGATGGAATTTTAATATCAAATTTGAATTGTTACAACTTTGTACGATTCCACGTGTTTTGTCACTAACTAAACAAAAAAAAACCCCATTAATATTTTAATGATGGTTGAGTATTATTTGTTGTAAAACCCTTTCAAGAATGACTCATTAATAAAAACGTTAATGAAAATTATCACATGCAATTGTGTTTATTATTATTAGTTTAAAATAATTCGGTAAAACTCCATTATAACACGGTCAAAAAATAGCAATATATTTTAGCTCTACAAATTTTTTATAAGGTATAGTTGATAGCTATTTCGGCTGGCGCCATCATCATCGAACTATGTTCGTTTAAACATAGATCTGACGATGGCGTGAGCCAAAATAGCTATCAACTATACCTTATAAAAAATTTGTAGAACCAAAATACATTGCTTTTTTTTCACCGTGTTATTATTAAATTTGTTTTAGCTGCCATTTAGTGCTTGGCTTGGGGTTTGTATATTGGTATATAGACTATGCTAACTGTTTATTGTACGTCAGTTCTGTTGCATCCGTGTGATAGAACGTCCGAAGATGCCGAAAGGCGAAACCCGTGTCGTTAGTGACAAAACATGTGGAATTGTACAAAGTTCTAACAATTCAAAATTTGATATCAAAATTCCATCAAGCACCTTCAGTCGACATAATAAATTGATAACTAATTTGACAGATGTCATTTTAATAACATTCATTTCAAGCGTCCTTATTGAAAGACCGTTTACTGTCGTTAGTGACAAAACATGTGGAATCGTACAAAGTTGTAACAATTCATATTTTAATTATTATTTACCGGTAAATTGTTTTTTTTTTCAGATCTAAATACGTTATGACATGGGAGCAAACATCAATTTACCAAAGTCGAATGGTCTTGACGATAAAGAACTTTAGCAAATCTGACGTCGGACCCTACATGTGTGTTGCCACTAACTCAATTGGCAGAGCCGACGGCACGATTCGACTTTATGGTAATACCCAATATCAATCACGCTCAATGAAACTCGATCCAATTTCTATCACATTCCCTTAAATCTGCGAATAAATACATTACCATGTTCAATTCAAAATTGGAATACAATGCCGAGCGAATTATAACGACATACACTCGCTTTTCAATTTCAAAAATGGAACACAATTTTACGTCAATGTGAATTAGGCAATAGAGAAGTAAATTTCACATTATTAAAAATGGATCTTAAAAAATTGAATTTATTTTTATTGTTTAGTGATACCATTGCTTAAAATTCAAATTCAACCACTTAAACCCATAAGCTGTTTACAAAGATATATATCGCTTCGGAGTAAAACATTTTTTTAAATTTCATTCATTACTATTTGATATTTAAAAATTATATGTTCTAATTTCATCTTTAGGAATCTTCAGTTATTTAATAACACACGATGGTTGTAACCATTATTATTTTTTTATAAATATATTTAGACAGATTTTTATAAACATTAAATTTTATTAAATATTATCTAAGCCTTAGATTCTAAGGTATAAAATCTCGGATTTTTTAATTATACTGGGACTAATCGTCAAGCATAATTTAATGTTTTTACTTGTATTTATATACTAAAAAAGCAATTTTCAAAACTATTTTTAAAATCAGGGCTGGTTTCGGTCGCCGTGAGCATTATCAACTACTACAATCCAAATTTTTAAATATAAGGTATACAAATCCAATGATTAAAAATTGATAAAATAATTCACAGTTCATTATTAAATATATATTTAAAATGTTATATATATAGCCTTATTTTTAATTTGTAATATATCATTTATATTGTTTGTAAATAACGGAACCGGTCCTCATCAAAGAAAAAGAACATTTTAGAAATAGTACTAAGTATTGTGTTTTTTTTATTTGAGTATATTGCCTTTCTACGAAGAAGTGACAATTAACATATTAAAATTTTGGCAGTACATATTTATAAAATCTGATTCTTTTTCCATTTGAAATTCAACTTCAATTGGAATAAATGTGAAGCATTTTTGTAATATTTATATTCAATTGGTAATATTCAATATGGAATAAATGTGAAGCATTTTCGTATTTTTTTATTGCAATTAAGACGGTGAAAATGAAAAAAAAAACGAAAATGAATGTAGTTGTTTCATTTAATAAAAGTAAGATTAAATTATATGAAAGCTAAATCAATTAAAGTCTCATCAAAATTGTTTGTGGCATTAACGAAGTAAACGAAAGAGAGAGATCATTATAAAAATAATTATTTTTATACATACAATGAACAATTATATTTATAAATAAACACGCTACACATTAAACTTAATAACAAAGAAAGATTTAATTTTAAATATTTTTAGTTAATCTCAAAATACCGTGATTATGGGACCGGTTAATCAATTAGAATCCCGGTATTGGTAACCCTTATTGTATATATTAATTTTTCACTATAATTAATATCTTTTTTTATTAACATATCAATGCAAATTTAAATTGTATATTTCAATATTGTTTGGAAAATAAAAGAAAAATGTTTTTATAACAGTATATACCTTTTTTATTTATATAAAAAAAAAAAAAATCTTCTTCTGTATCAACCATTGTCATTTTTTAACATTATTAATTTACGCCGAGTTTTATTTTCTCTCTTTTCCTTTATAAGTTTTCTTCAAGGCTATTTTATTGAAATTCTAAATTTAAAAAGACCGCCGACATCATTTCATATTTCGGTTTTAATAAAGGAAAAAATTATATATTCTCTCTATTTTGAATTTTTTGAATATTCACCAAAAAACGGCTCACAAACAAACTTAATAAAAATATGTTGATATTGAAGTGTTAAGGAAAATAATAAACTTCCATGTTTCAATAATACCCCCGAAATTTTACGCGTACATATTTCGGTTACAATTTTTCGCTGTCATATTATTTCGCGCACAAATATATATATTTTGCTATTTTCAATTTCCGGGGTTTCCCGCATATCGGCCGACATGGTATTGCCACTTTTTGTATTCTTGGCAATAATATAATTTTTCCTTGAATTTTAGATGTCGTCGGGGAAAAAATGGATGTGTGTTATTTTAGATGTATAAATTTAAAAATCGATGTCTGTCGTTTTTACGTAATGTTATAAATACATTTCTGTACTCAATTCCTCACGAAAAATTACTTTCAGAAATCAAAGTTACGACACTGGCTCCAACTACGAGTAGCACCACAATGCAGTCATCAACTTTGGAAATAGATTATCATGTTATACCAAGTAAGATTTTACCATGCTTACCATATATGACCCTAACAATAAGATTACAGTTTATACTGTAGAACTTTTGTGTATACATATATTATATAATTTTCAGTGAATGTTTATTTTAAGTGAAAATTTATTTAGCCTAAAAACTTCTGAAAAACACAGTATAATTTGAAACATTGCACATTTCCATTTTTTAAGTAGTAAAACACATTTTTTATGGAACTATTTCCACAATTTATTTCATGAAAGAAACCGGTACTGATCGTAAAGTATATTGTGGAAATGGTACTAAAAGATGTGTATTTATTATTTATAATACTATGCATTTCCTTCAAGAAGTGACATTTAACAACTCAAAAGTAATTTCAAATGCTTTGTCACTCACGTCTCTGGTTATCCTTTCTGAGTCATAAAACTGACTCAGTTTTGACAGTACTTTTGCACGCATGTAATATTATTCGTGAAAATGGCGAAATGTGAAACCCGAAGTGATATGACATGTTAAGATGTACAAAGTTTCAACAATTCAAATTTTATATGACACTATTATTATCAAATGGTCTCTGAGATATGATTTCACTGAAACACCAGAAAAGATATATTATATCAATTTAATATAAACAAATATACATTTTTGGATGAGTATGGCAACATTTCTCATGCGACACTGGCATTCTCGTTATAATGATTATGGTATCCCGTTTCTAATCTAATAGGCCATAATTTTCTAATCACAATCCATGTTCATTTGTTTTCGATATATGACTATTTTCTAAGCGTTTTTCATTTGTTTTGAAAGGATTTTTATTTACATTTATCCGCCATTATTCAATTATATAACGGCGACCTTTTTTTAATAGGACAAAGGTTGATAAAGTTAGTAATAATAAATCACTAGCAAATCGCAAAAAACTTTTACGATTTTTAAATGTCAATTTTAAATTTGGAACATCAATTTTTAGTTTGTAGTTCGATCGTTATTGGTTGTCCGCTTAGGGAATATTGCAATATGACAAAAATGTATTTTTCCAATACACCCAATACTTTTTTACGCAATACAGTGGTTACAGAAAGTGGCGCGTATAAAAAATCAATTCAAAAATTTATGAAAAAAAAATCATTTTTTTACATTCGTAGAATATTTAATTTTTTTATTAATTATAAAAAAATATATTAAACAGATACATATATTTAAATGCATAATTTATTCACTCACAGGAGTTATTCATTGCTTTCACTGTAACAAATGTAATCGTTTTTTTTTTAATAATGTTTCCATGTTCGGTTTGTATTTATTGTTTTGCATTTAAAATACATTGACGTAAGGAGTGCATTTTTTTGATATAGTACTCTCTGTGATAAACTTTGAGTTGAAAAACGTGTTATCCAACAAATTTAGCCCGTTCCTTACCGAGCAGTTTAAAAGATATTCCAACACCGAGACTTCAAAAAAATATTGAATAATATTGGCTTGAAATAATCTTTTTGTGTTCGTCAGGACAAATTAAACAATGAATTAACTCATAAATTAGCGTGTACAAGAAGGTTTTAACACGTCAATTCATTCATTTTCTAGCATCAACTATCGAAACAATAAAATCGGCCGTCTCAACAATTTCGACGTTCGCAATCAAAGGTTAATAAATACATTGTGCTTTAACACGTTTCAGAGCAGATTTATCAAACCATTTCTTTTGTAAAAAAGCTAATAGCGTTAGAACAAGTAAATCACATAAAAAAGTAACGATATCGTTCAAATAGTTTGCGTACAATTGAAATTGCACAAAAAAGAACTGGTTGTAGCTGAATTTTTTATGTAATATATGAGAACTGTCAATTCGTTTAGTCTCTTGGGATATATTTTTTCGAAGAGAATCATGATATAAGAATGAGGTTAGGACACAGCAATTGTAAAATAGTCGCTTTCGCTAGACCAGATGTTAATGGTACATCCATACTATAACTAAAGATTTTCGACTTATTTTCAGGGTTCGTAGTTCCACCTCCATCAGAGCACAAGACTATTCATGAAGCAACGACATATGGTAAGCGATGTAATTTTTAAATAATTTTTCACTTCGACATTTTTTTAATTTAGATCAGTGGTCGACAACATTTTGAGAAACTGGGTAAAATATGTAAATTTTATTTGCACAGTGAGTAAAAGCTTAAAACATAAAAAAGGGAAAATTATTTATTAATTAATAATAATTATATTAATAAATTGCATAAGTAAATAAAGTTTGACCTTGAGTTACTTAATTAAAATGGTAAAAATCATTATTGATTTTTAATTTTCAATAAATAAATGTGTTTACAAAATAAATAATTTGATTAAAAAATTATCATATTTTTTTGGCGGGTAACTCAATATGTTGTAGTGGGTAATTCAATTACCCACGGGTAGTAGGTTGCTGATCACTTATCTAGATCGATAAAGGTGGCCATTGACGATCAAAACCATGTAGAAAATCTTGGTAATGAAAATTTTTGCAGCTTCCAGCTTGGAAAGCACTGCTCTATCAAAATTTATTCGAACAAAAGTTTCCTGGATTAAGGGTCTTTATTTTTTGCAATTTGTCTTATATATAATATAAATGTTTTACAGACTGTCAATTCGAATGCATCAGTGTACAAAAATATCTGAAGATGCCGAAAGGCGAAATCTAATTAATCATTAAAGTGAAAACCCAATCTTACATGCCTTTAATTCACGTTTTACAACTCCATTGCATTATATTATATATTAGTACATTTAATACCCGCTTTTACGTTTCAATCTTCCACAATTTACATTTCAATTTCCTGCAATTGTATATATAAAAGTTAAATTAATCGACTTATATTATCTAAACAGCTGTAAACCAGTACAAAAAGATTTATCAAACCAATTAGCGTGATTAAAAAAAATATTACCCGGAATGTACGTTTTCCCTCTAATTACGTTTTTCTAAGTCAGCACCTTCAATGACTTAAACACAGGGTGTTTATTAATTTTTATTTGAATATACTGTATTTTGATATCTAGATATTATATTATTTTTAAAATCCTTTTTTTCTTCATTTCAGACACTCATGAAAATATCATCGAGCAGTCAGTGGTGGACAACGCTTGGCAGGTGACAGAGAAGCCTCCGGAGGTCCTCGACAGAAGTGACATCATGTCTTCAGACTCTGGGAGAAGTGGAGCTGTCTCGAGCTTCACAAAGCAACACATCTTCGCATCCTTTCTTGTAGAATTTTTAATTGTACTGTATTTGTTGATTAACAGATGATGGATAGTAAATGTATGCTAAATTTCTTCTAGTACCTAAATATATGTTAAAATAATTTATATATATATATAATCTTATATAAAAATAATATCACTATAGTTATGCATTCTTATTACATCAATTAATTTTGATTTCAATCGACAAACATCATTAAATATCGCCGTCCCAAAAGTTTAATGTCACTTGTAACACTCTGATGGTTTTTAGTTATGATATATGCAATTTCGTTCATAATTTGTTCCTCTAGTATTTCTCAAAGTGTGATACGTATACCCCTTTGGGGACGGAAAGAGTTAGTGCTGATACGTGCTGCACAGGGTTAAGTAAAAAGGGAGAAAACAAATATATATGAATTTCCAGTGGCATACACAATTCGCAGGCCTATTAAGCACTTAAAAACAACAAATAATTCGTGTCCATGCCATCTCAAAAAAATATCAGGAAGATGTTATTTAATATTGTCAAGGATGGCATTTTAGCCTCGTATAAGCCGAAAGAAATATGTAGGAAAGGTACATTTCTCCATAAGTTTTCAAACTATGAAAAATGAGCATGTTTAATAGAAGATCAGTTGAATAAATTCATGGTTAGTATCTATATGTCTTCAAGTAAAGAAGTCTCAAAAAACCTTTTCCAACTCGAGGATATTCCTTGGAAACCAAACAATAAACCCACTCTCAAGCCGATCTCGTATTAAGGTATTGTAAATTATTATCAAAATGTTAATACCCGAAAAGGCTCTGGTGGTAAAGAGGATAAAACTCAGGCATAAAGGACCTATCATTTCAAATTGTAATTCATTGGCATGGAGCAATAGATTGAATATGTTGCAGCGGCAAAAGTTAAAGGTGCCAAGTTTCGCCACTGAAAAGCAGCACTGTCAAAATACCTTGAATTATTTCTTAACCATAAATATTTTTTCAATATGACCCCTCTTCTACAATATTAGTAAACATTTAACAAATTCTATTCCAGATATTAATGTTTTTATTATATTTTTACTTTAGCACTAATGATAGAAATATTTTAAAAGTCGATACCTAAGTATAATAAGGTAATATTAAATATATTATAAATGATTAAAAGTTTGCGTAGCAATGGCTAGTTGCTACATCCAAAATATAAATACATGATGTATATTGTATACTGACATTTTTAAATCAAACCTTTTTGCCCCCACAACTAATTAAACTGACACAAAACTAAAAATTTTGTATAGTTACTGCCAAAATTATTTTACAATATGCTATATTCAGAATTCAAATTAAGTTCAACTATAAAGCTCACATAAGAAAGTGTAGACATCATGTAATTGCTTTTGTTTATTAGCCATAAATAAGTACACCTGTGCCTTGTAGAACACGGTTAAATGGTTCCATAAAAACCTCGTGTAATACAAATACGTGTTATACAAGGTTTGAAGTTCATACAAATTTAAGGTTTGTGTTCCAAAAAAAAAAGTCAAAACATATTTTATAAAAATATGTACTTTTTTTTTAAATAAACAAATATACATTAACATATTAATTGAAAGAAACTTTAATAAAATAATATACCATTTGTTCATCATTGCTGCCACTTAGAATTCTATATTTTTTACTCTTTTTCGGGATCAGTTGTGAGTTTTCATCATTGGAGGACTCTGAATTTTTTGTGGTTTTAGCCTTAAAAAACTCGTTAATGAGCGATTGTCCGCTTTTAGCGTAGAAATCTTTACATATTTCCTTATAAGGCTCCAAAATATTTTGTAATTCCCTCTTGAATTTCGAACTAATTTCCATTATAGAATCATTATCAATAAAAAAAATCTAATTTATTAGCCAATTCCAAGCTGTCATTTATTGTTGTCAATGTGAAACATATAGCTACTTCGCTGCATCTGCTTTCCGAGCCATTAATTGTGGTAGGTTCATTTCAATATTTCATTTTAATTTGATTTTTTCTCCTAAAACGTAATATATAAAGCGTGTTGTGTAAAACCGTGTTATAAGAAGCCTGGGTGTACGTTATTTCAAATCAAATTGATTATAATTGGCTTAAATTAATAATATTTATATAGTATTATTTCATTTATTGCAATAATAATGACATTCAATGTATAAATAATTAAATATCTTATTAAAAAATTAATGTCAAATATTTAATTTTCCTTTCCATCAACAAGCGACAGTTAATACCTTAAAAGTATTCTGTGTCGAAACACCTTTTACATGGAAAGGGTTAAGCCTTTAATCTGATATAAGTAAGATGGGATCTACATAGCATTTGGTGGTAAAATATAGCTCTGGGGAGCAAGAGCTAAATAGAATTTCAGATATTCTTTACACCAAAAGTGGATCTGTCAAATCAATTTTGGTGTTCATCTGAAAAAAGTATAGTATGACATAAAAATTGTTGCGCAACCTAAAATCTGATCCAATCGCTTCAATTAAAATTTTTCATTGTTTATTTAATGCAGAAAATATATGTAATAATCATAAGATGTATGTATGTATATATATTTTTTACATTGTAGCAATAGTTTAGTTTAGAAGTAATATACTATGACAAAAATGTGAACTAGAATAACTCATTCATATAATGTACTTAATTGTGTAATGGATATTTTAAAAAATGCAATGAACTAATGTGAACAGATAGATACATTAAAAAATGTAAATCATTCATCAAAGCTATATTTCTAAGCATCGGAGGATCTTTTTGACCTGCAAAAAAAATATTTTTTATACATTGTCATTGTTTAATTATTCATATTGACTTGTTGGCATTACTTAAGTCTAGATTTCATTTGTTTTTTGTGTTTATTAATCAGTTATTTTATTTAATACTTACAACAAAAGACAGTTTTGAAAAAATCTTTAGGAATATGTCAAAATTAAATAAGTTGATTGATTGATTTACAAGAGTCTATCGTATAAGAGATTTCATTTAAACTATCATTTTTTATTAGTATTGTATTATTGAAGGTGGCCACGAGACAGATGTTACATATGCATAACAAGTAAAGATCTGTTAACCAACTTTTAGCTAAGCAAATCTATATATATATAAATGAATGTCTGTCTGTCCTTTATTAACTCCTACACCATTAATCCGATTGCGATAAAACTTTGTCGAATTATTGCTTAGACTACCGGGCAAAAGATAGGATACTCAGAAATTGATTTGATTACAAAAATTAATTGAATATTTACGAAAAACATGTTTTCATACAAGACTATTGTAATACAGAATGGTCATTTTATGACACATTGTATCCATAGCAACGCCCAAAACAAGAACGACGCAAATCTGTCACATTCACTCACCTGTAGGAATATTTTGAAACAAAATTCGATTTTCGAAAAAAGTATTTCAATGTTCTATTTTTTACCGACTTTTTTGTTTTAGTTTTATATCACATGACAGAACGAATTGAAATAAATATTACATATAAATCGTGTGTGATATAGAAAGAATTTATTCAATATATCAACTATTTTTTTTTATTTTTCAAAAGTGAATTTCAAAACGTAACATTCACTGTGAAATCAACTATGCCACCCAAACGAAAAGGAATAGGTCAGAGTACAACTCAAGCACGAAAGAAAAGGGCGAAACAATGAGGTTGAAGTTGATAATCGTTGGATTGTACCGTATTCAAAGCTTCTCTCGAAAACTTACAAAGCACACATCAACGTCGAGTATTGTAATTCAGTGAAATCCATCAAATACATTTGTAAATATGTCAACAAAGGAAGCGATATGGCAGTTTTTGGAGTGGGAAATTCAACTGCATCTATCGATGAAATCAACCAATATCAACTGGAACGCTACATTAGTAGCAATGAAGCAATATGGCGCATATTATCATTTCCAATTCATGAACGGCATCCACCAGTTACTCATTTCGCAGTTCACCTTGAAAATGGACAGCAAGTGTACTTCACAACAGAAAATGCACATGTAAGAGCATTGTCACCACAGCCAACAACGTTAAATGCATTTTTCTTATTGCGTAGGTATGATATGTTTGCAAAGACGCTACCTTACTCTGAAGTGCCAACATTCTACAGATGGAATACATCAGAAAAAATTCAACGTCGTAAACAAGGTAAAGCAGTTGAAGGACATTACAATGCATATTCAACCGACGCATTAAGCCGTCTGTACACTGTTTACCAAATAATGCAGAATGCGTTTACTTGCGATTACTGTTAATCAACATACGTGGACCGACATCCTTCCAAGAATTGAGAACAGTAAACGGTCGAATATGTTTCATTTATCGTGAAGCTTGCCTCGAATTAAATCTTCTAGAAAACTATGCACATTGGGACACTTCACTCGCTGATTCATCGGATACTGCTGACCCACAACAAATACATGCGTTATTTGCAGTAATATTAACAATTTGCTTTCCATCCAATCCAAAAGATCTTTGGAAAAAATACAAAGGCTACATGAGTGAAGATATTTTACATAGTTTGCGTGAAACAATTCAAAATCCACACGTTCAATTCACACCAAATGTGTATAATGAGGCATTGCTATTGATTGAGGACATATGGTTAGTAATCGCAAACAAATTATTGGTACAATTGGGAATTGCTGCGCTGAAGTAGTTTTCAGTGCGAGTCGCCTTTGCAATTATGTCTTATTGCACAAGAACAGTTGTTACAAGTGTGTGGACTAAATTTAGAAAATCCATGCTTCTCACGTGGACAACTGCATATGGCCTGCTCACGTGTTGGAAAACTTTCTGATTTATTTGTGTACGCACCAGATAGAAAAACAAAAAACATTGTGTATCCAAAAGCACTCCAATAAATAAAAACACATACGGCCGCCACTGTCAAATTTCGGTAAGAAAAACATAACCTAAGCTTATCGTTTCTAATTGGCTCCGGCCTCGCCTCAAGTCTGACTTATCCAATCGGAAGGCGAGAGGCTCCCGACGAGGCGATTCCATAAAGTCGCGCTTTCTTTTTTTTGAGTGGCATTGCAACGCATGCAGGGTACACACTAGTTATTATATAAAATGTTTTCATACGTATTTTAGTTGAATTTAATTTAAACTATGTTGTACGTATAATTTTAGGCTTCCAGTAAGACTAAAACTGGTTAAATTTATTTTACAATACATTTTTGAGTACCTTGAACACAAATTTGAATTGTTGAAACATTGTACAATTCTAGATGTTTTGTCACTTGCGACATCTTCAGACGTTCTATCACACAGGTGTAACAGAACTGACAAACTCTTCTAGAATAGTACAAAGTTTCAACAATTTAAATTTGATATTGGAATTACATCGAACACCTTTAGTTGATACCATAAATTATATCTTGAACACATTCGTATTAAAATATTTCTTGAAAAGGTAATTGAAAGAATTAAAATCATCCTGGTTGTTATTTCTCACCGTTCGTCCAGACTTAGTGAGAGTCTATGGTATACTGTTGATAATTAATAAAAAATGACACTGACAGTTTATGGTGAATACATATTAAAAACCAAAAATACATATCAAAGAATGATTTGAGCAAATTTCCAGGGAATGTTTATAAAAATATAAATATGTGTTGAATCACAATTCATTGATTCAGTGATCGATTATCGAACATTTAAGACTGTGAACAAATCGGACAATGAACACTATCACGAAAGAGTTTTGTGTTCAAACAACGAACTAAAACAATCTTTCTAATCCACTTATTCAATGATAGGTTAATGAACAATTCAGATAGTGAACATAGTCTTGGAACAGATTATGTTTGTTAAGCGATCACCCACTGTCTTTTCATAACGTAACAAATAAGGTAAATTGCAGTAAGAAATTTTTGATGAGGTTGGATAGTTTGACTGTAAAACTTCATTACGAATTAATTTTTCTTTTCTTTCTAGCTTTTCATTTTCGTTACAACACTGTAAAGTAATGAAGTAAATATTGCATTAATTCATTAGTTAACCCTTTAATGGCCGAGAATATGTTTATTCCTTGAATAAAAATACCTCAATGATCGATCAATTTATTATTGTATATTATAATAGATGTTATTTTTGTCTGCATTTAAGCAATTCCTTCAATTCACTTCTTCGTCACTATTTCCACAATTTAACTGACAATTTCTTTTCATCCTTTTCACTAGCTTTAGAAATTTGAAAAAAGTGCAGGTTATTTGATTTTTTCCATGGCTTTTTTCTCAAGTAAAATGGTGGAATAATGTTCCGACCTTTTTTTCTCAGTATTTATTGTGTGCTTTGTAACATAGTAAAATCTGTTTTAAATTTCATTTAAATGATATATGAATATAATTTTATTTAGTAAAAAACTTGACGTGAAGTGAGTTCCGGTACCTTTTTTTCCTAAAGAAAATTCCTGATTGTTTCTTAGTTCTTAATTGAATTGACTTTATTTTGGTAAGAAATTATTAAACTATTTTATATAATTTAAATTTATATTGTATGATTACTTATAGACTATTTCTTTAGCTCTTAAAACATTGGTTATATATATACTTGCTATATTAATTATATATACTGTTTACTTTAATGCAATTTTTTGTATATATAACCTTGTTTTTAATTTGTGTTGTATCTGTCCTGATCATAAATATTTTAAATTGTGGAAATTGTTCCTTCACATATTCAGTATGAATATTTGCTTGCTTAAATGACTAGAAAATGACTATCAAGAGTCTAGGTAACGAAAATATATGATGAATGTGTCTCGTTACGGACTGCAAAGAAATTAAATCATATTGACGCCTCAAGCAATTGGTCATTCCAGATATAACAGTCGGTTTTTCGAAATTTAATCATAAAATTTGTAAATTTTTCTATTCGAAAAAGTAAAAATAAAATACATGTCATTCCAAATATTTGTCATTGTAATGATTTTGTAAATAAACATTTCTAATTTTTATGAATAGAATGTTATTTTTGTAAATAAATAATGTATTTAATAAATGAATACATATTATGTAAATAATATATGTCCAAAATGAGCAAATTAAATAAAGATATCCACAGTTTTATTTGTTTTATTGAATAAAATGTATTTGACAGGCCTTTCATATTATTGGCATACTCCTTGGTCACAGAGGATACATTCTGAAGGTGGTTGTGATGAGTGAAATATTGCAAAGAAAAATTTTGAAAAAATCACTAATGTCTAAAAAATAAGTCTTAATATATATAACTAACACAAATTTTAAAATTTTTTAGCATGACCACTTGATTTTGCATTGCAAAAAAGAATTTAGTGTTCCTTGCTTGGTCTGTCTACATTTATTATGTAAAAAGTAGACTGGCAACTTTAAATCCTTTTCTACATCTGTGAATTTATTATTTCTTTAAAAAGTCATTAGATTGCAAGTTATACTGATTATCCCATTGTTCTTTTTTTAAATTAAACTAATTAAAAAGCAATGAAAAATATGTCAAATTATTAGCGTACATTTTGCATGATGGATGTAAGCAATTCAAAACTTGTAAAAAAGTGCAACAAAAATGCTGAAAAAATCTTAGAAAAGAATGTACCATAATAAATTTGTATTATTCGTATCACACTCGATAGAGTTTACCTGTACTTTTTACTATCTATATTTTGAAGTGGATGTTATAAATTTTAAGTTTTAATAGTTTTACAAAATAACTATGAAATAAATTTGCTTAATATTGATTTACAAACTCTTTTATAGTCGAATACAAAATACCACTCTTTTTTTGTTAATTTATTTCTCATATTAAATTTAATCTTTAAAAAACACATTCAGATAGATATAGTGACGAAAAATGGTCAAAAATACGATAATGGATTTCTATATATTTTAGATGATGAGAATTATGTTGTACCATTTATTGACCCAAAACAGGTTGTCTCAAAATGACAATTTCTAATTGATTTTCTATCCACAAATTACACCCAAAATTTTGATTTAACATGCTTTTTTAAAATATGTTAAATCAAGTTTTGTGCACGAATATGGCTAAAAAAAGTATTTTTAGCACGCAAAGACTAGATTTTTCTACACGTGTATATTTTAATGCATTGTTCATGAATTGATTATATTTTTGTTTTTAGTATTTTATTTTAATTTTTTTTAAATAATAATATTTAACTACGCTAGGTTCACTTGGATCAATAGAAAAAAATCACATTACAATTTTAAAATCATTATTTTTTTTCATAAAATTGCGCATAATTATAGCAGTCTCTAAAACTATTATAAAGGGATATTGTATAATCACCTCTATATTATTGGTTTATATAATTATATTTCAAGACTGTTTCAAAAATACGGTAACACTATCGCCTTAACTGTCAAAACTTTGACTAACCTCAAATACGCTCATTAGAATTAAAATAAATATGATTTTGCTTCAATAATACCCAATATCTTAGGCAAGTTCAATAATGGAGGAAGCAATTTGGAATGATTTAGCCAATATTCCGGCAGATCCGCCTAAGATGCGAGATATTTGCGACCAATGCACGTAAGAACCACTCATCCGAACTTAACATAATCTATTATGCCAAAGAAGTACCCAAACTATGAATTCAATTATTTCCATTTTTAAATTACTTTCTCATACGAAGAGTAGACCGCTAGCGGACTTACTAGATATAATTAATCTAGTCTCAACTATCGAGGCGACTGATTTCCATTGTGTTAATAGTCGACCTTAAAAAATGCAAGAGTTAAGAATGTTAATGAAATGAAATATGGTCCGATTCGTCTAAATAATCTATGTCTTAAACTTCGGTTTATACCCACACTACTTAATTATTTTGTGATATATTTAAGACTGGAAAATCTTTTATGTGGCTTAGCAGCAAATGAGTAGAAAATCTGTCTTATATTTCTGAATGTAATCGATGTTTTTGGTATCTCAATGACTAGCTGAAAGGAATTTTTAAACATCCATAACGAACACACCTTCATACAAAATCATGATTACTCTCGACAAACAGATTTTCTATCAAAAATTCCAGGTCTAAATCGGAAATAGTCGTGTTCAAAATTCTGCTAATTATAATGAGACCTACTGAACTTGTTTCACAAAGAATTTATAATGTTATCAGAAAAAATTGTTATGATAAAAAGCTTAAAAATCAATTTGTACAATAAAACCCCCATTTACACTGAAGTCGTGACTGTGTGTAGTAGTGTAATTGGGGGAGTGAATCTTATACAAAAAATTTTTTTTCGTGAAAAATTAAAAACAGATTTTTCTTAGTTTTGCAAAAATAAATTATAGTTACTAGCTATAAAATGCACAGCGCTTGCAAAATCCAGCACACAGAAAATCATCCGACTGTGCGCTTATAGCCTGACTCGTGTTGAATACACAGAAGCTAGCCAACATTTGATTGTATGCACCGCACAGACGGCCATCTGGCTGTGTGTGTGCAGCCAAGGGATAGTGCAATTGGGGAATTTGTGGTGAATATTTTAAGCCAGCGCATAATTCTAAGCAGTGTAATTGAGGTTTCACTGCATTGTTAAAAAAATAAGAAATTTATTAATTGATTAATTTATCAAATTAAAAAACTTTAAAATTAACTAATTCCTGTGATCTTACAATTAAGGAGTTAAGCATATTTACCAAAGTGAGTTATTGCTTCATTATGTAGACCAGTGGTTCTCATGTCCGGCCACCAGAAGATTTTGCTGCAGCCACCAACAGTTTTATAGTAAATATTGATATTTAAAAAAAAATGTGTTTTTACAAATGAATTTGTAAAGTTATTATTATTTTAAAATTGATTGAGTATACCTGACATATCCAGCATTTAGTCGAGTTATGTAAAGGATCGTTTTAATAATAAAACTGTTCAAAAATTTTGGTCGAAGTTATACGTTGGCCATGAATCCAGTCAATATAAAGAATTAACAACAATTGCTTTATTGATTTTGTCGATTTTACCCACAACTGTATATTGTTAAAGATCATTCAGTGTAATGCACTTTATAAAAAAAATATCAAAACTATTTTTATCACATTTGGTGCGGCCACGAGACATTTCCATAGGACAGCTGATGTCTATAATACGGCCATAGTGAAATTTCACATGAGAACCACTGATGTAGTCCCTTATATTAACAGATAATCCTTTTAAACAGTTGAGTGTGTTTGGATCTGGTGTTTATTTAAATTTAAATTTTCTAGCCGTCCAAGAGTGGTATGTTGGTGTGAGACACTACCTCAATGCCGTTTGCAGCCATCGTGCCGAGTAATATTACTGCAGCATCCTACCGAAGAGAAACGGTGTCTGCGAACAGCTCCAATGCTTAGTTTAGGTCTAGCCGAAGGAAAGTGCCTCATTTACAAAGGAAAAAAATTCCCCCTCCCGAAGCACGAAGGCTTACATGAAATATTGTCTTCCTCCAATTCATTACTCCTTTATCCGAGTAAAGACGCCGTTGATTTGAACACTATAGATACTGTCAAAAACATTACCGAGCCTTATAATATAATTTTAATAGACGGAACTTGGCCACAAGCTAAAGCTATATATCTCGCCAGTGCAATGCTCCATAGCTTAAGACAAGTGAAGTTAATCAACTGCAAAATAAGTAATTATATTATAAGAACGCAACCCACCGAAGGATGTTTGAGTACGTTAGAAACCGGTGCTGAAGTATTATCATATCTAGAAGAAGATGTTATATATAAAAATATTCTTCTCAAACCGCTACACGCACTGTGCGAGTTTCAGTTGAAAAACGGTGCTGTTACGCATCAATCAAAAGAATTTCGAATTAAGAATAATGTTTATCCGAAATTGGTTGGAAAAAGACTTTCCAAATTGCTTAAATCTTCCGAACAAAATGCTGTGTAAAATTCTATTTTATTGTCTACTGCTTGTTCATATAATCGTTTTAAATTAAGATAGAAGTAAGTGTATGTCTCCATAAATAATGCTAAAATGTATTTAATAGTTTTATATAAAATATTTATGTGACATTATACAATTTCATGTAACTAATCGTGTGAAATTAAGTTTAACAAATAAAAATCACTGCCCATCATTTATTTCTTATTAATTAACCTCTTCCCTGTCGAGTTCCTGTACCATTTAGATGTCATAGCGCTTCGTGGCATAGTAAAAGATGCTTTAAATTTCTTTTAAATTGTATTTTAATATAATTTTATTTTAGTAACGCTTGACATGAAGTGAGTTCCGGCACCTTTTTTCTAAAAAAAGGCCCTGCATGTACAAATAAATATAAGTTTCACTGTTCAAGCATGTATAATAAAAGAATTAAGGTTTATAATAATGTTTTATTTTATTAATGGTATCTAAAAAAGACATTAGTAAAACGGGTTTTGAAGACAACTACAGGCGACAGGTAATTGGTTCCTGAAAATGTGTTTTATTGTTCAGGGGTTCAATTGTTACATCATAACACGGGGGACCATAAATTATTTCATTAAGAGATTCTAGAAATTAATAGAGGCCAATTATTAAATCCAAACTTCATTCTCAATGATCACCTCAATCTTCCCAACATCCCCTAGTTGTATCCTTTACATGAGATCGGTTCAATGGATCGACAATCTCAAGAAAAAATTTCTTATATTTCATCACTAGATGTTTGATCGTTACTTGGCAGATTGAAATAAGTAGATATTTCTTTGAAAAAATCCTCCATTTATATTTGAACGATAGTTGATTATTATTTGATGTAAAACCCTTTTAAGAATGACTCATTAACAAGATTAATCGGTAATGAAAACAACTACAGGCAATGCATGTAAAAGTAAAATTTTCATCAAAATTGAAAAACTACAAACAACAAATACAAAAACAAACATGCAAAATAACGAACTGAGCAAACGTTAAAGACCGCTTGTTGGTGTTTTGCAGTCTCGGCTGATTTCTATGCTTAAAACATCATTTTGAAATTGTTTTTGGTAATTACTTTAATGAATCATAAATTATTGCACAGCAAAAAATGTTAAA
Organism: Himalopsyche japonica; assembly: GCA_028555115.1. Classification (NCBI taxonomy): domain Eukaryota; kingdom Metazoa; phylum Arthropoda; class Insecta; order Trichoptera; family Rhyacophilidae; genus Himalopsyche; species Himalopsyche japonica. The sequence goes on from JAHFWJ010000338.1 coordinate 317,302, forward strand.
TTTACGAGTTGATAAAATACTGTCACCTTTTGCGCAAAATGGCTCTCTTTTAACACTATTTATTATTTAAAAAAAAATGAATTTCTTTTTTAAAAACCATTCTTTATTTAAAAAAAAGCGTTCACTATAAAAAAGCATTTTCTTATCTGAAGTGATTAGATAGGTAACTATGGCAATACCATATTTAGAAAAAGAAGGTGTTGTATGACATGACATTTCAATGTCAGTGTGCTGTCAAAAGTAAAAGTTATCGTTTGTACAACAATCGAAATCTAAATAGATGTCCCCCTTTTCTTTTCGCAATATGCCTAGAATTTATTAGGCGTGCACAATTTGTTAACTCTCCCCCAGAAGTGCCATATTTTAATACAAAAACCTCTGTGATTGTACCCAGAAGAGGTTAATATAATATCGCTTTTCATTCAGCATAATGGACTATTTAGAAGAATCCGATATTGCCCACAAAAAACACGTGAAATACTTTCTGAGGTTTTTGGGCATTTTACCTGCTGGATTGGCAAAGCATGATACTACGAGGTTAGTCACAATGTTTATGATTCAACATATGAACTCGATACAAAAATATTTTTTAATAAGTTTAACCCACATAATAGTTATATATTTATTACAGATGTAGAGTTGAAGTCGTGAAATCGCGGTGTTTTGGCTGCAGTCGAAGTCGTGAAAAATGAGCGACTTTGACTAATTCTTTGATTAGATGATTTTGAAAAATATGTCAAATGTCAGAGGAAATAAACCGTCTTCAAATTTGAATTGTTACAACTTTGTACGATTCCACATTTTTTGCCACTTACGACCCGGGTCTCTTTTTGAAATTGTCAGGAATTATATCACAAGGTTGCAACAGAACTGGTGCACAATAAATAGTGAGCATTGTCTATATACCAATGGTATTAATTGAAGAAAAACACAGACCCCAAGGCAAGCAATAAATTGCAGCTAAAACAAATTTAATAATATTAATCTAATAATAATTAACACAATTACCTGTGATAATTTTCAATAATGATTAATATTATTAATGAGTCATTCTTGAAAGGGTTTTACAACAAACAATAATCAACTATCATTAAAATAAAAATGGGTTTTTTTAAAAGAAATATCTACTTTTTTCAGTCCGGCAATCAACGGTCAAATATCTAGTGATGAAATATATGAATTTTCTTCGTGAGATTGTCGATTTATTGAACTGATCTCACGTAAAGGATACAACAAGGCCGAGTTGGGAAGATTGATCTGATCATTAAGAATGAAGTTTGAATTTATAACTGGCCTCTATTAATTTCTAGAATCTCCTCATAAAATAGTTTATGGTGCCCCGTGTTATGATGTAACAATTGAACCCCCTCATTCGCGTCAAACGAATGTCCCTCCGACAACAAATGGTTAGCAAACGTAGAAGTATCCTTGCTTAATCTATAAGCAGCAAAGTGCTCTGAAATTCTAATCTTTAAGGTTCGTGTGGTTTTACCCACATAAAAGTGTTGGCAATCTAAACTTTGCAATTTATAGATACCAGATTTTAATTACTTTGACCATATTTTATCAAAACTTTCGCACATGATGTCTGTAAATCTATTTAAACGCTAAATTGAATTATATTTGTATTGAATATTTTCAGATTAACGCTGGCGTTCTTTTCAATATCTGGCTTAGACGTTTTGGACTCACTATCTTCATTGTCATTCGAGACGACAACAAACATAATTGAATGGATTTATAGACTTCAGATATTGCCACCCAAAGAAGGTAAATGAATTTTTTTTTGATCATTTTGAACTGACTGTTTAAATACACGCTCCTCAATGCATGAAGATTTGGAAACATGAAACTTGTTAAAACATTGATGAAACAACTTATGGAAATGTACAAAATATGAACATTTTTTAGTACTATAATATTTCCCACAATATATTGTATATTACACCTAATTCTTTTTTTTACATAATAAATTGGTTCCAGAAAGTGTCTTTTTCTTAGGGTCTGTGTTCTTCATTTGTAATTATCTCAATTAGAATATAATCAATATTATTTGTTTATTGTGTGTCAGTTCCGTTGCATCCGTGTGATAGAATACATGATGATACCAAAAGGCAAAACCCGGATCATTACCGACAAAACATGTAGAATCTTACAAAGCTTCAACAATTCCAATTTGATTTTGAAATTCCATGAAGGACTTTCAGTCGATATCATAAATTATTATTGCATTGAAATTGTTTTGTTGATCCGATGGTAAATTAAATTTGTTTTTGCTGCCATTTAGTTTTTGCCTTGGGATGTGTTTTCCCCTAATTAATACCTTTGGTATATAGACGATGCTAACTGTTTATTGTGCATCAGTTCTGTTGCATATATGTGATAGAAGCCTGAAGATGCCGAAAGGCGAAACCCGGGTCGTTAGTAACAAAACGTCTGAAATTTTACAAAGTTGTAACAATTCTAATTTGGTAAATTATTTCTCATTACAATGAATTCCTTTATAAGTTTTTGTCTTGATTTCTGAATTTTCCACGACCATAAATCTTCATAAATCCCATCAGCTCGTGTGTCTATCATCTGGAAATCGTAAAATTCTCTTTTTTCAGACTCCGATATGAGCATATGCGGATTTCAAGGGTCTACCACAATCAACATAGATTTCGACGAATGCAATCAAACATATATGTGCGGTCATATTACCATGACATATACCGGACTCTGTTGCCTTATTATTCTCGGCGATGACCTCTCTAGAGTGCACAAGAAGGCCGTAATAGCCGGTAAGACCGTCGGGCATTTATATTATTTGAATCACCAAATTAACCCTCTGACTGCTAACGTCTCAACTGTTGAGACGGCTGATTTTACTGTGTTGATAATTGATACCTGAAAAAATATGAATTAACAGTGATTAAAACTTTCTTGTACTTGCTAAATTTTGAGTTCATGCATTGCTTGATTTGTCCTGACAAACTCAATAAGATTGTTTCAAACCAATATTCAATAAATTTTTGACGTCTAGGTGTTGAAATATCCTTTAAACAACACAGCAGGGAATGAATTAAATGAATGATGTCTTTTGAATGATGCGAATTATATACTGACTCATTGTGGTAAATGTGGTTTGTAAATTTGTTTCCGATTCCAGGGCTTAAATGCTTGCAGCAACCGGAGGGAAACTACTGTGCTGCGGTATCAGGAACTGAGGCTGATATGCGATTCTTATACTGCGCCGCCTGTATTAGCTACATCCTCGACGACTGGTCAGGATTCGATGTCGAAAAGGCTACAAAATATATTGTTGATAGCATTGTGAGTATCATTTTGATCAGTGTAGTCAAATGCTAAATATTGCTAAGTGATTGCTACAAGCCATCTAATATTAATTTATCACTGTGATAGTCAACCTTTTTATAACTACCACCCACTTTTGTGTCTGCAAGTAGAAAAATTTTCTAACCATATTGGTTCCATATTAATTTTAGTGTTGTAAAGTAAGGAAGTAGTTTTTCCCAACGTTAAGCCCAACGTGAAAGCTGAACCGCCCACTATTGGGCGGTAGGGACCTGTTTGAGTATCCCTGATTTAGATGTTTCTACAACTCTTCATCGCGAGCTGGGCATCCAACTTCTTCCCACACTTAACCCGATCTCTGCTAAGTCTCATAAAGAATATTCCCAAAATTATTTCAAAATTTTTATAGTGTTAACGCAGTGAATATTTTCATGTAAGCTAATTTTTGTGTTAAAATGTTGCTTGATTTGTTTTGATGATCGCTAGATTTTCGTAACACACATATCTGTTTGAATTGTTGAAACTTTGTTCGATTCCATATTTTTTGTCACCAATGACCTGGGATTCACTTTTCGGCATCTTTAGGAACTCTATTACACAGGTGCAACAGAAATGAAAACCGAAACCCAGGTCGTTAGTGACAAAACATCTGGAATTGTATGAATTTGTAACAATTCAAATTTGATATTGAAATTCCTTCAAGCACCCTCAGTCGATATTATAAACTTATATATATATCTGTTTGAATTGTTGAAACTTTGTGCGATTCCACATCTTTTGTCACTAATGACCCGGGTTTCACCTTTCGACATCTTCCGGCATTTTATCACACGGACGCAACAGGACTGACTAATGCCTGAAGATGCCAAAAGGTGAAATCCAGGTCATTAGTCATGAAACTTGAGGAATCATACAAAGTTTCAACAATTCTAATTTGGTATTGAAATTTCATCAAGAATCTTCTCTTGATAAATTGAATATCCCCGTTAATATATTATTTTTATGAAGCAAAGCATGGAATGGGTTTAAGGCAGTCTTAGCAATGCACTAATTTATTTTGTGTTCTTTTCAGGGCTACGATTTCGGAATCGCGCAAACTCCGGAATTGGAGTCCCACGGGGGGACTACATTCTGCGCGATCGCAACGCTCAGTCTCAGTAATCAATTAGACAAATTATCATATACCCAAGTGGAGGGCCTAAAGCGGTGGCTGGTCAACAGACAGGTGGACGGGTTTCAGGGGCGTCCGAACAAACCCGTCGACACGTGCTACAGTTTTTGGATCGGCGCGACGCTAAAAATGCTCGACGCACTAGAATTAACAGACTTTCAAATGAACAGAAGGTACGTGATGGACACGCAGGATAAAATCGTTGGCGGTTTCTCGAAGTGGCCCGACACCTGCTCCGATCCCCTGCACACATTTCTAGGATTGGGGGGCCTGAGTCTTCTCGGAGAACCGAATCTGAATGAAGTTATGCCTAGCTTAAATATTACGTATAGGGCTTTTGACAGTTTAAAATGTTTACATGACTCGTGGAAGGGTGTCTGATGAAGGGTTTCTGTGTTTTATAGAGTTATTTTTCAGTTGAAAAGATGATTATTAACGTTAATACCTTACGCACACCAAAGCTGTTATCTCGAATCGCACACTTTGTTAAGTTTACCGCGAATGTAATGAAATATAAATACATACAAAAATTTACGATTCATTACCTTACTTTATAAAAAGGTTCTAACTTACATTTGTCATAAATTACTTTTTGATCGGAAAAGATCGCAATAGCCACATTCTATCACATATATTAATTTCATATTTTTACATTGTCGAATAAAAGCGTCAGGATTTCAGCCTTTTGACTGCACATTTTTTAATTTATGATATTGACTGAAGGTGCTTGATGGAATTTCAATATGAAATTGGAATTATTACAACTTTGTACAATTCCACATGTTTTTTCACTAACAGCCAGGGGTTTCGCCTTTCGGTATCTTCAGGCATTCTATCACACGAATGCAACAGAATCGACATAAAATAAATGGTTAGTATCGTCTATATACCAAAGTTATTAATTACAGGAAAACACTCACCCCAAGGCTAACCAATTCTCAATAACAAGATCGTTAATGAAAATTATCACAGGAAATTGTGTTACTTATTATTAGATTAATAAATTGAATTTTTTTTAGCTGCAATTTACTGCTTGCCCTCTTGTAAGTGTTTTCCTGCAATTAATAACTTTGGTATATAGACGATGCTAACTGTTTATTTTACGTCAGTTCTGTTGCATCTGTGTGATAGAATGCCTGAAGATGCCGAAAGGCGAAACCGGGGTCGTTAGTGACAAAAAATGTGGAATCGTGCAAAGTTGTGACAATTCAAATTTGTACATTTTTTTTATTTATTTTAAAAGATCCTGAAAAAACGATACAACTTTTAAGAATCATTTCAGAATAATAATAACAGATTGTTTGAAAATGTTTCGACGCCCAGTTGAACATTCTTTTTTCATAAATTTTTTGATTAAAATTACAAAATATATCCAATTCTAAATTCTTGTATTTTGAAAAATGCCCAAGTGCAATTAGAACCTTTGCAAAGTAAGTTAGTTAAGTGTAAAATGCCGCCAAATTATCATATCAATTTACATTAACAGTTGTTCTATTAAAAGTATGCTATGGTAATCACTGTCAATTAATTATTATGTAATAATGAATAGATTTTTTTGTAATAAATTTTTAGAAGAGACATCTATTAAATGTCATTTTTTCTAGATATTTCATATGTTGAATCTTTCTCATGTTATTTACATTCGAATGGAACAGATGTCACTGTGTTGATTCTATACCATAATAATTTTTTTTATCAAAAACAAAATTCATCAATTCTATCTATTTTTTTTAGTCATAAATTGTAAAGGTATTTTTATTTTTGTGTTTTTTTTTAAAACTATTTGAAACAAACTAATAATTTATGATATCGGCTGAAGGTGCTTGATGGAATTTCAATATCAAATTTGAATTGCTACAACTTTATACGATTCCAAATCTTTAGACACTAAAGACCCTGGTTTTCGCCTTTCCGCATCTTCAGGCATTTTATCACGGATACAGAACTGACCTGTTCAGTTGTGTGTCAGTTCTGTTGCATCCATGTGATAGAATGCCTGAAGATGCCGAAAGGCGAAACCCGGGTCGTTAGTGTCAAAACATGTGGAATCGTAAAAAGTTATAACAATTCAAATTTTACAAATTAATAAACTGAAACAACTTAATAAACGATTTTCCTTGTGTTTATAGTTGCACTTTCATAAAAATTTAAGATTTCAACAAGTTGATTGCTGAAAAAATGCCTACCGTATATTATGGGAACGAATTCTATTATGATATGCTACATTAATATAAGATGGCTTGTAGCCTCATACTTCAATCAATCACTTTGCAATATTTGGCATCATACAAACATGAGATAGACGCTTGATCACCTTTTCTTCAATATATTGGGTAACGTACTAAGTGCATTTTTAGCATTCAACATGTTAAAACAGTGGCATCGAAAGGGTTAAATCAATTCGATAAAATATGTTTATATATATATATATTTTTGTTACTTAAAAAGAGATATTAATTATTTAAAAAAATCAATCTATTTGCTGTATTCCACAAGCGACCGTTTAAAAAAATAAACAGATTTTTTTTTAAACAAAGAATGCTTTTATTTAATGTTTTGAATGTTTCAAAATCAATTTAATCTATTTCACTTAAACACTACCATAGAGGCGGCATTATTTTTTAACCCTTATCTTTGGATGGCAACACTTTTTAATTATTCATCCCTTATCAAAGTGACAGCTTTAATTATGTACCATTGTTTCTCAAGTGCAAAGGGCTAATACTGACTATCAAAGATTGCTCTCATAAGTCATTGACTCTGTGAGGCATTTAAGAACAGGGAGACAAATTGAAAATGTCAATATTAATTGAAATTGACCATGAAATTACATTCAGAACTCTGTGATTTCTTATTATTTGATCGCAGATAAGTCTTGATAATTTGGCTCTACCGTATAATACATAAAATGTTAACCATTCTTCCTTATTGTATTTTTCACAAAACAAAACTTGAATTTTTTATGTATACAGTTGAATGGAAACATTCTATGAAAGTAATTAAAATATGTATTTTATTGTTACTTTGAGTTTTGGTGTGCGGCCTAGCTTAATTTAAAAATTGTTGGGTAAAAAATAAACCTATTTTATTTTGTATTTTTGGGATTATTTTGTGAAATTATTGAGTGCAGTATTTTATTAGAACACAATTTTATTGGAAATTAATTTAATCAAACAAGTTCCCTGTAAACAGTAGCATGTTTTCGTTAACTCATTCATTACAGATCACATTAGAATTTCAATATCAAATTTAAACTGTTGAAAATTTGTATGATTCCACAGGTTTTGTCACTAAAGACCCTGTTTTTGCATTTCGGCATCTTCAGACATTTTATTACACTGATGCAACATAACAATTGTAACGTTTGTGTGCACGACTTAGAGGGAACGGTGCTTTCGAGATATATTGACTGTATTCATCTACCATTCAAAGGGCTTTTTGTTTCTTTAGAAATGAATAAAAAACTACATTTTTAACTATTAATTTTATGCCGAAAAAATAATCATTTTTATGTACAATATGGTCTTAGGTTTATTATATTTTTGTAGGATTTTTACATGTCTTTATATTACTTATAGTTCAATCCTGAAAGAAAATTATTCAGAAATTATGTGCTCAAATGATAGAAACTGAACAGTGGTTTGTTTATTTATGCATTATCATACAAACAACATAAATATGATATACTTTTCTTTTTTACAACTATAAAGTCGACAATTCCTAATGCATTAATGTACTTAAAATTGAGCAAATTTATATCACCATTTATATATTTGACCCTCTTTGAACACTTTGAGCATTATCAGTGACAAAAATTTTATGCAAGAGGTTTTTTGTTTAATTAAATTTAGCCTAATTTTGGTAAATCGATTCTCAAAAATATAAGAGTGTTTCAAGAGACAAAAATTTCATGATGACATTAATTTTGGTGGTAAAATATATAAGTAATAAAAATGTAAGAATATTATTTACATAGGTCAGCAGGGGGCCGGTTAATTTTGCTTAAACAAAATGGCTTATGGGTTTATACAAAAATCAAACAACTGAGAAGCTTTTTTAAGGCAATGTTTCTCATTGTTAAAATAACCGAACATCAGTGTCAAAAATAAACAAATCACTATTTGGTTTCAAACATTAATTGTTAACCATGTTTTAATTTTATGTTAGTTAATGTGTTTTTCATTTATATTGTCCACTGTTCAGTTGATTTGATGTTATTTTTTCGTTAAATATAAGTGCCATCGGATTTTTATTGCTTTTGATTAATTGTAGAATAAATTTGAAATGTTATTTTAATAAAGTCTTTGAAATATTACAAAAAGACTTCATTTTTTTTACCAATTGAAAAGAATACAGTTGATCAAAATCAAATTAACATCTGTCATAAATTTCAAGAAAAAAAGAATTTTAAGGTGCTTATAACTTAAATGTTGAAATGGCAACACAGCTGTCTCTATAAATCATAAAAGAATTGACCGTTACAGTATTGCCACCAACCTAAGTATTTGAAATATCGTGAAATGTCTTTTGATATCATAAATTATATTTTTGTTTGTTTTGACCAATCCGGATAATCGAGGTTCTACTGAACAAAAATCCTCTGTGATTTATTGTGTGATTTATTGAGACAACGTGAATTTGTTTTTGAACAATTAAAAAACTGTAAAAATAATTTGATAAGCCAGTTCTTATTTTTTAATTTTCTTTAAAATGACATTTTATTAATGAAATTATTCTCTATTTTAAGGTTACCTGGTTTTATTTTAAGTTAATAAGAATTGATTTATAAAAAATACTGCACAATGACCGTATTCAAGTCAACACTTCCTATAATTTTTATATTTAGTTTTTTAACTATAGTTTTATTTATATTATTATAAGTTATTTTTTAATTATTTAAATAAATTATTCATGTCTGAAATGAAAGAACAAAATTTGCGGCTATATTTACTGTTCAGGTCAATTTATAACGAGTTCAACAGTCAACTATTTGGACCGGGCAAGTTGATTGAATGTCCAGATTACACTTGTGGATACAACCATCGTGATGTTAACCACGCACCGTGGGTCTACCCCGAGATGAATGCCGGAAAAACAGAGCTATTTCCAGTGGTTCGTCCTAACACAGGCTCAATTAGCTACCGTGACTTAGTATCAACCAAGGCTAACTTTGAGCATTCGTCATAGAGAAATAACGTATTTTCTATTCCTCTTTAGATTCAACACAAAGTAGGCTTAACACGTTGACTGCGGAATGTAAGCCCAGCACAACACATGTTTTGTAAACACATATATATATACCCAGGACGTTCCCAGGCGCATAATCAATGTCTCTCAAATATAGATGTTTATGCTCTAGAACAGTGGTTCTCACGTGAAATTTCACTGTGGCGGTATTATAAGCATCAGCTGTCCTATGGAAATGTCACGTGGCCGCACCAAATGTGATAAAAATAGTTTCGATATTTATTTTTTAATATAGTGAATTACACTGAATATTATATTGACTTAATTCATGGTCAACGTATAACTTCAACCAAAATTTTTCGACAGTTTTGTTATTGAAACGGTCTTTTACTTAAACTCGACTAAATGCTGGATAAGTCAGGTTTATTCAATCAATTTTAAAATTATAATAATTTTACAAATTCATTTGTAAAAACACATTTTTTAAATACCAATATTTATTATAAAACTGTTGGTGGCCGTACATGAGAACCACTGCTCTAGGCACATATTCCGCACCCAACGTGTTAATTCTTCAACCACAACAAATTTTCAGTATACAGATACACAGAAACAGAATACTTATCTTACAGTGTTATAATGGAGTTCTACCAAGTAAATGCCAATTTAATCAATAAATAACATTTTCGTTTTTTTTTTCGTTTGAGCGCAAACGTAGATGGATTTAAAATTGGTCTTGGCAAAAAGGCATCGGACCAAAGAAATGAGTAGAATCGATTCATTTTTTTTAATCAGTATTACATTATGGAAGACAGCTGTGTAACACCGACTGTATTCAGGTGAAGGTGGGACAACCAACTTGTTCAGGTCTAGTCATTACAGTCTTATGCCTTTTGTAAAATACGATTAAGTGAAACATGAATATTTAAAAGCTATTATTTTTCAGAAAATCGAAACATTAAATTATTTCAGTTCGTAAAGGCCATCAAACATATCAGCTGATCTAAGAATATATAACATAGTCACAAATTATAATGTTTTAATAATCATATAATTATTGTTACAAATTGGTTTTTAAAGTTTGATATATACAGTCGAAAACAATTAACACAAAATTGAGGGGACCGAAACACTATTTCATAAGTCGAATTGATGCGTTAAGCAATTCTCACAAAAAAAAAATCGACATTTATGATGTTGTAAAATTTAATTATCTAATCAGTCATTGTGGTCACTTTTAAAATGTTAACTGTCACTTCTTGATGGAAAGGCACGATATTTTGAATAATAAAAGCACATTTGTTAGTACTTATTTCCACGATATATTTTTTTATCAGGACCGGTTAATCTCTGGCTATATTATTTTTGCTTAAGTTACAAAAACGTTCTGTGTTAAGTGAAATTTTGTTTCAAATTAATAAAATACATTATTATGATTTTAGACATATCGAATTTGTCGATACCTATTTCATTTTAAATGCTTTCGACTGTATATTATACCATTTTATTTTATAATTGATTAATTTGCAAATTATGTTCAAACAGTGATAACTTTTAATCACTTTTTTCAAGTTCCTTTTAACATACTTTATTAAATAAAATTGCACACCACGATAACAGTTTTTACTTTATAATTTTTGTTTGTGAATTTGTATATAACATTAAATATAGATAAATTACATCTTATTTAACACATCAAACGCACAATTAATATTTTAATGTAAATTACATTGTAAATAGGTTAGATGTTATAGAAAGTATTTGCGATTTTTTTATCTTACAATGTTGCCAAGGGATAAAATATTATTGCTTAATGAATATTGGTCTGAAATATGAATGACAACAATCATAATGAATGTTCTATCAATTCACAAGAGCAAGTCAAATTTGAAATAAAATTAATTAGGAAATTTGGTGTAAATTTTTTAAATGATTGGTGGTTTGGCTTCACACAGCTGTCAAAACTATATCTAACCATTTTTATCCTACCCTATCTCTTTACAGTATGTTCGAAACGTCTCAAGCATTTTTAGATAAAAAAACAATATTTTTTATTTATTTTTGAATTAATATGTGATGATAATGAAATTCTGTCAAGCACCTTCAGTCGATATCATAAATTGTGTTTTTATTATTTAAAATATCATGTCTTTCCATCAAGAAGTGACAATTAACACCTTAAAAGTGCTTAAAATTTTAGCCTAATGTTAAGTTTTCTAGAGTCAAAATGGTCCTCTTGTAAACTGTAAACGAATCATCCCTTCATGTTAAAAACCTGGAAAATGCAAGAGAGCAATATATGCCGATGAATGGACCTTGGGAGTCTTGACACACACCTGTTGGGGCTAATAATGGACCCAGTGAGATCAAAATGGTTAATTATAGAGACCTGACATAGCAATCAAAAATGTTTGTAGAACTAAATATTTGATTATTTTTCCAAGTAAATGGTAATTCAATCTATCAGAAACTTTGTAGTTTATTCAACAGTGAAAGAGCGAGCAAGACAAACTGAGTCCACGCAAGCACATCCTAGCTTTGGCTAATAAAAATGTATATTGTTAAAGGTTCCTGACAAAATTAATCAATCATAATTATTGGGTCATCGAAAAAATGGACATTTAGAATAATTTTAAATTAATCCTCTGACTGCTAAAGTCTTAACAGTGGAAACAGCTGAATGTAGTGTGTTTATAAATGATACTCAATAATAAAACAGTCTGAAAATTGTTAAAATTTCGTATCCAAACTAATTTTTCTATGAAAAGATTTCATTATTCTCTACTTAAGTACTCTGCGTTGGAATATTTTTTACACAGCTCAGCAGACGACAGGTTAACAATTTATACAAGTTTTAAACATTTTAAATATATTTGAATTATTAGTGTCACACTGTGAAATGTTCAAACAAAATTAATGAAAAAGTAGACTGTAATTATTAACACTAAAAAGATTGTCAATCCAATGCGAGTGTATTTTGTGTTTAGGTTTTTTCAGGTTGGCAATATTCTGTTAATGAATTAACTTTAATATTATAAAATATGGCCTGTGAAGATTGATCAAGTATGCTTTGTGGTTCACTTCCAAATAAATTCGATTATACTTTCTTATCTTAAAATTGAATTTATTTGTAACTAAAATTTGAAACCATCTCGTAACCTCAAAAGAAAATTGTCACAATCCAAAATCGCAATATTTGCCATGAATAAAAAATAATTCTTCTATACTTGTTAACTCACCACTAGATAGCTGAAATGACAGTATGGCTTTTTAGAAATTTGGTAAATATTGTCACATTTTGCATTGTGACATATTTTCTGGAGTTTTGTATGTGAAATTAATATTGAATGCAACTAAAAACATGTTTCGTTATATTATGTGATTTTTTTACATACGTCAATTATACTAAATAATTAATATTTCAAAACTGTCTTTTTTAAGTTGTGACACTTTTCTTACAGGATACTTGTTGAAAATTCTACGGTCTATTTGTGACCACAGCTACAAGATAAAATTTCTAAAGTGGAACCCTTTTCTATCTTTCTGAAGTTGAGTCTAGAACAGTGGTTCTCATGTGCGGCCACCAACAGTTTTATAGTAAATATTGAAAAAAATGTGTTTTTACAAATGAACAAAATTTTTTTTTTTTTTTAAATTGATTGTTTGCACTTGACTTACCCAGCATTTAGTCGAGTTTAAGTAAAGGACCGTTTTAATAACAAAACTGTTTTTGGTGGAAGTTTACTTTGACCATGAATCAAGTCGATATAAAGAATTAACAACATTTGCTTTATTAATTTTATCAATTTTACCTACAACCGTATTATGTGAAAGATCATTCAGTGTAATGTACTACATAAAAAATAAATATCGAAACCATTTTTATCACATTTGGTGCGGCCACGAGACATTTCCATAGGATAGCTGATTTTTGTTATTTAAATTACATATATAGAATGCATTAAAGAAAATGATAAGTGTCATTTTCTACCCAGAGATGGCATTATTATGTCCTCTTAGAATGTCGAATGTAGATTATAAAAATATGCATCTTTCAAAATGTTGTGGAAAATAAAAACACAGAAAATAAACTTACTATTATAAAATTTATTCATGTCGACAACACTAAACTTCTATATAATTATTGATATTCTAATTTAACACATAAATGCATGCACTCGTTCAAGTGGTATTATTGCATAGTGTTAAAATATCAAGTTATTTTCTAAACCTTTGAAGTCAGTTTCATAATGTAAGTATGGTTTGATAACAAACATATTACAGCAAAGTCTACAGCGAAAATGCAAATCCCGGAATAATTAACACTTTTGGAGCCTGCCCCTTTTAAATATGAAATCTATAAGTTTATTTCCCCCCAAAATATACATTTAAAACTCTTATTAGCTTAATTTTGTAGCGAGTTATTGTTTACTTCATATTTTTTTTTTTGTACATTTTTAACATAAAAATGAGAAAATATTTTTTTCTGTATATATGAGAATAAACCATATTTGAAAGTGTGATAACAATTCATTGAAAATTGTAAGAATCCCAATCGACAGTAGACATCGCATTACATGGCAAGATCCCTCAAGGGGTTGACAGTAAAGTAATAATTTGATTTGCTAGATTTCAAGTCATTTTATTATTTGAGTCATAAAATGCAATACAACAATTACAAAATCTTGACACAAACATAAAGCAGGATTTCTAGTTTATATAAATAATAGAATACAGAGAAAAGTTGATTTGATGAAGGTAACAATATCAACGTTCTGAATTTGACTCTAGTGAGATGTTCTTTAAAGTTTGGTTCTATTGAGATGTTCTGAATTTGATTCTTCTGAGGTGTTCTATAGAGTGCATATCGAGTTTTACTTATCAGCTTTTTTAGCTTCAATTGCATTTAAAATCTTTCTTGGGTCAGTTTTAAAAGTTTTCATGATAGGACCTTTGCCCGCTTTATTGAAGAGCATCTCATCCAATTTCTGTCGGTCTTCCATTTCTTTTGTAATTTTAAGATTATCCCATGAGTCTTTGGCTCCTTCGACAAAACCTTTCTTGGGTATCGGCAAACTGTCAGGATCGTGCGTAATCAATTTGGGTATATTGAAGTATTCCCGTACTCTTGGCACTCTCAACATGCCGACTTGCAACAGCGATATCGTGTTCGAAGAGAACCAGTACATTAAAATCGCTCCGGGGAAATTTATCGTGAAAGGAATCATGACAACGGGAATCGCTCTGAGGACGTAACGCATCATCTGCATGTTTTGGTTGCTCAAACGTCCGGCGTCAGTTCCGAGTTCAATGGTGAGCCACAGAGTTGCGCTGGTAAGAACAGGTAACAAATAATAAGGATCCGGAATTGTTAAGTCTGTGAACCAAAAAAGACCGCCAGATGTCAAACTTTCTACAGGACAATTTGCCATTCCTCGCAAGCCCAAGAAGAATGAAATGAAGAAAGGCGCTTGCACCAATGGCACGATCATGTTTTTGACAGGGTTAAGTTTTTTTTCTTTCATAAATAACATCAATTCTTGGCTGTATCGTGCAGCGTCCAGTTGGTTTCCTGATTGTCGCGCGTTTGACATTTTTAACTGCAGGTGTTGCATTTGGGGTAAGTTATTATTCATTAATGCACTGTTCCTTTGTGAAATTATTACCAAAGGGAACACGAGAAGTCTTACACAAATTGTGCCGATCATTATGGCTCCCCACCAAGGAATGTCTAAAGATATATGTACATATTCTAGACAATTCTGAACTAAGCCGACGGGCGAGTATCCTCCCAAACCCAGGCTTACTAATGACGGTTCTCCGCTTGCGATAGTCGACGCTGCGTCGACTAACGTTTCCGATACTACGGGAGGTTCGGGTAAATTCTCAAGACGCAATTCTTTAGCGCCATCGACGGCGGGCGAGACAAAACGCACTTCGGACGCCGATTTATCCGACATCCATCTGGCTTGGCAGACCACATATTTGTAATTACGTGACTTTCCATGGAGCAAGTGATAATTGCGTCTGACGGACACTGACTGGTTAACTGGTGCCAATCTAACCTTAAATGTCAGCGGTATTCTCAAAGCGGCAGCTTGGCAGTGTCTTCCGAGTACATTTAACATTTTTGTGTTTTATTAATGCAGCTAAGTTAAAATATACAGAACAATAACCTTATAAAAAGACAAATTTTAACATTTAGCTTTATTTTGGTAACCCGCACAAGCCACCGAGACCTCGGTTGCCATGCTACAACTCACTACAACTGGTTAAGTAACCACATGAAAACTATTTTTTTACACTATGAAAATATTGCGTAATACAATACAGAATGTTTATAAATAATATTCATCGGCTCTCATGTTTAAAAATTTGCGTTGTTGTAAAATTTTGTGATTATTGATATGTTTTTGTTATTTTTAAAAAGTATATCATAAACCTGTATAGCGTAGATATTGCTATGATTTTACAGAGTCGTCATTTGTGCGTCAAAAAGACATTTTCATTCACCTGCTGAATTTGAAAACAAAATTATATAATTTTTTTTCATAACATTTAGCATATTTTACATCGGCTTATCTCCAATGTTTTTCTCGTGTTGCAACACGAAAACAAATAACTAAAGTCCATCATTTGACACTTGCAAAAATTGATGACAGTTTTCATCATTTTATGAATTAAAAAGTTTGTCTCATCGTGATATATATTAGAAACAATGAAACTAGAAGTGTGGAAAGGAGACTGGGGCTTGGCCTCTGTAGATTTAGAATGTTTACAAGTTTTGGTATGAGTTAAATCGTACTTGTTTCATTTACAGGTTATGTGTACCGGCCCATTTACATTTTATCTAACCCATATAATTTTGCAGGCCTATTCAAAATTTTTAGGAAAATCAATCGAATTCGAGGAAAAAAATAATCCATACCGTACGCCGTCTGGAAAATTTCCCGTATTCAGAGATGGCAAGAAGACATTCAACAAATTTAATGACATCACAGATTATCTCAAATCGCAAGTATGATATAAATTTCTACCAAAATATACCTGCTTCATGTAAAATTATATTTTTTTGATTTGGCGTATAATTTTCCAACCAATTGAGTACTTATTGTTGTATCATTATTTGATTTATCCATATTACCACCTTAAGAAATAAATAGATCCTATGTAGGTTTGCATAATTTTTGGATGGTGTAATAAGACACGTTGGATTTTGAAAATGGAACTAGGTGGGATATAGACAATGGCGGTTTTGTTTATAAAATAAATAGAGGTGCTACAGTTGGTAGAATATATAAAAAAAAATATTTTCAATTTCCTTTAGTAGTAGTAGTTTGACAAGGGAGTAAGCCGAAATAGCTATCAACTATATACATTATAATTTTTGTAGAACTAAAATACATCGCTATTTTTAATAATTTAAATGATGGATTCAAAACGATTCAAATTAAATAAAAAAACGTTCACTGCTGCAAGTTCTGTCTCTCATGATTAAGATTGCCAATTGATCAGGATTGTCCAGGAATAGGAATTACTATCCCGAATATATGTTAAATCAGACTAGGTATTGGCTGACTGATAATGATGATGAAAATGTTCAATTTTCAGCTGTTTGTTCCGGAATAGTCACAAAAAAGTTGAAAATCCTACTCACGACCCGGGCTTCGCCTTATGACATCTTCAAACGTTTTATCACATAGATGCAGTAGAACTGTCAGTTTTCAAAGATTGCTGATTGGAATGTACTCAAAAATACAATACTATTAAAAGTCTCAAAACTACTGTATACCAGAATTTTTTTTTTATTGAAATATGTCTTGATTTATCTTGAAAATCTTCAGGTGTTGGCAACCATCGGTACTTAATTAATGTTTTAAAACTCAGCATTAAAATATCTTTCAAGCAGTTCACAGCTAACGACACGTGGCATGTTTTTGTTTGCAAATTTTTTGAGCCCACAGCACTTAGTCATTTAACATGAACAATGAATTTAATTGAGCTCAGTTGAAATTCCAATTGTAACTGTGAGATAGAATTCAAAACCCAGTCGTTGAGAGACAAAACAGTTAAAATAATGTAAAATGTTTCTATTCTTGCAAAGCATTATTACAGTGTATTTCATTTACGAAATGATTAATGCTTTATTTATTGCAGAATTATAATGTAGATTCTCACCTGACTGAAAATCAATTGTCGGATGTGTGGGCCTTCCGGCAATACCTTAAAACGAATCTGTTTCCTTGCCTGGAGTACGCGTGGTGGGTAGATGAAACCAATTTCACCGAAATCGTCAGACCTTGGTACGCTAAAGTCCTACCGTTTCCTTTCAACTTCTACTACCCCAAAGTATTCCAAAACAGGGCTATGGATATGGTGGACACTATGTACGGTGAATTCTGGGACAAAAAAATAGTGCATTGCGAGGTATTTAAAAATACATAATTCAATTTACTACTATGGTGCACAACTTATTTCAATAAGGGGTCAATTTATCCATTTTTTATTTTTTCATTGGTCGCAAACGGTATAGGTGTTAACCCGTTGAGTAGTGAGTTATTTTTTTACGAAATAAGTTTTTTGGTTTATTTTAAATAAATTTTTTTTTACATTTCATATAAAATTATGCGGTTTTTTTGTGGTTCAATCTAGAAAGAATATTTATTATTATATCACGTAGTAAATAAAGTTTACAATTTAGAAATGCATAGTAATAAATGTAAATAAATTTATTCACTATGAATTTTCTAGAAACAATTACTTTAGTTTGAGCCTAAAAAAATAATTGCAGTCTAAGTAAACATAGTTCGATATTGACACTGATTCCTAGAAAGAAAGCGGTTGAACAGACAGTAAATTGTATGATACATGATTAAAAGTGTAGTTTCTTTGAATTTTCTTTTTCGTAAAATTCTTTTATTAATTTGAAACAAATAAAAAATGGAAGCCCGACTGCTTAAAATTATTGACAGATATGTGTAGATATTAATATCTGAAGAAATTATAATTATTGAACAAAAAATACGGAACTTGCAATTGATAAAAGACATCACAATATTTGGACGTACATGTACGGCCATACTCCTCAAAGGGTAAATAATATGTGAGTTTTACATACAAACAAAACTCTTTTTGTGTTTTCAGCAATGTCCAATATCCAAATAACCTCTACCTGGTTCACATGAGTGATAATGATGTAGATAAAATGTCACACGGATGACGTGGTGTGGGTAGGAATTTGGAGAGAGGGCAGTAGAAAGTTTTGCCAATTTAACAAGTGAATTGAGATACGCAGCATAGAAAAAGACGAAGTCTTTCTCTTATTTTGGATCTTGGACATTGCAATGGAGCACACAATAATATATCATACTTCACGAGATAAACATAATATTATTTTAACTTAACGGTTACATCATTTTATTGGTTACTTTAATTATTCTCCACTATGCATTAATTAACTTATTAATTGTAGTGAGATTTCTGACACTGCATGCTGGCAGCAAGCATTTTGAAGTTTGTTCAATATTTCTGGTCGCTATCATCAGTATAGCATTAAGGTTTTAGGTGACCAGACAACATTTGCATTGAGAGCTTTATTTCGATGAGGTAAACACTCGCTCACAAATGTAGGTGCTTCCGAAAAAAAAATTACACAAAGTAGAGCCTTTTTAGATAGGGCAGGAAATTGTTTTAAGACAGACATTTGTAAAAATTCTATAATATGTTTCATTCACTAATGATTCATATCTTATTCCTTTGCTACTATATATTTTGTTCTTGTATCAAATATAGAATTTCTCATTTTCAATAAAAAATTTAGGGATTATAATTGTTATTTTGGGCTGCATGCGGCTCACCGGCCATGGTTTGTGCATCACTGGTTTATTATATACTTGAAAGTTTAAACACTTATTTATTGTATCTATTATATATTTAAGCTTTACATGGCGGCCGAAAAATGTTTTGAAGATTTGTCCATGCGTCTAGGATCGAATGAGTTCTTTTTCGGCATCCGCCCATCGTCACTCGACGCAACAGTCTTCGCTTACCTCGCTCCCATTTTAAAAATGCCCCAAAAAAATCCAACGCTTCAAAAAAATCTTAGGACATATGATAACCTCGTACAATTTGTCACGAGAATATCGCAAAGATTCTTCTCAGCAAAATATCAAGGTAATTAAATATGTATATTTTAATCAAAAATTATTAATTTTTGACCATTTAACCGGCACTCTTATCAGTTCAAAAGTGTACCGTTTTTGACACTTACGCAAATATGCGTAATGTGATATACATAGTTTTAAAACGTTTTTAAGTTGCCATTTGATTTCAGCAATCATCATGTGTGATATACATACATAATTTCTAAAGTTTAAAAAAAAAATCATAGCTTCCAAACCGATTTTAATTTTATTCTAATTCTTACAAACAAGCAATTGAACAAAATTTTGAGCTAATTAGCAAGTATACAAATCCGTAGGCTCAAGAACTGAAAAACGAATTTACAGACAATAATAGTCGTTAAACCTTTGGTCACTCATAATTTTGCTCGCGTAGATTGAAACTGGTCATGACCATCAAATATATTTTGTAAACAATACTAAAATTTTTTGCTACTATTTAAATAAAAAATTTTAAAAATGTTTTTCAGAGTATGAAAACATTCGAAAGAAGGCATTAGAGGAAGCAAGTTTAGCAGAAAAAAATCCCTCATCACAGCACTTACGGAATAAATTATTCGCTGGACTTTTTGCAGCCCTGGCGATGTTAGGTTTCGCAATATCCAATGGACTTCTTCAGGTTAGTGAATATTATTATATTTTATTGCAGCTTTTTTCTACATTGACGAATCCACTCGGGTTATTTTTAACATTAACACATTCACGACGGAATGAATCGGCCGGAAATACGGATATACACCTATCCCTCGTTTTACACGGTACTTGTTTTACATATTTTCGCATTTAAACGGATTGAAAAAAAATTTTAACCAGTTAATTTAACGGCTAAAATCATCCACGAAGGACTTGAATTGGGAAGAAAATTAAGTAATTATTTTGTACACAATGACTCAAATGTTGACCAAGCCCTTCCGACGTGATATTTATCAATTCTTGGCTCAATATGATGAGGTCCATAAAGATCTCACAAGAAATTCGATGCAAATGTTAATAACAGATTTTATTACCAAATATCCTCGAGGTGTAAATGTTTCTACTTTGGCACAAATAATTTCGAGTGATGAAAGTGACTTTGAACCAGTCACGAAGAAGAGATTGACAGTGATTTGTGATAGTAATGAATGATAAAAACTCCGCCAACCATTGCAATACAGTAACCTCCCGCTTAAGTACGCAAAAAATGTGGTACGCATCCCGGTTAAGTACGCATGAAAAATGGCAAAAAACTTGGATCAATATTTATTATGCAAAAAATTTAAGAAAACTGAACACAATTATTTTATAAAGTGGAAAACAGTTAAGATAACAATTAACTATTATACAAAGAGAAAAAAACAAAAACAAATTTACATTTTTATTTGGTTTACAAACATATCGTAAAGTGTCAACTGCACATTGTTTTTATTGTTTGATTTTTTTGAAATTGATGCTATTTTTATTATTTCTTTTGAAAGTTTTCAAAAGAGCATAGAAGATCGTTGTAATCAGCTCCTGCTGCATTTTTAACAACTGGGCATAAAAGCTGATTTTCTATATTTATTGCCATTTCACACAAGTTGTCAAATCCTTCAAACTTGACTAGACATTCGTTGTTTTCCAGATCGGAATCGTCAGATTAGTGGCTTTCATCCGGTACTTCTTTCACATCTTCCAAAACATCGTCCACATCTTTGAGAATTTCCTGAACATATGCTTCAGTGTTTTCCTCGTCAATTCTTTCGAAGTTTATAGCATCGTTGACGTCAATTTCAATGCTTACTTTTGCAAACATTGAAATGATTTCATTGATCCATTCGTTCTCAGAATTCTCAACAGGAACGGGTGTAAGGGTCATTATCTCGGTTTTGGCAAAAGAGTTTGCGATTGTCTCTGCTGAGATGGCGTCCTATGCCTCCTTAACAAAATTGGCAGCATCTAATAAATGTGCTGCATTTCCATATGCAACACCAGCTGCACCCCTTGAAAGCTGTTTTGCTTGAACTGCTTTGATGCTTTTTAAACCATCATCCATTTCATAATAGTTAAGGACTTCTTTGAGATACAAATATTTATATCGCTTTTTCAGGGCTGCAATAATTCCCATATCACATGGCTGTTTCCAGCTTGTGCAATTAGGTGGGAAAAATGCAACCTCCACATTATCTCGTTTAAATGCCTCAAAATGTCCTGGTGCATTGTCCATAAGCAAAAGAACTGGCCTTCCTGTTCTCTTTTTGATTTCGGGATAAAAAACTTCATTAAACCACTTCCAACAGGTTGCCACATCCATCCAAGCTCTTGATTGATTAAAATATTTAACCGGCCATTCTCGGTTTTTGATGCATGCTGGACGTTCTGGTTTCCCAATAATTGTGCAAGGGATTTTGTGAGTGCCTGTTGCATTAGCACATACCGTCAAAGAAATTCTATCTTTTGTTTTCTTTTTTCCACGAGTCGTGTTAACGTTTTCGTTTGGTAAAAGCAGAGAATACCGCGGTAGAAGTCGAAAAAACAGTCCAGTTTCATCCATATTGTAGACATTTTCCGGTTCATATTTAGAAATCTTTTCGTACAATTCTGACAAGGCTTGTAGCAGTTCAGGATTTTCTTTATCAACTTCTGCACCTTCTCCGTGTAACATCATTGATTGTATCCCTTTTCTTTGACAAAATTTTTTCAACCACTGCCAAAATGCCTTGAATGATTCAATGGACACATCAGCTGCAATAGATTTGGCTTTTGCAATTACCAATATGGGTGTAACTGGAAGCGGAACTCTTCGCATCCCTTCTATCCATAGAAACAACTTGTCGTCAAGTTCTGGGTGATGACCGAATGAAGAGCGAAATGTTTTCTTTTTAGTATTTTCAGACATCAGAGCTGAACGGTTTTGTATATTATCTTTGTTTAGCCAAATTTTTCCGATAGCACCTTCAGTAACACCATAATTTCTTGCCAGAGATCATTTGCTTTGAGGTTTTTACATACTGAGCTTAAAAATAATTTCATTTCGTTCTGCTTCATTTAGACGTTTCATCAAAAAATGATTTTCCAATTAATAAAGATAAAGATTTATAATGAAACGTAATACATAGGTATGTATGACATGTGTAAACTTACGTTGAGATGATTCACTTGCGTTAATGATGATAATTATGTGCAGACAAGAAGTAACCAGTGGTAGCCGTAAGGGAATCAGTCGCATACTGACATTATTGCATCATATTTACCATATTGCATTTTTTTAATGTAAGTGGGGGAGGTGCAGAAAAGAAAGGGGGCGGGCCTTAAAATATGTAAATACGCACCTCCCGGTTAAGTACGCACAATACCCTTTGATTCAATATGCGTACTTAACCGGGAGGTTACTGTAATCGTTTTATGAATCTTTTGGATTTAATTTTTTTATTTTTATTATATGCTTTATGTGTATTTAATTAATAAAAGAAAATGTATATTTATACTTTTTCATAATTTTGTTTCATTTATGTATTTTAGAAAACATCCAAATTATGCATTTTTGTGTACTTTTCGATTTACACGGTTTTACATTAAAGAAATATACAATTTCGATTTACACATTTTTCTCAGGAACCTATCTACCATGTAAATCAAGGGATAGGTGTATTGTAAATTGATAAAACTGTAAGGTCTTACAAAAAAATGGTTGTTGGGGAATATTTTTTAAAAAATTTGTTGGATAAGCTCTGTTGTTATAATATGATTTTTTTTCAGGTGAATTTTAAAGAAGAATTTGAAAGCGCCTCGGAGTTCAATGACATGTTCGAATTGGACGAGGATGAAAATTAAAACATATCTCTTTTAAAATTTGCCCAAATTCGTGAACTCAATCCCATCATAATGTCTTATAGAAGAATATATTGTAACATTCATTATTTCAATGTTGCAATAATACTACAATCGCTAATAACCACTTAGACTCCACGCCACTACAGCAACATTATGAATATATGATGATTTTTTTAAATCAATTAAAATCAGAGCTGTCTTAAAAATATCATTCGATTTCCAAAATTCTCAATTTTTGAACCATTCTCATGTTATTCACATTCGAGTTGAACAATTGTCACAGGACTGTGCCAATATGATATTTTTTTAATTTGTATGTCTTTTTGTAATAGTCCTGAAAGTATTAACATGTAAAATTATTTTTATTCAAAATTTTCTGTGTGAAAAAGAAGTGAAGGCATTCCAATGTTACAAGAGAATTCACATTTAATGTGTTACAAGATGAAAGAAAATATAAATACAGTTCATTGTACACACTTATGACGTAACATAAATGAAAATATTGAAGAATATTAAACGCTAATCTCTTAACCGGATGGCTGCCTGAGACGAGATGTTTCGTCAATATCTTTAAACATATTTTCCTCCAAAAATATTCCTTCTGTTAAAATGATTCATTGACAGGACACACACTGATATCTATAAGAAAGGTTTAAAAACATTTTACCATAACTGTAAAGGATTTCTACATCAATTTTTCGCGATTTCTTCGAGTGTTTGAACCGTCACTTGACAGATGTCAATAGTTAGAGGGTTACCAATATTAATTTTCTTCAAAATTCTTCAAGAAAACCTGCTTTCTTATGATATAACAACAGCTGACATGCTGGGTACAGATGTATATTTTTTTTGGCAGCCAAAAGATTAAATGTCAATTCAGAAAAATGTTGCGTGTGTTGGTTCAATTATTAGGTATATATGAAATAAATGCCGTTTTTGTTTTTTAATGAAACAAAAAACTTTTTCTTCTATTTAATCATTCAAAATTTAATTAACTTCCAAGGATATGACCTTCTCCTATTTTTTGGTCAGTTTTTCAATTCCATTTCTATAAATCTTTTTTTTTAAACTCAAAATATTCTAAGAGTTCCCTTTTTCTCTGTCAGCGTTTAAAAATATTTTTCCCTTAAACAAGTATTGCATCATATGGAATAAATGATAGTCTACGATGTGAGAATAATTAATAAGTTGTAACACACTCTCGGAAAGGATAAAAATATCACAGATAACAGAAATTTCACGCATAAAACAATAAAATTTAAAAATATGGAATATGTTCACGCAGAAATTAAAGTTGGTTGCGCGTTTGTAACTTTAAAGTTGTGGATTCGTCTATTTGAGAAGCTTTATAAGTCTGAAGATTATGTGGTAAATTAAATTCTGTACTGTTGTTTCTTTGTCTATCGTCCTATCTTTGCCCAGAGAAGTTGCCAACAGAAAAAAATCACAGTAGGGAGTATAAGGAATGTTTACTTGGTCGTTTAATATAAGCATTGAAATTAATTGAGCTCTATTTATTTCTGAAATTTTTACTGTATGTGGATGCCGAAATGCGAATCCCGAATCGTAAATGACAAAACATGTCAAATTGTACATAGTTTCAACAATTCATATTTCATGTTAAAACTCCATTATAAAACACCCTTAGTCAATAGCGTATATTTGTTTCATTAGTGACATACAACAAAAAAAGCCAAAGTTAAAATAGACTGTCTGCTCCCGTTTTAAGTCTATTGAATAAAAAACAAAAAAATTCATCAATGAATTTTGTAATAAGTAGCGAAAATAATTGGCATCCTCTAGTTCATAGTTTCTCAACCGGTAAACGCTGAATCCAAGAAAGGGAGTTGCCAAACTGACATGAAATTTTACATCCTATCTTGCATGGCAATAGATTTCATTCAAAATATTTTTTATTCTACACAATTATTTTATTTATTTGAAGAAAATTTGACCAATTAAAATCAATAACAGATATGTGTGGCATCAATTTTTGAAGAAATAATAATAGTGCAAAAAAAAACATAGGAAGGATAATTGATAAAAGAGGGTACAACACTTGGCGTTACTCCTCAAAAAATTAACAAAGGATGTATTGTAGACCCTAGTTTCTCAACTGGCGCTCCGCGGAGATTTTTGGGTGGTCCACGATATGATATTATTTCGATAAACAATCGAATTTTATGTTGTATTTTATGGATTTTTTTATTTGATATACTTAAATATTGTTAAATCAGCATAGTGTTGCAAAATTAATTGTTTTGAGTAAAAAATCAATTATATAAATATTTATTATTTCATTCCAATGCTGATGTCTGCAAAACATTGTTGGATTTTTTGGTAGCCCACGGACGTAAAAAGGTTGAGAACCTATGCTCTAGTTCATAGGCTCCCAACCTGTGGGTCATGAGGGGTTTTTTGGGAGGTCGCCAACTTATACGGTCAACTAAAAAAATATTCACCTTTGCTTGTCTTTTGGATTGTATGTTTGGGTCACATGGATTTTATGAAAAGAGGTCGCCACCTGAAAAAGTTTGGGAACCTATGCTCTAGTTTAAAAGACGCCGCCGGCCACTGGTGTCCACACATAAACTTGGGCGATTTCAGTTGGGTATTAATTTTTATTTTTCGTAGATTTTGTCTAAACTTGGCTACCTTTGCTAATTTCCAATGTTTGCATTTTTTTCTACTTTCAATATACCATTTATAATTTTTGCAATATATGTATAAAAAATTTAAAAAAATACTGCCAATTTTTCCTTATAACAGCAATATTAAATGTGAACTTATTTTATTTGTAAGTATCGTCCTTGTTGTCTAGTTTTTAGTGTTTTTTTTTTTTGCACAGTTGCCGCATTTTTATTAAGGTATTCAAATATGTTATTGTAAATAAAAATGGTATTACTTGAATAAAGTTGTTTTGTTAAATATTCTATTTCTTGTCTTTGGAAATATGCTCATTCTCTCTCTATATTGATTGCAAATTTATGACACTCATAAATATAAAAATGTTAAATAATTTATTACAGGTTTTTATAGTTTAGTACAGGTGAGTTTTTTCGACTGTCCGTGTGTGGTTTTCAAATATATGTATTGAACACGACAATCATTTTAGACTTTCTGCAGAATTGCCATAACAAGTATTTCATACATCATCAAATCTTAATTGTTACAACTTTGTACAATTCCACATGTTTTGTCGCTAACAACCTGGGTTTCACCTTTCGGCATCTTCAGGCATTCTATCACACGGATGCAACAGAACTGACATAAAATAAACAATTAGCATCGTCTATATACCAAAGTTATTAATTACAGGAAAACACTAACCCCAAGGCAAGCAGTAAATTGCAGCTAAAACAATTTTGATAATATTGATCTAATAATATAATAATTAACACAATTGCCTGCGAATGCCTGAATATGCCGAAAGGCGAAACCGGTTAGTTAGGACCGTTAGTGACAAAACATGTGGAATCGTACAAAGTTGTAACAATTCACTTTTGATATTGAAATTCCATCAAGCACTTTCAGTCGATATCATAAAATATTCTATACATGCATAAATTTATTTAAATCCAAAATTTTATTGGGTTTTGACACTTGATATAAAAACAATTATTTTCAGTTATTTTTTTATTCATTCAATCAATTTTATAATTCCCACAGGTTCTAATAACATTCTTCCACCTTCCTACTAATTTATTAACACCATTTGTGTAAAATTCTGTTGACTTTGATGCAATAAACACGTCAAACAAATATTCTCACTGCCATTTTTGTAGGAATGTGTTGCTTTGAGAACAAAACAAAAGCACGGCTATTTTTTGTATTGATTGGTGACAGAAGATGAAAGGTGGTTTGTGTACAGTAACGTGACACAGAAAAATCAGGGTATACCGGGACAAAGCCCCGTTAACATTAACAATTGAAATCCGTACAAAAAAAGTAATGTTCGGTTCAATTGCAAGGGTATTATAGTGTATTTTAAACTCAAAGATTACACGGGTGGTATTGATAGTTGATTCTCAAATATGTAGTGTTGATAGTGTTAAAAATTTATTTTTCCTGACTATTGTTGAATTAAAATATGGTCCAGTTTGTCCTGATTTACCTCTTCATATGTATGTTTTACATCAACACTTTGAAATATTCTTTATTTATAACCAAAGAGAGAAGAGGTCAAACTTTACTTATAAATAAAAAGAAGGTTTAAAAATGATACGAAAATTTAATTTTATTTATTTTGTGACAGGGTATAAACAATCATAATACAACGGACATATTAAATATTAGCATATTTTGGAACTGGCAGAAATGAAGATCTGGCACTGGGCGGCATTCTGTTGGTCTGCGGAATCGGCATGAACCCTAAACTGGTACTGGGCGCTGAGGGGAAAAAATTTCACACAAATTCAACAATTCATGAAGAAAAGAGAATCAATTATTGGAAAAGCATTTCAACAGAATTTCTTATATAATCGCTGGACTATTTTTTTTTGTTGAGAGAAAGTGCCTCTACTCTACTACTCTAAAGTTAACAAAAAATTACTCAACAGTCAAAAGAGTTAATTAAGCCAGTTAGCTATAGACCCACCAATTGTAGAAATACATATGTTGAATGATTACTTCATTTTTGAATTGTTACAACTTGTACGATTACACATGTTTTGTCACTAACGATCCTGGTTTCGCCTTTCAGCATCTTCAGGCATTCTATCACACGGATGCAACAGAACTGACTCGTACAAAGTTTTAACAATTCAAATTTGATATTTAAATTTCATCAAGCACTTTCAGTCGATATCATAGATTATTTTATTGTACCTTATAACGTCTTTCCGTCAATAAATGAATGACAGTAAATAATAAAATTTAAATAATGGGACATTGGTCATACCGTTGGATGACGCAGTAGTGTTACGAGCATTATTTTTTCCAGTAAAACCGCCCCGACCGCCTCTCTTTGACCCTCTGGTGCTGGTTGTCTTGGTTTTGTAATATTTTGCTCCTCCTGCTCTTGGACTGTTTGTGCTGGACCTCGATCCTCGCCTGAATCTAGAAAATGGACAGGAGTATTACATTTGTAAAGTAGAAGAATTAGACATAGGCATATGTTGCTTTGAGAACTTCATACAACTTATAATAGAGTTATTTGCAGCTCTCAATTGATCTCTTTATAAAAATATATATATTTTCTTTCTCCGTTATAATCATACGGTTGTGGGTTTTTTTCTTCTTATATATGTATTTTTGTATATATGTATCAATTAACCCTATGACTACTAACGTCTCAACTGTTGAGCCAGCTGATTTTACTGTGTTGATAGCTGATATATGAAGTATATTAATTAACAGTGGTTAAAACCTTCTTGTACTCGCTAATTTTTGAGTTAATGCATTGCTTGATTTGTCTTGTACTCAATAAGATTGTTTCGAACCAATATTACTCAATAAATTTTTGAATTCTAGGTGTTGGAATATCCTTGAAACGGCTCAGCAGGGAATGAGTTAAGATTTGAGTAAAAATGTAACTAAATTTGAACACAGCTGATAGATAAGTAAATGTATGTTCAAAATAGTTTTGATGAGGGCGTAAGCCGAAATAGCTATCAACTATATACCTTATAAATTTTCTGCAATACATTGCCATACAATATTTTTATTGTGTTATCTACGGTTGATTTACAAAATTACCTTTTAGCTCGTCCAGCTTGCGAACGTCCCTTTCGTTTTGTAGCACGAGGACGAGCAGACGAAGACAGAGCCTCCTGCTGCCAGTCAATATCTTCTTCGGCGGCTTCCACCTCCGCTCGTTCAGATTCCTGTTTGTCTTGGAGCAGCATCAGCATTGCTAATGACAAATAGAACAACATTTCACTGAGAAAACAATAGAATTTTCTTTTTGAACTGAAGCACATTTCACTTTTAAGGTGTTAATTGTCACTGCTTGATGGAAAGGCATGTTTTTTTAAATAATAAAAACACATTTTTTAGTACTCATTTCCACAATATTTTTTTTGATCAGGACCAGTTTCGCTCATCGCAAGCATTATCAACTAATAGAATACAATCAACAAGCAAGTCTATTTTAATTAATTTATTTGTATACCTGCTACATTAACTCAATTTTTTTTTGTATAGACTTGTTTGTAAATTGTATTCTATCAGTTGATAATGCTCGCGATGAGCGAAACCGGTCCTGATCAAAAAATATATTGTGGAAATAAGTACTAAAAAATGTGTTTTTATTATTTAAAATGAAGCATATCTGTTAATCTTATGATGTTACTAGGATTTTAATGACGATTATTCCATAATTGAAATCAAAAATTTCTTGAATTTACTTTTTAAAAAAATGTATTAATTTCAATACAATATTTGTTTGTATGATCCTAGCCTTAAGGTTTGTGTTTTTCCTTTTTAATTAACTCATTTGGTATATAAACGATGTTAATCGTTTATTGTGTGTTAGTTCTGTTGTTATATAAATAGCTATAGACTATGATACAAAGATTTTATAGAGCAACAATGAAAACCAACGTACATTACCAAGTAAATACGAATTCAATCAGAATATGATAAATTTTTGCTTTTACGACATTCTGTCAACCTATTTGTCAAAAAATAATTAACCCATTTCCTACTGAGTGACTTATCACAGACAATTGTGTAAATTATTATCGGATCAATTTTATTGAAATTTATTTTAACTGTCATTTAATTCTTCCCTTGGGGTCTGTGTTTTTTCTTTAATTAACTCATTTGGTATATAAACGATGTTGATTGTTTATCATGTGTCGGTTCTGTTGTATCGGTGTGATAGAATGCCTGAAGATGCCGAAAAGTGAAACTCAGGTCGTTACAGACAAAACATGTCGATATCATAAATTATACAATAGAAGAGACAATTACCGCATCGCTCCATGGAGTATTTGGTGGTGATATTGAGAAGCTCTTCGCCATATTTTTCGAAGTTTGCATTGGTGACGTGCGGAAGTGTGAGCATCTCGGCAGCAGTTTCCGGCAGTTTCTGCGACATGGCTTTCAAAGCTTGGATGTTCATGATGGACGAGATTGTGACGTTCTTGGTGTGGGCTATATTCCTGAACAAACAAAACCAATTTCAACCTTTAAGGGAGCGAGTTTTTTTATGTGACAATTGTGTAACTTTAAAGTGAGAGGAATGATCTAAAGATAAATAAAATGTATTAATTTCCTCCACGCTAACGCCCTAACGTATGGGACGGCAATGTGCAAGGCCTGTACGCGAGCACCCCAGACGTTGGGACGCTAACATTCAAACGTCAGTAACGCAGGCAATCTTTTGCATATAGGACTGATTTTGGTTTTAAAATATCCCCCAATTCGTTCTGATACTACCACCTCCATTAAATTGTCAAAAGTATTAGGTTTTAATGCTTAAAACATCGATTTTTCAAACCCTACAAATTTGTTTCGATCCCGCCAAATTAACATATCAGTTTGAAACTGCGTGCTAAACTCGCGTCGAACTTCACACTGAACTTTACAACAATCTCGCGACATTGCAATGACACGTGACAGTAATGGCGCTTGTTCATTTGAGTTTGATTGGTGGCTTCTTTACTTCACGGTAATGGCAATTTACGAGTGAGTTATTTGTTAGGGATAATTTGTTAAGGTGATTGTGATAACATAGGACATTTCTTTGTGTTTTTTAATGTTGTGAAACATTCCGTATATTCTTTCCATATAGAGTAATAAATAGAGCAATAAAAAATAATTGGGTCGGCTTTTATGGAAGCTAGATGAATTAGGAATGTTTCCCAACATTAAAAAAGACAAAGAAATGTTCTATATTGTCACAATCACTTTAACAAATATATCCCTAACGAATAACTCACTTGTAATCGCCAATACCGTGATCAAAAGCCACCAATCAAACTCAAACGAACAAGCGCCATTACTGCCACGTGTCATGGAGTGTCATTATTGCAAAGCCGCGAAGTTTGACACGAAGTACACAAATAATTTGTGACTGGCAGAGATCAAAATAAATTTAAAGGGTTCGAAAAATCGATGTTTTAAACATTTAAATCTAATACTTTTGACAAGTGTATGGAAGTGGCAGTAGCATGACAATTTAAGCGATGTTTTGAAACTAAAATCAGTCCTATATGCAAAAGATTGCCTGCATTACCGACAATTGAAAGTTCATGTACTGGCCCGCACCTTGCCGTCGAAGACCCTGCGACGTAAGTGTAGAAAGAGTTCAGAAAAAAAAAACGCATATTTAAGTGCCAACCTGCATGCCTCCAATAGCGTTGCATAACATTTATCCTGTATGTTCTTGATTTCTGCGTTGGTTTTAGAGTTCACAGGTATTGCCGCACCTCCGACAACCATATTCAATGATTTCTTCTCGCTCTTCATTGGGAAGAGTACTTTCACTTCCCCATTCATCAATCTAGATAACAGAAAAAAAATTGGTTGTCTGTAAAGTCGGTTTACGGACGATAGTTTAACGTGACAACGTCATAAGAAAACATTGATGAAATGATTGCATACTTTTATGAATAAAATGGAATCATTTTTATTGAATTATCATTATTTTGTATGGATACGAAGAAGGAGTGAAATGAAATCTACAATTTTTTATTGATATATTTTATTCGCACGCGACATACGGGACAATGAGTCATGTTTTTTCGTGCGTGCAGCGGGCGTTCATCGATTTATAAGACGTTGTCACGTCAAAAAGTATAAATATATAATCAACCCCAAATAGAATGAAAATATAATGTCCCCCGTCATCGAACAGTTGTAACTTAATCTATGATATCAACTGAAGGTGTTTGATGGAATTTGAATTGTCAAAACTTTGTACGATTCCACATATTTCGTCACTAACGACCTGGGTTTCACCTTTCGGCATCTTCAGGCATTCTATCACACAAATGCAACAGAACTGACTCATCGGTTATTATCAAGAGGCTTCGTGTATTTCTCAACTAACAAACTCACTCACTTTCTTACTGATTCATTTCTGTTGCATTTGTGTGATAGAATGCCTCAAGATGTCGAAAGGTGAAACCAAGGTCATTAGTGACAAAACATGTGGAATCATACAAAGTTGAAACTTACTTGTGAACCTGTGGACCCAGCCGCAAGTAAGCGTTGGCGATATCGTTATAAACCACCAACTCTTCGGTGAGAAACTCTTTGGTGGTGAGCTGATGCATTAGCCTCTGGGCGTCGCCTCTCGGCCATTTTTTTCCCCTGCCGTGGGCGGGATGCTTGTCGTGTTTGTTGTCCACAATCTTCTTGAGCATGCTGCCCTTGAAGACGTCAGCGATGTGAAGGAGAGTGAACCGATTGTTGCCTCCGCAGAGATCTCTGACGCATCGACAAATCGTCTTGCATTCTTCCGTCACGTCCACTATCTGCAAACCCAGAATAGAAATTTTTACACACCGATGAGACTTTACAATAAATGCCTACCTACTGATAAACCTTTATAAATTTAACCTTAATAAAGGAGTATGGACGTACTAGTATGTTGATGCAATTTTTCTGTAAAGGAGTATGGACGTATTTGTCGTATATGTCAATTATTGTGATAATATATTCAAGTGCTATGTGTCAATGGTTTGTGATCCCTGGATTATGCAACTGGTTTTATTACGATAAAACCCTAAAAACGTGAGTTGTATTTTTTATTTTTACAATATAATTTTAAAAAAATTATGTAAAAAAAACTCACTCTTCAGAACAGGGTTAAAAAATAAGTTACTCCTGGAAAGATTAAATTGGCATTTATTTGGTAGAACTCCATTATAACACAATGAAAAAATTGTAATGTATTTTAGATCAACAAAATTTATAAAATATATAGATTATAGCTATTTCAGCTTACGCATCACAACTAAATATCTATGGCATAGGCTCCCAACCTTTTTCGGGTGGTGACACCTTTTCATAAAATCCATGTGACCCGCGATCCCCCATACAATCCAAAAGCATACAAAAAAAATATTTTTTAGTAGGTCGTACAAATTGGTGACCCCCAGGTTGGGAGCCTATGAGCTATCAAATTAACGGTATAGGTACCCATACAGAATGAACAAACAAACAAGAATTCATTTTTATATATAAGATTTATGGCACTCAATCAATGTGCCAAATTTTAGAACGCAATATGAATCTTGGGTATTAAATCAGAAGAGAAAATGTATCATGTACCTTTTTACACAGCTATATATAGATTAGTAAATGTGCATTTAAACATAGTTCTGATGAGGGTATAAGCTGAAATAGCTATCAACAATATACCTTCTAAATTTTGTAGATCTAAAATATTATAGTATTAAAGTGACACCGTCTATTAATATCTCAACCGTTCAAGTTTAGCTAACCATATTTTTTTTCATATAATACACATTCAAAATTATCCATCATACCTTATATTCATCATCACGCAGGCAATTATCACAAGAGGTCTGGGTGATAGCGCGGCACGCTTCCCTGCTGAAGGACTCTCCGAAGTAAGCTAGCACCTGGGCTCTCCTGCACTCGGTTACATTTTCACAGAACTCCACCATCCTCATCAGATTGGCAATGTGGATCTTCTTCGCTTCGAAATTGGCACTGCGGTCCACTGAAAATTTGAGTACACATAACGTTTGAATAAGCACAATTCATATAGAAAATGTATGGAATGAAAACAAGCTAGTAAACAATTGAAGGTTACACGGCAAAAATAGATTCACTATCACTTTTTGGGTGTTACAATTTTGATATTTATGTACAATTCCTTAATCCTTTCCACGCGAACGTCTCAAGGTATGAGACGCGAGCTTTCAAACATTGATAATACAGGAAATCATATCATTTATTTTTCATATAGGACTGATTTTGGTTTCAAAATATCGCTTAATTTGTCCTGCTACTGTCACCTCTATATACTTGTCAAAAGTATTAGGTTTGAATGTTTAAAACAATGATTTTTCGAACCCTTTAAATTTATCGCGATCTCCGCCAAGTCACAAATCAGTTTGAAACTACGTGCCTAACTTCACGCCTAACTTCGCACTGAACTTTGTACCAATCTCACAGTATCGCAATGTGACACTCCCTGACACGTAACAGTAATGGAGCTTGTTTATTTGAGTTTGATTGGTGGCTTCATTACGTCACGATAATGGCAATTTACGAACGAGTTATTTATTGTTTATCCATTTACATCGGACAGATAGGTAGAAGTATATCTATTCGAGCTAAGGAACATATAAGATCATTCAATAGTAAAAAACAGATTCAAAATTCGCTAATCACATTATAAAGGAATCACATAATATAAATTCAAACTCAGAACGTTTGCATCTTTGCAGTAAGGGTCGTAGGATGACCGCTTTGGAGCAGCTGGAAATCAATAGACATCAACTATCACAAAGGATTCTTAATGAACAAACTAATATATTGATTAAAGGGCTCTACGGGGGGGAAGGGGTCTGATTTGCTTGGTTATGGACCATTTCTGCGCCACATGTAAACTTATTGTCATAGCTGCATTTTTTAGTTTCATTTACAATTTCTGAAAGATTTAATTTTACTGCGAGAAAGAAACAAGCTAGGCCGTTAAAACAGGAGAGAAGATGTATTGTGTACCATTTCTACACAGCTATATATAGATAAGCATAGTTCTGACGATGGCGTGAGCCGAAATAGCTGTCAACTACATTTTTTAAAAATAATTTTGTTGTAACAAGTTATTTGTTAGGGATATATATTTGTTAAAGTGATTGTGACAACATAGGACATTTCTTTGTGTTATTTTTTAACAACTCAACAGCCCTGCTTTACATAGCTTGAAAACTCAAATAAAAGTGTACGTGGCTACATATTTCTTTCGACTTATATGAAATTAAAATGAGAATTCTCCAATCCTTGATAATGTCAAATTGTACGTTCCTATTCCATCGAATTGTTGTTCCTGTAGTTGTAAGTTATAGACATGAATTGTTTGTTCTTCTAAAATATGAAACCAGCCTAACAAAACGGATGACACTGATAAAATATTAACAATATTCAACAGCATTGATTTTGGTGTCGACATATTCAACGTGGACAAGAGTGAGTTCAAACGATTATTATTTTTAATGTATTGAAGTAGATTTAGCTGAGCTTGCTTGGTTGATATCCATGTTATTTTATTAAATTTCCAATGTTACCTTTTATAAATCTTATTTATGTTACGCAAGTTTTTTTGAAATGCAGACAGAACCCAATTTAAAAATAAACCTGCATTAAATATAATTGCAGATAGAACCATCTTTATCTTCTAACATACGCTAACAAAAAATAAAAATATTACAATCGAGCAGTTTCCGATATCGCATCACGTCCGCATAGGAGTAGAAGACGACACAGTCGGCCACCTCTCCATCTCTGCCGGCTCTGCCCGCTTCTTGGTAATAGCCTTCCACACTCTTTGGGAGACTGTGATGGATCACGAAGCGTACGTCGGGTTTGTCTATTCCCATGCCAAACGCTACAGTAGCGCATATCTACAAATTTACAGAAAATATAAAGTCAATATAATCAAATTGGAATTTTTGAAACTGTACATTTCCACATGTTTTGTCTTTCGCAATCTGGGTTTCGCCTTGATATATATTTTTTAGTTGACCGTATAAGTTGGCGACCAAAAAACCCTTCTCGACCCCCAGGTTGGGAGCCTATGCTTTAGGGAAAGTAAGGAGTGGGAAAATTTTAATGAAGAAAATAACCCGACCACCCAAATATCTCCATGAACCACAGGTTGACAAACCAGGGTTTAGAGTACACGTGGTTTTCCCCATGTAAAAATGTTAGCAGTTAGTACTGCAACGTATTTGTGCAAATGTTATATTCTTAAAATTCTTCTCACCACACGTAGTTTATCTTCCAGCCAATGGGTCTGAACTTTCTCTCTCTGGATGTCGGTAAGTCCTGCGTGATAGGCAATCGCTTGTATACCGTCTTTTTTCAAATCAGCCGCCACAGTCTCGCATTCTTTCCGAGACAGGCAATAGACAATACCAGACTGCCTGAAAATTATTTAAAAAAAACACATTATTTCACTTGAATTAGATACCTGTGAAGATTTCTTAACCTTAAATTTGCTTTACTTGAACAGTTTTTTTAACCCGTTCCCGCCAGACCATATAGAAGATATTTCAACTACAAATGTTTCGAAAATTAATTCAGTAGTAAATTTGAATTGTTACAACTTTGTACGATTCGAAAGGCGAAACTCAGGACGTTAGTGATAAAATATGTAGAATCGTACAAAGTTGTAACAATTCAAATTTAATTATGGAATTATTATTTGACACCGTTGTTTGAATATAATACTTAAAAACTGATTTATAAGAATGTTAACTGACCTTAAAAATTTTGTTTTGATCAAGGCTTGGATGTCGGTAATGACACTCGATCCCTTCTTGAGCCGGACGCAATATTTAAGATTGGGTCGATTGAAAGAGCACAGAAACCATTTGCAATTGGGAATGCCAAGCTGATGCAGGATGTCAACTCGGACACGGGGAGCTGCCGTCGCGGTTAGCGCCAAGATTGGCACTCGAGGAAAACGACTACGCAGATTACTCAGGCGTTTGTAGTCCGGTCTGAAAGGGTTTACATTATGTTAATCGATTGAATTGGCATTTACTTGGTAGAACTCCATTATAACACGGTGAAAAATAGCAATGTATTTTAGTTCTACAAAAAATTTTATAATATATAGTTGATAGCTATTTTGGCTTACGCCATCGTTGAAACTATGTTTAAACGTACATTTG
Organism: Himalopsyche japonica; assembly: GCA_028555115.1. Classification (NCBI taxonomy): domain Eukaryota; kingdom Metazoa; phylum Arthropoda; class Insecta; order Trichoptera; family Rhyacophilidae; genus Himalopsyche; species Himalopsyche japonica. The sequence goes on from JAHFWJ010000338.1 coordinate 354,750, forward strand.
CTTATTTATATATAACTGTGTAGAAAAGGTACACAATACATTTTCTCTTATGAAGCTATGATGTTAAAACAGCATTTGCACAAAAACCAACCAAAGTTTAATAGCAATTGGATTAATGGTATAGGTAACACAAACAGAATAAATGAACAAACATTCATTTTTATATACAAGATTTATGGCACTCAACCAATGTGCCACATTTAAGAATTCATTAACACAATATGAATCTAAGTTATTTAAACAGAAGAGAAGATCACTTTCAAGGTGTTAACTATCACTTCTTGATAGAAAGGCATCACATTTTAAATAATAAAAATACGTTTTTTAGTATTTATTGTGTACCTTTTCTACACAGCTATATATAGATAGGTAAATGTGCATTTAAACATAGTTCTGATGAAGGTATAAGCCAAAATAGCTTTCAACTATATATCATATAAATTTTGTAGAACTAAAATACGCTGCTATTTGTCATGTGTTATAATGGAGTTCTACCAAGTAAATGGCAATTCAATCAATAGGGTTTATAGATCATTTCTAATATTATGAAAACACGCGGCGTACTGATAGTGAAATATTTTTACGATCCAGACACTGAAAGAGTTAACTCAATTGACGTAGAGTTGCGATTACATCAATCATATTCAAATTTATGTCAATTCATTTAAAAAATACCAACCTGAAGTCGTGTCCCCATTGCGACACGCAATGCGCCTCGTCGATAACAAATCTTGCGATTTTATCTCTAGCGTATAATGCATCCAGAGTCGATTGAAATTTCTGCGAGGCCGATATCTTTTCTGGGGTGACATAGAGTAACTTTATCGGGGGTTCTTTGTATGACAATTGGCGGTATATTTCATCTACTTTGTTGGCCGCTGCGTCGCCCGACATGTGAGCAGCCGGAATCTACAATTTTTAAATATTAATTGATAGAATTTCAATACCATAATTGAATTTGAATTTGAGTCGATATCATAAATTACATTGCACTCAGTTAGTTAATCTCAACAGTTGATGTTAGCAATCAAGGTGTTAAATGATGATCACATTGACGCAAATCTGTCCTGAATTTGAACAATTCAATTATGATATAATTTATGATATCGACTGAAGGCGTTTGATGGAATTTCAATATCAAATTTGAATTGTTATAGCTTTGTACAATTCCAGATGTTTTGTCACTAACGACCCAGGTAGGGGTCATATGTGACTGCACATTTTTGGCGAATTTGTCATTTCTCGCAACATCAACAATTATGCTTATAACTTTTTACTCAGTTACATGAATTTGATAAAATAAGAAGTATTGTGTAGAGTATAGTATAATATATGTAATTTAAAAACAATTGGCTTAAAAATTAAATTATCAAGCTACAAATCAATGATTCATTTACATTTTTTACATAAAAATCCAAAAAAATATCTTTTAACACTCATATAAACCCACAAAGCGATGTCAAATTTTTTAGAAATCCTAGACCATTTTACACATTATTGTGTGTTTATTATACCTGGAGACTCTCAAATTATGCATATTTTTATTTGTTTATGGGAATATAACAATATTCCCATATCTCTCGCTTGTCGGGAGTCTCAAAAAAATAGACTCCAGCCGAAAACGGGCGTTTCTCGGCACAACTTGAGAGCCAAACATTTTATTTTGAATTTTGTAAATTTTCAAAGACGTTATGTGTGATATTTGGTCATCATCGATTAAATAAAAAACGATCTGATTATCTCATAATTCCAGCATATTTCTAAGCCGAATATAAACACCAGTTTTTTAATTTTGACAATTAGGTATATGGCACTAAACATATTTTTAATTTGAAATATTTAAGATATTGCGGGTTCATGATATAGTTTTCCATTCAATATAATTATATTATAAATAACAATATATTTTTTATATACTCGCTATTCCTACAATTTCACAATCACTGGATCTCAAGTTGTAAATATTCGAGAAACATGTTTCACATCTTTCGATGGTTTCGGCGGTAACTTTGTGGAAGTTCATTTATTTAATATAAAATTTAAAATAACTTTGATTATTCCATGTATTGTGTAACTAACTCTGACACGTGTTTCGCCTCTTTCAGAGACATCTTCAGACTAACTAACGCAAGATTGATTCTAAAATTTTTAAATTATGATATTACAAATTGGTAATTCCAATTAATTATTTTAAATTTTATATTGTGTGTTCTGGCAGCAATGTCCAAGATCCTCTGAGATGATGCGTCTCTGTTTTCGAGCCACGTTTCCAAACCCTACATTGGCAACACCTTTTCTTCTCTACTCTCTTCCCTACCCAAGCCACGCCATCCGGGTGACGCCGTTATGTATGTCATTGATGACGTTGTTTTTGAACGCGCCTGAAGTGTTACGCGATCGTCGCTACAAAAACAAATCCGTAAACATCGACACGTGTTGACTATTTTTAAAGTCACTAAATTAGCATCCGTGCGTAAACCACTGTAGTGCTTCCAAAGTGACGTGACTTTTAATATATATTATATATATATACATATATCGTAATATATAATATCGTTGGCTTCGCATGAAGACTCCGCGTCGGAAGACGAAACGAACGCCGGCCAGACACCAAGCGTGGCGGGTGATCGTTTGGACAGACTGGAGAGCCAGATAGTAAGTTCTTGTTTCAATTGAAAGATCAGAGTCTAATTCGCGAATGGAGCCCTGAAGGAAAAGGGCTGCTATCATCAGGGTGGCCTCAGTCCACCCTGATGATAGCGTACCGATTGGCATGGGTTAGATGGACGACCTGATGCAACCTTAGATCAGAGGTCGCAAATCACCCCATCCAGAACAAGTTGCCAGGTACTTAGCTCACCTCTACCTCAGAGGATGCTTGGTGTACTCCACAATTGGGGTGCACAAGTCATGTACCAATTGGCATGGGTTAGATGGACCACCTGATGCAACCATAAATCAGTAGTCACAAATCACCCCATCCGGAAAAAGTTGCCAGGTACTTAGCTCACCTCTACCTCCGAGAAGGCTTGGCGTACTCCACAATTGGGGTGCACAAGTCAGCCATAACAACCTTCTGCAAACCAGTGGGCGGCGTGGACATTAGCGGAAACTCTCTGGTGAGGCATGTACTCCGAGCCATACCCCTAGCCAGAGTAAAGACCCCGAAAGCCTCTATATGGGATGTCAGGAGGAAGTCCGTCACTTGAAGGCAACCACTCCACCTACATCCAGCCTATGTGAAGTGTCTTGTAGGACGGCAACATTGCTACTACTGACGTCGGTTAGACAAGTTCATGGAGTTCAAGACATTGCTCAGATATTCAGACAGGAGGGCTTAGAGAGGAACGGGACCAGATAACTCTATGGCCTGCTTTCGGGTCAACTACCCATCAGCAATCGGGTTGGCACATTAGGAAAGGAGACACGCAAAATATAGCCACAATATATTGGCTTCGCCAACTGGTTAAAGCGTCGGAAGGAAGTCGAAAGAAAGGCGGAGACCTCCAACAACTATTTTTTACAGCTATGGGGCCTGATAAGCCGGCCTCCAGGACAGCCATATACGAGAGATAATAACTGGCGAGAGTGATCACATCCGACGGAAGGCCTTATCACTAACCCTTTCCAACCAGTCTAGATGGTCACAAGATCGTACCCGGACCATCAGCTGAAGACTGGTTAAGATCTCACATTGATGACATAACTCTTCCCCCACGAGCCACCAGGTGATAACAAACATTCACTCGGAGGATCTTGGACATTGCTGCCAGAACACACAACATAGGAGTTTTACCTACCAATAAAACTCTTATTGTGTTTCCAGCAATGTCCAAGATCCAGGTAACCCCTACCTGGTGCACCTTGAGTTACAATGATGTACATAACGGCATCACCCGGATGGCGTGGATTGGGTAGGGAAGAGGGGGGAGAAGAAAAGGTGTTGCCAACGTAGGGTTTGGACGCGTGGCTCGAAAACAGAGACGCATCATCTCAGAGGATCTTGGACATTGCTGGAAACATAATAAGAGTTTTATTGGTTGGTAAAACTCCTATATTATGTTTCAATTCGTTACAGTCCAAGAGTAATTATAGTAAACTTTTGGAACTGACAAATATATTTTACTTCAAGGACAATTTGGAGCTATAAATTTCGGAGAAATAGAATGAAAGACACTTAGAACAATAAATCAAACAGTTCTAAGTCGTAAATTAAAAAAAACATCCACATGTGTGATGCATTCAAGCAGCAGTCGTAAAGATGCAGCGCGAGACGAAATCCGCACGAACGCGGGACCGGTCGTTAACCGATTGTGACAAATTCCGCGCGAACGCGGGAGCGGTTGCTTGAGTGTTAATGTATATATATTTTTTTTACAGAGACATCTTTTGACTTAAAAATAATTTTAAAAAAGTGGTACTCACATCAAGAGAATTGAGTTTGTAAACCTGATCCAATATCAACGACTTCAAAGGCGATACAACGATCGTCACCCCGGGTGTCAAAATACCTGGCAATTGGTAGCACAGTGATTTGCCTGTAAATATAATCCACAAATCAAACAAGGTCGGTTTGAGAACAATTTTTAAATCGCTAGAGAATGACAAAAGAAAAAAAGACAATATTTACAAGCTGAATTAATATTTTACAAAGACTTCTATTTGACTGTTAGACCGATTTATCTAATCGTTTTTAACTATTTCTACACTAACGTCACAGGGTCTGCGACAGCAAGATGCAGGACCAGTACAAAAACTTTCAATTGTCGGTAATGCAGGCAATCTTTTGCATATAGGACTGATCTTGGTTTCAAAATAGCGCCCTATTTGCCATGTTACTGCCACCTCCATACACTTGTCAAAAGTATTAAGTTTAAATGTTTAAAACATCAATTTTTTGAACCTTTTAAATTTTCCATGAACCCCACCAGAGTCACAAATCAGTTTTAAACGTTTTAAACTTCACGCCAAACTTCGCACCTTCGCAATATGACACTCCATGACACATGACAGTAATTGCACTTGCTCATTTGAGTTTGATTGGTGGCTTCTATTCATCACGGTAATGTTAGGGATATATTTGCTAAAGTGATTGCAACAAGATAGGACATTTCTTTATGTTTTTTTATTATTGTAAAACATTCCTAATGCATCTGGCTTCCATAAAAGGCAACCAAATTATTTTTTATTGCTCTATTTATAACTCTATATGGAAAAAAATAGCAACGCGGACAGATTTAATTTGTATGAACAGCCGCGTCGATACGGTTAATCAAATGATTCTCAAACAAAGGTTATTAAACTGTAATATTAAAATTTCTACCAGTCTACCTTATAAAAAAAGCTTGACAGTTTTCGCAAGAGGCATTATATCCCTCACATTGTTGCAATTAAATAACATTCTACTTATATTATTAACGTGATAAAATTGAGTCATACTGGCAGGGAAAAATTTGATATCTACAAAGTAACTTAGTGTATGTTTTTACGGCAATATCTCACCTCCACCTGTTGGCATGAGAACGAAACAATCGAACCTCATGAGAGTGGCATTGATGACTTGCAGTTGATTCGGCCGGAAGGATTTCAACCCGAATTTTTCCCTAAACTGTTCCATCATTTCGCTTGAATGAGGATAGTTTGTCCCGTCAAATTCTCCTAAAAAGGAATACACAATTATCTCTTATTTAATTTATGATATCAACTGAAGGTGCTTGATAGAATTTCGATATCAAATTAGAATTTTTACAACTTTGTACGATTCCACATGTTTTGTCATTGTCTTCCGGGTTTCACCTATCGGCATCTTCAGGCATTCTATTACACGGATGCAATATAACTGACTATTATCAGTTGTCAGTCAGTTCTATCGAAAATCGAAAATAGATGCCGAAAGGTGAAATGGTACCGTTAATGACAAAACATGCGGAATCGTACAAAGTTGTAACAATTCAAATTTGATCTCTTATATAATGAATACAAACTATTTATTGTGTTTGATTTTTAAGGTGTTAACTGTCACTTTTTGATGGATAAGCATGATATTTTAAATAATAAAAACACATTTTATATTTCATGATCAGGACCGGTTTCATTCATTGCAAGCTTTATCAGTCAGTTTTATTGCATATTCATGTGATAGAATGCCTGAAGACATCGAAAAGTGAAGCCAGGGTCATGAGTGACAAAACATGGGGAAATATACTACGTTTCAATAGTTCAAATTTGATATTGAAAATCCATAAATTGTAAATTTGAATTGTTGAAAATTCATTCAAGTATGATTGTCGGGTTTCCTATACACTTTTTTATGTCGGTAGTTTTTTATTTAACTTTCAGTTGTTTAAATTATTTTGGCTGAAAATAGCCTTAAATCACTTAAAACAGAATGGTTATTGGCTATCGATATATTGATAATCAATCATATACTATAGGTCCCTGTACCTTTACTCTCATGATTATGTGAAGATATTTTTGGGGATTACGTCTTATGCAATGATAATATATTCAAATAATAAAATACGAAACAGTCATCGACAAAAAATACATATTTATCGAGAGTTGTTACACTTCCGAGAATTAGGGTCTGTACTGTGTGGTAGGCGTTTAACATTCATCCGTCAGTGGTTTATGACAGGAACAGGAGGCACAATGAGATATGAAATATTTCATTTACCAAAAAAACATGTTGAAACATTTATTATTATTCATTTTTAAAAACATTTAAATATTATTTATCACTACAGACTGCCTAATAATAATAATAAGTCAGTAGTAATAGAATATTATTACTAATGCCTAATCATGAGTAATAATATTCTGTTACTAATTATAGTCACTTAAATTTTATCAATAATGTTTTTTTGTATGATTAGTAAACAATGAAAGTTTATTGCTGAGCTGTGATAAACAAAAAAACTTGATTCGTTACAGTCCAAGAGTAATTATAGGAAACTTTTGGAATTGGCAAATATTGTTTACTTCAAGGATGATTTAGAGCTATAAATTTCAGAGAAATAGAATGAAAGACACGTAGAACAATAAACAAAACAGTTGTAAGTCGTAAATTAAAAAAAATATCCACATGTGTCATGTGTTTGACTATCAGACGTAAAGATGCAGCGCGAGACGAAATCCACGCGAACGCGTCGGTCGTTAACCGGTCGTTAACCAATTGCGACAATTTCCGCGTGAGTGGTTTTGGTAATTGGTAATTTGGTGCGGGACCGGTTACTTGAGTGTTAAGCATAGTATTAAGACAGCAGGTTTCTTTACCGGTGATTCCATCATTTTTAACACTGGAATGAAAGTTTCCCATATTGCAATTGGCATTATTGGCGGACGTCGATGCGGGGGCTGCCATCACTTCTTCCGGAGGAAAATTATTCCCAGGTTTATCGAATTCATCTGCAAAGTCCTCAGGTCGGTATACAGGCCATCCATCTTCGTCCACAGCATCCTCGGGCACCTCACGATTTCTATTTGAAGTGTGATTGTCTTTACTACTATCGGTAATACTACGCTCAAACGATACATCAACGTGCAAATCGGGTTCCAAAATCATCATGTCACTTTCGTTGTCGCTATCCAAAGAATAGTCTTGCGCCCCAAAATTAATACTGGCTTCGCTTTCCCGCATAAATGCAGCGTGGCTCTGTAATGGAGTCACTTTTGCACAAGGTTTACGCGGAGCAGTCATAATTGGGTCTGGTTTAGCAGGTTGGAACATAGCTGAACTGTCGTTATTTAAAGGCTTTACTTTGGATATAGAAGATTCGCCATCGGATATCGGTTTCAAGTCTTTGGTGGCTGATTTTATTCTATCAAGAGTATTGGAAAGAACGTCTCTTTGAGGCAAGTCTGCCAGTCCCGCGGCGATATCCGTGGAGCTTAAACGACTTGGTTTTTTAAAAACAAATTTACTTTTCGGTCTTTCCGTTTCTGACTGACCACTTTTAGTCAAATCAGTTGCATTAACGGCTGCAGGTACTTTAGTTTGAGGTATAATTGGTTCGATGCTGGATTTTCGACTGGGTTGTAATATGGGTGAATTACTTCTGTCAACCACTTTTTCAGAGTTGAATTCCGTTGATACTTTTGAAAAACTTGACTTTGAAAAAACATTATTTTTCAGTTCATCAGACGTTTTTGTAACACAATTTTGGTTTATTGATGTTACTCGACCCGATTTTTGTGAGTTGCTCAGTCGTTTGGGAGTGTTTATATTCCTCAACGATTCAAAATCCGACAAATCTTCATCATCATCAACAGAAGACTCGATATTTGGAATTCGCTCATCGGAGATTTGCTCTCTTTGAGAAGCGTTACTCGTTAAAGTGGCAGATTTAACACTGTTTTTATGTTCCGTTTTAACAGGGCTGGAGTTTGATCGTTTTAAGTCGCTGATAATTTTATTTTTCAATCTAATCGTGGCTCGTAATCGCTGCCTTAAACTTTTGAGATTTAGATAAGTTTCACTATTGAATCCGGGAAATTTCTCTAATATGGAAATTGGTATACTGTCGAAAGAAGCGGCAGTCCTTTCCAGTATTTCCAAATATGAAAATCTACAAAACTCCAAGGACTCTTCTGCATCCTTGATTCTTTTCTGGAAAGAAATGAATATTATATTGATTAATTATATTTTCAACCACAATCCTTTCCACGCGAACGTCACAAGGTATGAGACGCAAGCTTTTAAACGTCGATAATACAGGCAATCTTTTGCATATACGACTGATTTTGGTTTCAAAATATCGCCTAATTTGTTCTGCTATGCCCACCTCTATACAATTGTCAAAAGTATTTAGTTTAAAACAATGATTTTTCGAACCCTTTAAATTTATCGTGATCTCCGCCAGGTCACAAATCAATTTGAAACTATGTGCACAAACTTCGCACGGAATTTTGCACCAATCTCGCGGCATCACAATGTGACACTCCATGACAAGTGAGAGTAATGGCCAATGTTCATTTGAGTTTGATTGGTGGCTTTGTTACGCCACGGTAATGGCAATTTACAAGTGAGTTATTTGTTAGGGATATATTTGTTAAAGTGATTGTGACAACATAGAACATTTCTTTGTGTTTTTTAATGTTGGGAAACATTCCTAATTCATCTGGCTTCCATAAAAGCCAACCCAATTATTTTTTATTGCTCTATTTATAACTCTATATGGAAAGAAAACATTTTGAAAAATAGCAATGCAGATTTTGTTTGTGTGAAAAAAAAAACAGCCGCGGCCATCGCCATCTGACTGCCAAAATTGATATTTAACATAAATTATTGTTAGAATGTTCAATTATATTTTTGTTACTACAAAGGTCTTGAAAAATATGAATTGGGATAAAATTAATCTATATAACATAGCAGATACAATTTGAGTATAGTATCTTGCCGTCCATATTGAATGCTATTGTAAATTATAAATACCTCTCGAATGCCCGATGCCAATAGCTTATTCCTTGTGACACTTTTGATCCATCTATCTGTGCTGGCGTCCATTTTTAAGCTCTTCAATATGCTCTCTCCACCCTCCGGACTCTCTTTGGAAACCCTCGAAGTGTCTCCCGACTTAATTTTACAATTTTTTTTAATATCTATAGTATCACAGTGAATTTCAGATCCTCTTCTATTTGCTGTCTTGCTTTTGTCTTCCGATTTAATTTTTCTGATCGGCAATAGGCTTTCATCAGTGGAGTTCAGATCGACGATTGAATCGCTTTCCAAATTACTTTCTGACTGGAACAGAAAATTTTTTCAATATTATTTTGGTAATCACGCATTATGAAAGCAATATGATAAACATAATGACATAAATTTTTCTTCGGGTTACCTGTGAGGAAAAATGATATTTTATGTCGAGAATTTAATCAACTGTGATCACATTTTTGAATTGTTACAACTTTTTAAGATTCCACATGTTTTATCACTAACAACCCGGGTTTCGTCTTTCGGAATCCTCAGGCATTCTATCACATGGATGCAAAAGAACTGACAAAAAATCCCAAAAACAGTTACCATCATTTATACACCAAAGTTATTAATTACAGGAAAACATTTACCCCAAGGCAAGCAGTAAATTGCAGCTAAAACAAATTTAATAATAGTAATCTAAAAATAATTCACACAATTGCCTGTGATACATAGATAATGAAACTCAGGTTGTTAGTGACAAAACATGTGGAATCGTACAAAGTTGTAAAAATTAAAATTTTATATTGAAATTCCATCAAGCACTTTCAGTTGATATCATAAATTAAGATAGAACCATGTTTACCCAACACGGCAATTATTCTCCTACAAAAGATATGAAGTCTAAAAGTTTATACAATAACAACTAACATTATTTGCCGAACCAGCGAACATGTCTTCGTCGACACCCAATTTGTTGAGTTCCTTCATGAAATCTTTTTGAAAATTATCGCTGCCCAGCAATGACGGAGATGAATTTCTTTCCATGACATCATCATCATGAATTGTATAGTGCTGCAAATTATTGCACTCTTTCTTCTTTGTTGGTGTTGCATTCTGTCAATGATAAAACAAAAATGTTACACAAGTAGTATGGGTGAAGTATTGGTTCATCTATAATGCATAACCAGTGTCATATTTTAAATTTTTTTAAATAATAAAAACACATTTCTTAGTACTTATTTCCACAATATATTTTTTGATCAGGGCCGGTTTCGCTCATCGCGAGCATTATCAACTGATAGAATACAATTTACAAACAAGTCTATTTATACAAAACAAAAAAATAATTTGAGTTAAAGGTAGCAGGTGTACAAAACCATGGGTTCAAGAACTAGGAAACAATTTACATAAAATCATACAATATTGATACAAATAAAGTAAATTAGTATAAAAATTAAATGTTCACAATCGTAAATGAAAATTATGACAGGCAATTGTGTTAATTATTATTAGATTAATATTATTAAATTTGTTTTAGCTGCCATTTATTTATTGCCTTCGGATCTATGTTTTCCTTCAATTAATACTTTTAGTATATAGACGATGCTAAATATTTATTTAATGTCAGTTCTGTTGCATCCATATGATAGAATGCCTGAAGATGCCGAAAGGCTAGATCCGAGTCATTAGTGACAAAACATGTTGAATCGTACGAAGTTGTAACAATTTGATTTTTACATAATTTGAACAGTTTAAATTCGATATTGAAATTCCGTCAAACACACTCGGTTAATATCATCAATTATCCCAATATTGCTGGCACGGCAAATATTGATCGCTTATAATTAACATTGACAAATAGACATATAGATTTTTGCTTTCCAAATCAGTGTATTTTCTTCTATTGTCATAAATAGTCAAAAATTCAAGTAATTTTATAAAGTACCATTTTGCTGGATCTTGTAGGCTCTCTAAACTCTCTATTGTTTGGCGAGTTTTCAATCGAACTGCAGGAATCGCTTAGATTTAAATTGGAACATCTTTCTGTGAACAAGATTTAAATTAAATAATTTATAAATATATATATTTGCATATCACTCATAAATGTCACTTTTGAGGTGTTATCTGTCACATTTTGGTGGGAAAGCTTTGTGCTTTAAAAAATGTAAAACTATTTCTACAATACTTTTTATGATCAGGACCGATTTCGATCATATTAACACTTCACGGTCCGCAGACACCACATTGGAGTAATTTTTGAGACAAACGATACAATCCAGGAATGCACAATGTGGCATTTTCGGATATGTGCAGCTATATTACCAAAAATTAATATGAATTTTAATTCTTACTTTCAAAATTTATCGATAGAGGGATGAAGAATATATACGAGGTCTAAAATCAAAATAGGAAAAATCTATTTCAGTGTAGCTATTTAGCGAAAATGTTAAAAGTGATAATGATCACAAGATATAAAGTGGAAATGGTACAAAAAAATGTGTTTTAATTATTTCAAACATTTTTCAAATAAAATATTTGTATGTAAAATGATTTCTATTGTTTTTTTAAATAATGAAAACCTATTTTAAGTACTTATCACCACAATATATTTTTTGATCAAGCGATTGATAATGCTCGCGATGAGCGAAATCGGTCATGATCAAAAAATATATTGTAGAAATAATAACTAAATATGTGTTTTTTATTATTCAAAATATCATGCCTTTCCATCAAGAAGTGACAGTTAACACTTAAAAGTGATTCCAAATGTATAATAATTAAAAAGAACTTACTGGTGGTTTTGAACGCGATCAGGTTTAGGTCCCATGGCTCTTTCTTACTTTTGTCTGGTTTAAGTACCAAGGAACTATAAAAAAATCTCATTTTAATTCTTTGAACTCAAGAAATTTTTAAGTGTCTTTTATGGCACCAATTTACAAGCATTTTATTTTTCAATATAAATCATTTTTACCATTTAACCCTATGACTGCTAAGGTCTAAAATATATTAGAGAATCAAAACTCCCACATAAGTGCTAATCTTTGTTTTGAAATATAACCTGATTTATTTTGAAAATCTATATTTGATCTAAAAAATAAATTCTGTCAGTCAGTTCTGTTGCATCCGTGTGATAGTATGCCTGAAGATGTCGAAAGGCTAAACCCAGGTTGTTAGTGACAAAACATTTGGAATTGTACGAAGTTGTAACAATTCAAATTTGATATTGAAATTCCATCAATCGCCTTCACTCAATACCGTAAATTTAAATAAATAATTTTTTTCAGTATTCTGTGTTTCAAGAATATACGACAATATATATTGATTGAATTGACGTTTACTCAGTAGAACTCGATTATAACACGGTGAAAAAATAGAAATATACTTAAGTTCTTTAAAATTGAAAGTTAACTGTCGATAGCTATTTTGGCTTAACCTTCATCAGAACTATGTTTAAAATGTTATAGCAGTGTAGAAAAGGTACACAATACATATTCTCTTCTATTCTAATATCTTAGTTTTATATTGTGCTTAAATGTGCTTACACATTCTACATATTTCATGAAGTGAGAGTTAATCTGTGTTTACTTTTTATTTAGTGGGAATAAACATAAATAGAGAATAAGTATTGTACTAAGTTGATTTATTTAAAAATTGCATTAACCTTCCGTAAAGAAATGTGAAATGGTGATAGATTTATATTTGTTTGTTCATTGAGAATGTCATTAGATTGCCGATATCTATTAATTTCTAATTGTTCCAATGCATTTAGCTTAGGGCTCTTACTACAAACATGTTATATATATATATATATTTATTTCATGTGATTGGAAAATCGTTAATGTAAAATAATAATAATAAATGTTTTTAACCAATCATTATAATTAAATCTAGGAAAGAGTAAATCAACTTTTTTATATTGTTAAAATTACATTTGCATTTTTCAAATGAAATGTGACAAGAATACTTTTCAAAATATAATATATTTTAACAGCCAAATAAAAAAAAAAAAAATCAAAGACACGTATAAAAAAATATGGGAAATACAGTTTCTTGCGAGAATTTGATTTTACCCGATTTTTTGCACAACGCTGTTACTTTTTTAATCGCGGTTCATTTTCATTTTTTTTATTTACAGAAGAATGACTGATTTTTGATTCAGATCAAGAATCTAGGTAAAACGTCATTTCATCAAATTAGTCCGTGCAAAACTAAATACCATAGTTGAAAAAATCACTAACGATTAAATTTGCAAGCCGACAGCAGCAAATAATTGTAAGTGGATATAATTATGCACGTATACATATGTACCTGTTTCTCGTTGTAATTATATAATCAATAATGAAACTAAATCTTATACATCAAAAAAAATATTTTTTACGTTAATTTGAGGAACAAATCATATTTTTAGATATATTTTAATGGAAACGGCTTATTATATTAATTAAATCACTCTACACTTAGCTGAATGAAATCATTAACAAGTAGAAATTAATTATCGCATTATAATCACCGGATAATTTTGTGCAATTCATTTTTATAACGTAATATGCCTTTCTGTAGGTAAGATTCAAATACCAACATGCTATCTTTCATTTACTTAGTTGTTATATAAAACGGTGTTAAATATAAAATATTGCGTTGACAATATTACTCAATTGAAATAAATATTATGATAGTTTTCTTGTCTGAAAAATTGTTATTGGATATCGAAAACTCACCTGTTTATTTTAGTTTTGTTCATAAATGTCAAAATTTTTGACTGCTTATTCTTACTTAAGCTTAAAGGTTTTTTCGACTCCATTCTTGTAATTCGTACTAAATTAAATTAATATTAGATAAAATAAAATAAAATACAACGATCATGACATTATAACCATCGTATTCCGATGAGGTTAGCTTCTTTATAGCTGTCAAAAATCAAAATATATTTATAACCATAAACTTAGTCAACGGCAAGATAAACCATAAGCAAACACATCATAAATATTTTTAATAACAATATGTTTGTCCATATTTTAAATCTGTGTTAGCAAAACTAATGTATTTTTTTGATTGAAATCGTCATTGGCGTAGTTTTTATTTCATTTGGAGTGCCAAAAATAGTATTTATTGATTGAATTGGCATTTACTTGGTAAAACTCTATTAAAACACTATTTAAAAAAATAGCAATGTATTTTAGTTCTACAAAATTTTTAAGGTATATGATGAGTAGCTATTTCAGCTTACCCCTCGTCAGCTATTTTTTTCACCGCTTGCCAAAAATACTTTACGTACTTTAGATTCCTAGATGGCAATACATGAAGTAATCAAGTCGAACACATGTTTTATGCAATATTCATGTATGTGTATGGCAATACTTGTCCATATTATTCTGTCTAACTGACTTATACCATGTGCTTCATAACTACCTGTGTTGTTAAGTGTCCGAATCGGCCAATTAAAATCATCTGCAAATATGGCATCAAAGAGAGATGTGGATCATTCAAATAAATTTATCGGCAAAATTCATAAAATAGCACATCATCGTTTGGTAGCGCTCAATTTGCTAAGCAACTTAGAAAATGTGGATTCCTGGCAAAAACTGTATCAACCGTTTCCGTTCGAAAGTTCTATGCCGGTCCCGGTTTCTCATCCAGGCACGAGTAAATTCGACGATCCATTTTTACAGTATATAACAAACAAAGAGATTTGGAAACGGAAAATCTCCACTATGAAATCGTCTTATAAAAGTTTCTCAAGTAAGCATAAACATCTACGTGTTTTTTTTTTTTTCAAATAATAACACATTTTTAGTATCTTTTCCACAATATATTTGGTTATCAAGACCGGTTTCACTATCAACTGATCAAAACTGAAAAAGTCTAAGAAATGTGCTGTTATTGTTAAAAATATCCTGCCTTTTCACCAAGTGACAGTTAACACGTGTTTTAGATAATTTAAAATCTCAAGGCTTTAACTGTTCGTTCATTGTTAAAAAGTAATGAATATTATGTATTTAAAAAAATATATATTTAATATTCTTTTTAATCAGGGCTGTGGAGTTAAAAAAACACGTCTCTGACTTTAACATTGACCAAAAACTCCGATTTGACAGCCCTGGTTTTTGAATTAAAAAATAGTAAGATTGATTTATGATATCGACTAAAAGTGTTTGTTGGAATTTCAATATCAAATTTGAATTGTTAAAACTTTGTACGATTTCACGTGTTTTATCATGAACGACCCGGGTTTCGCCTTTCGGCATCTTCGGGCATTCTATTGCACGGATGCAACAGAACTGACACACAACAAACAGTTAGCATGTTTATATACCGAATGAATTCATTAGAAGTAAAACACAGACCCCAAGGCAAGAACTAAATGACCACTTAAATAAATTTTCATAATAATTAACATTATTGCCTGCAGTGGGCTTTATCAAAGATGAATATTGTTAATGAGCCGTTCATGAAAGATTTTTACATAAAATAATAATCAGCTATCATTAAAATGTAATTGGGATTTTTTTATGATAGAATGCCTGAAGATGCCGAAAGGTGAAACCCAGATCGTTAGTGACAAAACATATGGAATCATACAAAGGTATAACAATTCAGATTCAAATAAATAGTATGATTAGTCGGTTTAATACCGTCATTGTTTAATAATGTATGAAAATTTGGTATTAGAATATCCCTTAACACTCAAGCAACCGGTCCCGCGTTCGCGCGGATTTCGTCTCGCGCTGCGTCTTTGCATCTGCTGGTCGAACACATGACACATGTGGATATTTTTTTTTAATTTACGACTAACAACTTTTTTGTTTATTGTTCTACGTGTCTTTCATTCTACTTCTCCGAAATTTACAGCTCCAAATCGTCCTTGAAGTAAACAATATTTGCCAGTTCCAAAAGTTTCCCATAATTACTCTTGGACTGTAACAAATTAAGTTTTTCGTTTATCACAGCTCAGCAATAAACTTTCATTGTTTACTAATCATACAAAAAATCATTATTGATAAAATTTTAGTGACTATAATTAGTAATAGAATATTATTACTCATGATTAGGCATTAGTAATAATATTCTATTACTACTGACTTATTATTATTATTAGGCAGTCTGTAGTGTTAAATAATATTTAAATGTTTTTAAAAATGAATAATAATAAGTGTTTCAACATGTTTTTTTGGTAAATGAAATATTTCATATCTCATTGTGCCTCCTGTTCCTGTCGTATACCACTGACGGATGAATGGTAAACGCCTACCACAGGGTACAGACCCTAATTCTCGGAAGTGTAACAACTCTCAATAAATATTTTTTGTCGATGACTGTTTCGTATTTTATTATTTGAATATATTATCATTGCATAAGACGTAATCCCCAAAAATATCTTCACAAAATCATGAGAGTAAAGGTACAGGGACCTATAGTATATGATTGATTATCAACATATCGATAGCCAATAACCATTCCGTTTTGAGTGACTTATGTTGAATGGTTTAGTTGAGGCAACCCGACAGAGACCATTTTTGACCATAAGCAATAAAACTCTTGAGTTATTAGACAGAATGGTTTCATTCATTACGTAAAAAAAGATGTGAAACATGTTTCTCAAATATTTACAACTGGAGATCCAGTGATTGTGAAATTGTAGGAATATCGAATATATATTGTTATTTATTATATAATTAAAACTAAACTATATCATGAACCCGCAATATCTTAAATATTTCAAATTAAAAAAATATAATTGAATCATAGATTTGTAGCTTGATAATTTTATTTTTAAGCCAATTGTTTTTAAATTATATATATTATACTATACTCTACACAATACTTCTTATTTTATTAAATTCACTCAACTGAGTAAAAAGTTATAAGCATATTTCTTAATGTCGCGAAAAATAGCAAAGTATCGAAAAATGTGCGATCACAGGCATTTTTTCTGCGCAAAATGTGCAGTTGCTTGAGTGTTAAATGACTCTGTAGGAAATGAGTTAAACATTTTTTGAAAATGCCAAAACGATGAATAGATTGACAGAATGTCATAAAAGCAAAAATTTATCATATTTTGATTGAATTGGCATTTACTTAGTAAAACTTCATTTTTATACTAAAAATACTACAAAATCTTTATATTAAAGGCAATAACTATTTCTGCCGCAACTATTAACCTCTCAGCGAGTTACTTGTGCACTTTTCAGTTCCTGGAGTGATTTTTTTAAATTCTTGGTTTAAAATATTACTTTTTTTAAATACAATACCATTGATAATAACGGTTTCATTGTGTAAACAATTTCAATTGGGATAAACTCAAGCAAAACAACCTAATAGATTGATAAACCATTTTGTCTATACTTGCTGAGAGGCTAAAACTATGTTCAAACATTTCATAGATGTATACACTATGTTTAAAGTTTAAGCATAGTTCTGACGATGGCGTAAGCTGAAATAGCTATCAATGGTAATTTTAAGTTACCATTGTTATTTTTATTGTTTTTACTCTTGTTTTAAAGGCTTAATTTTTTTTCAGGAAAGCAAAAAATTGAAAAGCTAACAGAAAAATCAGGAACAGCAACTGTACCGTTGTATTTATTAAAATTCACAAAATTTTTGAGAGAAGATCCGGATAAATACTTCGATTGCAAATATAACTGGTACTGCAGCGGGAATGGAAACTTATGCCTAACGACCATTGGCGATAAGGCTTACTTTCTCAAGTCTGTTAGCAATGAGTTACGTGAGTATATTTCTCAAATTCAATACATCTTCTCTTATGTTTTAATGACCAATTTTTTAGTTTTATTGCTAGCAGGAAATAAGCTAGGTCGTTAAAACAGAAGAGAAGATGTATTGTGTACCTTTTCTACACAGCTATATATAGATAAACAAACGTTAGTTTAAGCACAGTTCTGACGATGGCGTGAGCCGAAATAGCTATCAACTAGATCTTATAAAAAAAATTGTAGAACTAAAATACATTAGCTATTTTTTCACTGTGTCCCTTGAAATACGTAGAATCCAGATTTGTACATGGCTAATTTCAAAATGACGGTTTTCGTCTACAGGTTGCCAGTTCTCCACCAAAAATATTGAAGAAAAATGCAGATCACTATACGTCTGCGATTCCGATGATGTCATCTATGAAACAGTTACCGCAGAATGGTCAGAAAATATTTTAGTAGGACTTAGGCTGAGAGATCAAATCAATATTTTAAGCGTGCAAAGCGATCCTGAAGCCTTGACTGCTGATCTTTTACTTTCAATCAAATCAGATGGAGTTCCATTTACCAGTGTGGCTTTAAATCAATCGGGTAAAGACTTTTGCTATACTCATACCAATGGAAGTGTACACGTTCAAGATTTAAATACAAACAAAGAATTCGATATTTTCGAAAACGATTCAGAATTCATCGTAAACAATTGGTCTTCTGTTGAATATCTCAATAATACCTGCATTCTTCTCACATGCGGCGATTCTATGCGATTGTTGGACAAGCGGACATCACTCAAACCCGATGCCGTACTTCTTCCAGCATCACAGTCGTGCGACCGAGTGACATCTTCAAAGTTGAGCACCAATAAAGAATATGGTGCATTCTTTGCAACGACACATAATATCTATTTTTACGATTGGAGGTTTGTACAGAGAAACAGTTTTGTTTCAAAATGGACCCACAGCTTACGATCTGCTCCAATTCATTTGTCTAGTATCCTAACGGACGAAGGCGAACTTGTCAACATTGGGAGCCAACTTTCAAACGAATCGTGCATTATCCTAAATACAATTAACAATCGGATTATAAGCGAAAATGACGATTTCGACAACCGAATTGAAGATGAAGTTCCTGACGATCCTATCCGAACGTGCGTACCCTGGAAACCCGTTTCTATTCACGAAACCCTGAGACAATCTCAATTGCGAGGTGAGTGCCTCAATCCGACAATTGACTTAAAAAAACGATTCAGTGCGTCTACAAGCGGAAACATCTTGACTACGCATAACGATAGTATTGTAAAATATACACTCAATTCAATGGGTGATATATTTCATCAGACGATACGTAAACCAAATCTGAAATGTGATGATGGCGAATTCGATAGCTTAAAAGCGTGGGCAGGTACGATAAAACAAGAACCGTTCACTTTCGTCGTCTCGGGAACCATCGATACTACCAAAACCTGCTTGAGGTTATTGAATGACCGTTCAAACCACCTCAGGAAAGACGAACAGCTTGTCCAAAAAGGATTTTTACAAACTAAACAATCTTGGAACAGATCTATAGACAACTTGAATAGCTATTCTGATATGTGCGCCAATGAACTACTGGCCATGTGGAACCTGAACGATAACAAGGGAGTGGAGGCTCTGGCTTCTGCCGTTGATACCAAATTTGCTGTAGATTCCTGGATGAACCAATTCGCTTTATATGACGAAAGTTTTAGCTAACAAATCTTTAGCGGGAAAAATAGTTTTTTCCGCACACTCCTCTGTTGCTTAGCGGCGGAAAGGTAGTTTAACCGTTCTAATTAGTTCCGTGTAAAGGTGGGCAAGATATATCTAGTCAATTATTTTATACAAGTGTTATATGTCAATCTCTTGAAGAATGATTCAGGTACGCCAAGCATATTCAAAAACAATAAATACCTCTCATTTCTCTAACGTATTAACACTATCAAATTATGTTAGTGACTGGACAATTTTCATATTTTCAATGACAGACTGATAATTTTACTCCAATCATGTAACAGTTTGATTGTTCATTATCAGTTGGAAAATTTGGTGATCTAGAAACGATAGAGATGATTTTATTCGAAAATTTTGTGGTGCACTGGTCAGTTTTATAGTTAATGAAACCAGAGCTATGGAATAGGAGTCGGAGTTATGAAAAATGAGCGGCCCCAACTACTTTCTTGATTAGGTGATTTTAAAAATATCTCATCTTATCCTATTGTTGTTGACGTTGAGAGGAACCAGAGTGGGAAATAAATTTTCAATCTGGCCTCACTGTTCCATTATAGCATTGTTGTTGAGTCACTGAGAAACAAGACGTCGGTTGGTCAGTGCCACCGTTGCCAAGGGTTTGGTCACTCAGCATCATGCTGTCGTGCACGAGCGTACTGCATGAGATTCGCGGGTGAACATATCTCTCAAGAGTGTACGTACACGAAAGAGAACGGTCCAGCAAAATGCATTAATTACAATGGACCTCACCCAGCACACTCAGCTCAGCTCAACTCAGCTCACTCAACTACCATGGTTGCTCGCAATATCCGAACAGAATTCAGAAGAATAAACCGCTAGTAAAGATTCTCAACTCATTTGTGATGGATAGACATTTCAAAGTCAAAATGGGTGTAATTCAATCCTCTTTAAGACTGATCCACGCAGGTGTCCCGCAAGGCTCTGTCCTGGGAGCTATACTGTATAACATATTCACGCATGACATTCCTTCCATGGGGAAAGCGAAGCAGTTATAGCTCAGTATGCCGATGATACTGCTATTTTATCAAAATCTCGTAATCGGCAAAGTGCTGTCACACAAGTCCAGCTATTGGCTGATGCCATAGCGGACTGGTGTGAAAACTGGCGAATTAAAATCAATTCTATATTCCAATATGTTTTGACAATCCCAATATACTGCGAAGATGCCATGTTTGCGGAAATTCAAAGAAAAATATTGACTCGTTTCATGTGCCAATATTGTTGCTTTTTGTTTAATGAAGCCCTCATTATAAAAGTGTTTTCACTGGAGTCTAATGAGCGACTTCAATTACTTTTTAGATTAGACAATTTTGAAGAATATCTAGATGGTCAATCTTTAATTTGGACTTGATCCTACACTCTTGTAGTGTGCGGACATATTTTCAATGTCTCTAAGGCAAAACGTGTTTACATTTGTGTTACAGCATAGATTTTTTTTTCGTTTCTTTTTTTCTTTTATTCAGCAATGCTGAAGCATCGAATTGGTGTAAAAACCCGTATAATCATTCAATAAGCAGTGTAGATTGTCCCACACGACAATATACCACCTTCAACCTTTCCAGGAGTATGGACATACTTGTATATGTCAACAACTATTGTGAAAATATATTCAAGTGCTATGTGTCAATGGTGTGTGATCTCTGGATTATGCAACTGATACAGACAAAACTATTTTTATATCATTCTATTACAATGATTTGACTAAAAAAATATTTATTATTTTTATTTAAAAAAACCCACTCCTCACAGCATGGTTAAAATTAATTAGTTACTCCTGGAAAGGTTAAGGAATGAAGAGGAAAGGCTACGACTGCAGAACAGAAATAATACAGGCCAAAGTCATTGATGTGGTGCTCGTACAGGAACTATATTCCTGAGGTATAAACCAATGATTCACTGGGGGGCGACTCATGCAAAAAGACCCTAAATCTAAATCATGCATATTCATAGCGAATTCTAATGTGAAGGTTTTGCACATCACATCTCTCTAGCGAGCAAACAAACTTTTACTATATTGGGACTCAAAGGAGGACGATTTATTTCTTCGTGCTCATTGAGATTTATTTTTCAAAATCTTCTAATCAAACAAGTAATCAGTTGTTCTAATTTATGATATCGACTGAAGGTGCTTGATGGAGTTTCAATATCAAATTTGAATTGTTACAACTTTGTATGATTCCGCATGTCATCACAATGATGCAACATGTCAGTTCTGTTTCATCTGTGAGATAGGAATGCCTGAAGATGCCGAAAGGCGAAACCCAGGTCATTAGTAACAAAAAATGTGGAATCGTACAAAGTTGTAACAGTTCAAATGTAATCAATTGTTCATTTTTCACAACTCCAGCTCTTGTCAAATACGGTGACTCGACGATACATATCATAACCCTATGCCTAAATATACTGTAAAACTGACCATGCCTCAAAATTGTTATTATTTATTTGTGTTGTATACCTGGTAGTTAATTTTAATTACTCTTTTTACAAATTTTGTATAAACCTTGTTAAAAAAATGTATATTTATTACGTGTTGTATAAGTTGATAATGCTCATGACGAGCGAAACCGGTCCTGATCTCAAAAATATAAAACTGGAATCGAACAGCAAATATCACAATCATGTCGTCACTTTAAAATTGACTCTGTAATAAAAATCATGTTAATCAATCGATAATTTATTTTGTATGATATATTATTTAGTCTATAAATAAAAAATTGTTTTGGAAATGAAAATGGACATTCTTATTTAAGCCCTTTTAATAATTAACTGTCATAAAATTTAGGGTAGAGACAAAGAAAAAAATAAAAACAAAAATTTGGTTTTATCTTTAAAACGTTATCCATACAGTGTGTAACAGAGAAATGTGAAAAATAACCTTTAGAGCATAGTTTCTCGACCTTTTTACATCCGCGGACCACCAAAAAGCCCCAAAAATGTTTTGCCGGCCATCAACATTGGAATAAAATATACATATATATAATTGATTTTTATTCAAAATGTTTAATTTTACAACACTGTATAACATACAATGTGATATAACAATATTTAAGTATGTATATTAACACATTGTTGTCGGGACACGGATTTTTCCGTTTTTGCGGAACTGCTGATGGATTGCGGGACCCGTAAAAATCCGGGTTTTGTAGTCTGTTGCTAGAAGTCGGCTCACGTATTTATCCGTGTAATTTGAACTGCATTTTTTTTTGTTGTCAGCAGCTAGATGTCACTGCTTTGGTATTTAACAAAGACATTTTTTTATTAGTCGTCGCATTTATTACAGTTCCACCAAATGTATTGTACTAATTTTGATATTGAATTTTTATACCGTACAAAAATATTTTTTAAAAAATGACACACAAAAGTTAAATAACGAACTACAAATGCTTTATAGCTTGTGATCGTATTGAAATTGACACAAATCAAGAACCAGGACCATCAACATCCCAAGAACCAACAGCATTACTCCCGACACGGCGAACCTCAAAAGTTGATCCACCAGGAAGACTTTCTATGGATATGAAAGCCCATACGGTGCAACGAATTCTTGGAAAGGGAAAAAATAAATACGTTCAAAGACAATGCCGAGTGTGTGGTGCGAGCGGCAAAAGAAGTGAGACCTACTTTATGTGCAAGTTTTGTGGTATACCTCTACACAGAGGTACGTGTTTTGAGAAATATCACACGTTGAAAAATTATTCATAAAAACAAATTGTGACATATTTATAGTTTTATTTAGTGTTTATTTCGATTTTTTATTACATACATTTTTATAAAACTTTTATGTGCAAAATAAACGGAAGTTTCCAGTGAATATAAAACTGTCATCCTCCATGTTTCTTCTTCATTTGATAGTACTGTTTATGGTTAGTCTGTGTTTAAAATTTCATAATTTTATATTGTATAGTATAAAAGTTATGGCGAGTTTCCGAAAATGTAAAAATACGCGCGCGGCTGCTAAAAAATGCCCCGCGCCAGGCTTAAAACAATGCGCGAAATCACCCGACAACAATGTGTTAAAACAAACTGTAACAAAAAACTTTGCAGACCACCGGTTGAGAAACTATGATCTAAAGCACTCAGATTCACGCATTTCATCGCTTTTTGGTAAATATGGTTCTATCTAAAAATGTTTTATCTGAAAAACACATGAATATTACAGTGTAACGAAATTCCATCTGCCTATACAATAAGAATGCAAGTAAGAAATCTTAGTCTATGAAGTGGATGTCTCTTTCTTTCGCACACGTAGATGCATCAGTGTGTTTCATACAGTCATCCCGTGTGAATGAAACAGATGTTGTACTGTGTATGTTAGAAAAGGAGTCAATATTATGGGTGTTGCATACATATTTATTTTAAGATTGTAACAATAACAAATTTCAATAGAATTAATTATAAATTCAAATAGCTGATTTTCTCGCCTTCAAATTCCTCGTTAATATCTTTCTTTAATACGTTTTTGTTTGATTTGTATTGAAATTTCTCATTACAGTTATTTCTATCTACTTAAAATTTCATTGTTCAGAATATTTGAGAGCATCAAAGATCTATCTACAATTTTGTCTTCCATTATATGCCAGATTTTTTTTTATTAAAATTACTATCTACAATTTACATACGGTTGTGATTATTTTATCACTTTCATTTCTTAGGCCATAGGTTCCCAACTTTTTTCGAGTGGTAACACCTTTTCATAAAATCTATGTGAACCATGACCCCGAAAAATATTTTTTAGTTGACTGTATAAATTGGCGACCCCCCAAAAAACCCTCCACAGCCCCCAGGTTGGGAACCTATGTCTTAGACAGATTATTTTTTTTTTTTTTTTTCAGATAGAACCTTCTTTACCCAAGGTGACGTTTTGTATGCAGATAACAAACTTTGAAACAATTATTAAACATAACAACAGAAATGCCATAAATTTACAAATAAAATTGCTTCGAGTAGACAGCACACTAACACCGAAAATGATGGTGTCAGAAAGCTAATTCCACCTCATATTGAACAGGCAAAAGTTACCAACATTCAATTTCCACAACATCTCTTGTCAAATTAAACAACTATCACGGCACTGCCTATGTAAACTTAACGTGACTACTTCTTGAGAAAGCTGGGCGACCATTTGCTGGTCATCGGCTGCTGGGAAGCTTTCAATTCCTTCTCTCGCTCTTCCATTTGCTCCATGAGCCGTCTCTGGTTGTCTCTGAATGCAGCTATAGGGTCATCGAACTGGCTGTAATAGACCAACACGTCTCGGACATCTTCAATATTAGAGACTGCAATCACTGAAATCATCAATAATTAATCATTTTTAAGTAAATATTTTTTTATCACCGTTTACAACGTTTAAACATCTCTACTGCCATAAATATCTATCAGGATTTGGTGTAGGATATATTTGTAAACACATTTAAATTCAACAAAACACTGTATAAACGGATTGCACGTATGTCCAAAAAAATGTCCAGGTGATGTAATATCTGAAGATGCCGAAAGATGAAACTCGCATTGTAAGTGACGACACATATGAAATTGTACACACTTTCAACAATTTAAATTTTAATTGGAGGATTTTTTTGTCAATGTATTCTGTAGAACTAAAATACATTGCAATTTTTTCACCATGTTAAAATGGAGTTCTACCAAGTAAATGCCAATTCAATAAAAAAAAAATTGTACTAATTGTAATGGAAGATGCCGTAAGATGAAACTCGCATTGTTAATGATGAAACATGTAAAATTGTACACGCTTTCAACAATTCAAATTTGATATCCATAATACATCAAGCACCTTCAGTGGATATCGTTAAATATGTTATTCAAAATGAAACGATTTCAATGTCACTTACTTTTTAAAAGAGCTGTGAGATCCAAGAGTGTAGTGTCATCATCATTGCCTTTCCATTTTGGCAATCGCAGTGTGTTCTGCGGATGGAACTTTGTTGACTGGGCGTTCCAATCGACCACTATAACCTAAAATTTTTATTTTAGACGTATTTATTCTGAGAAATATTTAAGATAAAAATCATACAAGGGCTGTGAACATAAATTGTGTAAATGTTAATGTGGAATCGCGGAATTATATCCTGAGTCTGCTAAAATTTACTTACTTTGAATTTTCTCAAGTCAAACCAAACCAAACATTGTGAAACCACAATTCTACGTTTTTCAAGAAAACCTGAAAAATGCGGAAAAACTTCAAGTGGCTTCCGAATGAATGGGTGGAAGGGATAGTTCTGACGATGGCGTGAGCCGAAATAGTTATCAATTATATCTTTTGAAAATTTTGTAGAACCAAAATACATTGGTATTTTTTCACCGTGTCTCAAAAAAAACCCCATGGGGTAGAAAAATATGCTATTTGTTCTTTCAATATAATTTCTATATAAATTTTAAAAACACATTTTTCCGCATATAGAGTTGTGGGGTCAAATCCGGAATAATGTAGTTGCAGTGTTATGGCCAGAGCTATCTTTATTGGGATATTCATAAAAAATTATCTAATCGAATAAGTAGTTAGATTCACTCATTTTTCACAACTTCGACTCAAGCTCAGGTCATAACACCGCAAATTCATGACTCCAACTTGATAGTCGTTATGATAACGTTATTTAAAATATCAAACCTTTGATAAATCTCTATTGAGGTTGTCTAAATTTTTCACATGAACACCGTCGACAAAGTGAGTCGAGTCTCTGAACAGTTTGTAAACGATTCGATTGGAATTAGGATCCATCTGTTCGATGATCGGCCAGATCATCATTGGATTTTCAGTGGTGAATATGACCACTTCGTAAGCAGTGGAAGCCATTGTGTCCAAGAAGGCGTCCAGGCCAGGTCGCTTTTTGAATCTGAAACAGAAATAGTACTCTAAAACAGCGATCGCAAAAATTTTAGTAACTGATAATTTTTAACTATGCATACCAATTGTATGATTTTATTTAAAAAAGTTAAAGGCGATTCTTGACTTACGACAATACACTCTCGAGACCATAAAGAATAGCATTTTTTAGAAAAATTAAATGCATCACAAGGCACAAACAAATAAACCTTGCTTAACCGTTTTAGTGCTAAGCAATTTTGGCAAAAATGAATGAAAATTGCTATACACATATTGATTAATTTAGAGGAAAAAATAATGGTGTCAAATAAAACACTCTAACTTAGACAAATATCAATCAATTTTATTAATTATTTTTGCATTATAAAGATAAAATGTTTATTGTTTATTAATGTTTATTAAACATAAAGTGATATCAATATTATTGTATTTTATTTCTTTTAGAAAATAAAAAATCAAAAAAAAATAGCTCAACAATTATGTTTTGCCGCACAAATAGCCACTAATAACTACTAATTGTTGGCCTTCTCGTTATTCCCATTTCGAGTATGACAGCAATAAAGGCTTTCATTTCGTATATTGTTGTCGGCGTCCACTTTTTTGCTCGAGAATTATCCGATACAGTGTGCGAGGCCAAAAACTGTGCAGCATATCGATTTGTTTCCCTTACGATGGTTTCGAGCAGTGATATTTTAAAATAATATAAAAAACGATAAAAGTTATTTTTAAATGTATAAGAATGCACTCTCATTACAAATTACGCGCGAGGTTAGCGTACGTGCACTCCCGCGGAGCACCGAAAACACACTGAAACTCGCAGCGCTTTTGCGCTGCGCCGCAATTTTCGATACAAACGATCGCAGCGCTTTTGCGCCGCGTAGCATTCTAACGGTTAAACAAATAAAAATATACATGTAAAAAAAGAATAAACAATTTGAATACATCAAAATTAATTGTTGAAACTTTGTTTAATTTCATATGTTTCCAGACTTTGCGTCCGTTATTAACTGGATGGCTGTCTGAGACGAGATATCTCGTCAATATCTATAGACGTATTTTCCTCCAAAAATATTCCTTCTATTAAAATGATTCTTTGACAGGACACACACTGATATCTATAAGAAAGGTTCAAAACATTTTGCCATAACTGTAGAGGATTTCTTTGAGTGTTCACTCTCTCACTTGACAGATATCAATAGTTTCAGACTTACCAAAATCAATTTTCTTCAAAATTCTTAAAGAAAACCTGCTTTTTTACGATATAACAATAAACAACAGGTGAGTGCATAAATTAATTCTATACATGAAATTTAAAAAAACATCAAAAATTCATTTTTTTTTGTTACAAATTATAGCTGGCGTGCTGGGTACAGACGTATATATTTTTTTCTAGCAGCCAAACGATTAATTGCAATTTATTTTAATATATTCAATCCGAATTCAAAATTTAACACGGATGAAGATGTTAAAGTATTGCATCAAACCACGGGGGCATCATAAACTATATTATCAAGAAATTTCACAAACAAACTGAGCTCAATTAATTCAACGTTTATTCTCAACGATCAGCTTTAGCTTCCTGAATCTCCCTTGCTATCTCTTATGTGAGATTAATTCAATGAATCCACAATCCCAAAAATTTTATTCCTATATTTCGACGCATAATATTTAACCGCTCCGTAATCCAACAATTAATTATTAGTAGGTATCTCTAAGTTTCAAATTAACCAATAGCATTTTAATGGTAGTTGATTATTATCTATTGTTAAATACTCTCATCAAAAACTGTTTCTATTGTTTACAAAATTATCATATAAAAAAATCGAATGTCATTATAATCAAACCAATAGTTATTTCAAATATATATTTGGTTCTTAGCTGTATGGCCTTCATTCCGCTTGTATGCAAATGTGTCAATTCTATCGCATCCGTGTGATCGAATAATTTAAGATGCCGAACGATGAATCCTGTTATAAAAGTCGTAACAAAATCTTACCTCCAGCCTGTCTGATATGACCAATCAGGATGCACCAGAACATCGGTGAACTCTAAAACGAGCGTGTAAGGTTGTTGATACGGATATGGAGCAGGATCAGGTAAAAGCTTTTCACGCGACGGTTCTTTTATCATCTAAAAAAGAAAATTTAAGACTTTACAAATTGGGTTACATAAATATAAGAAGCTAATAATCGTAACAAAGAATATCCCTTTTAAGGTGTTAACTGTCACTTCTTGATGGAAAGGCATGACATTTTAAATAATAAAAACACATTTTTTTAGTCAGTTCTGTTGCATATGTGTGATAGAATGCCCGAAGATCATATGTGTGATAGAAAAACCCGGGTCGTAAGTGACAAAACATGTGGAATCATACAAAGTTGTAACAATTCAAATTTCACATTTTTAGTGCTTACTTCCACAATATATTTTTTGATCAGGACCGGTTTCGCTCATCGCAAGCATTATCAACTTCAGTATTAACCTTTCTAGGAGTAACTAATTAGTTTTTTTACATAAAAATTATAAAATATTTTTTTAATCAAATCATTGTAATGGAATGATAAAAAAATAGTTTTATCGTAATAAAACTAGTTGCATAATCCAGGGATCAAAAACCATTGACACATAGCTCTTGAATATATTATCACAATAATTGTTGACATATACGACAAGTACGTCCATACTCCTGGAAAGGTTAAAAAATGTGTCATTATTTAACCCGTTCCCTGCTGAGCCACATAAAGGATATTCGAACACTGTATATTTCAAAAACTAATCCAGAGTTTTCGATTACAGCAGGACTTTATCAGAATAAATCAGGCTCTATTTCAATAAAAAAAGTTACATTTGATATGAAAGTGTTGAGACACTGTTGACATTCTAATATTTGCATGTATTGACTATCAAAACACTGCATTTAGACATCTCAACAGTTGAGACGTTAGCAGTAACAATGTTAAAAAAAAAGTTGAAAGAGTAAACGAAATTACACTTTGAACAAGTGTACACAAGTGTGTACGGAGGATTGTTGTACAAAAAAATTATATAAAAGAATTTAGTGGCATTTTTTTAGGTACAATGTTAAACAATTGCCTGTTTTATGTAAATTCCACATCAGGTATATATACCAACCTTTTCATAAAATGTCATTTCTTTCCACATTCTCTTCAAATATTGCTGCACAACAGGTAAGTGAGAGAATTCGTCTTCGACTACAACGCCGTCTTCTATTCTAGGCGAGCCCATTTCATTTATAAGAGCTATGCCCATCGCAGATACGGACAGACCAAAAATTGTAAAGCTGAAACAGATTTATATCATGAGAAGCAATTGGATTAACGGTTATTATATTCTGGTTTCACTTGCAAGAATGCAACAGCAATTTTTTTTTTTAGTTTACTTTTATAAACTTTAGTTTATGTGAGAAAATCATTCCTTCGTTGAGATTTCATTTTATTGCCAGCAAGTACAGAGAAACCCAATCTTACATTCCCACATTTAACATAAAACCCACAAGAAAAATGTTAAATAATACCGCATTTATCGATTTTCAATTTATCAATGTCAATCTATCGCCTAAATATTTTGATAACCCTATAAATATTATAGTCCTTGACCGATTTTGTTGAATATTTCCAATTTTGTTGTTTAAAGAGGTTTTATTGAACTTCGAAAAAAATCAAATCATTTTACAATCATACAGATGAATCTGTTAGAACAATAAGGAAGCTAAAGGGTAAATCAAAGTGTAAATCAAAGTGAATCAAAGTGAAGTGAATAAAATCAAAAGAAAAATCAAATCAAAAAAAAAAATCAAATCAAAAAAATCAAAATCAAAATAAAAATCAAATAAAATTTAATAAAAAAAAAAATTATTAAATTTTTATTAAATTTTTTAA